>CM067299.1:23697685-24270767 GCA_034231615.1 Meghimatium bilineatum
AAAGGCCCATGCGCATCGTTGGTGACGGATGACCGACCCGTACGTATAAATGACAACATTTGTGTCAACGGTATGCTCAAAGATTAGTGCATTGACCTGGGGGGGGGGGGGCTACCGACACCTACCAGGCGCGTCCACAGGTGGCGGATGGTGGAGGGCACTCCATATTTGTCCATATATGGAGTGCTTGCTGCAATATAGCAGCCTTGCGCCGACGTAGACGTGGTAAAAGGAAGAAAAAATAAACGGGGGCTAGAAGGCAAAACCTTTTTAAGAGTGAAAGACTGGGCAGCAGTCACATGCGCATCCTGTACTGGAGTTGCTCGATCGTCAACCAACGAAGGACCACTCTCGATAATCTCATATACAGCGATAATATAATCGCTTTGCAAATGATTAAACTTGTGACAGGAACGATTTCAGCCACGGGATTTACAACTTTCAATAATCGAACGCACCTATGGTCAAGCAAACCTGGTACGTAGCAGTATAACGGCATCTGTGATGGACATATCTCTGTGAAACTGCACCGAGATGCAAGTTCATGCTGTCAGGATACAAAAGCCGGTACCTATGGTCACTGTAAACGTGCATCCTCCCAATGGCACGACAGACAATACGATGTGGGAAAGCTTACTAGAGCAAGATGAAAAGCACATTTATTTATTTTGTGTTGTTGTTGTTTGTTTGTTTTTTGCCACCTCCTTAGCCATTCTATATATGTGGAATGCGTTAGGGCATCAGGCAACGATCACTACCCGTGCACCATCATGATCAAGAAGTACAACTATGGGAAGCGTATCAACATGCCGCACACCTTCCAGTTTGATAACTGGGGCCTTGATACGATAAGCTTAATTAGGTTCAGCAAGCTGCAGGCAGGCGTCCAATGCCCACTGAGCTGAACCAGCCTCAATGGTGGGATGACAACACAGAGGATTCATGGAGGATACGGTTACCAACAATGAGGTCCTGTAGATAGCCAGGCCTCCAGTAACATTTTTCCACACTCCATCATATAAAACGTATGTCGCTTGGGCATTTTCTAAGGATGAACAGCATCCGTATCCCAAGACAAAAATTGTACGGAGAACTCTCATATTGTGCTAAAGAAGAGACAGATCAAAGTTGCGATACAAATAATGTACGAAGAACTCTCACATTGTGCTGGAAGAAGAGACACATCAAAGTTGCCATACAAATATGTATTAAAATCATCAATGAATGCTTTCTTTCATCACTACTAACAGCTGAGAAAAGCTGGCAGAAGTTTGTGTGACATTGAGAGCAGTCATGCGTAGTGATGCTACGATATTTGAGAGTGAAATACTGAGCAGAGCAAAATAAGCAAAATTCAGGCGTAAGGTGCAACAGTTCAACGATGGCATTTTCCTATACTTATTGTGAAAAAAGAAGCCAAATCGCTCATGGATTGAGATGTTTTACCATGAAAAAAGATGTTCGTCTCGTGCCCGATTAACTCTGTCCGATACATGCTTGCTTCAGACTCTCAGTGGAATAATACCCTATAGTACGTCTCAATTAGTACTTGGAATAAATAAAGCAGTTAAATCTTCCCCTAACAGCGCTTGTTCTGTTCCATTGTTGAATAATAATGATGAATCACAACAATTGAATGAACCAATTTGACATAATGAAGATCGTAAAGTAAACAACTAATAAAAATTGGGAGGGGGTACTCTTCTTTAAAATAAGCCAATCGCTTTGTTTTTATTGAATTTCATATACTTTTTTATTGGATAAAACAGCTAATGGGAGGGAGAGGGCTATTACACAATTAATTGGGGAGGGGTGTTTTACTCCTTGATTTAGAAGTTTCTGATTACTAAATAATTAGATTTTATTTTCCTAAGAAAAGCTGGTTTAACCCTTCAAACACTTTATATAAGGCTACGGTTTGCATTCAAATAAAGTTTGCTAGGAATGTTTTGTTTTTTTAAAAATCTGGCATAACATAGTTCCTTCCCCAAGATCGATCGAAACAGTGGACGTTTGTTAATGATTAATCTAAGAGATTATAATCTTCAAGAAATCCAAGTGAACCAATCTTGAGTTGAAAGTTATTCCGAAATCTCAATATTATAAACAGAATATTGGAGAAGAGTAATTCGTCACACATTCACAAATGTTCTTTTTTTATAACACAGATTTGCATATTGCCAGTATCGTTAAGCAGGTTTTTTGTAATAATTGTTGAGAATAAAACATAAACGCCTGAGAAAATCCAACAATCAGATATGCGAAGTAACACAAATGCTATAGTAATCATAGAAAACTATGACATTATAGTCATTATAGTCATTAGTATTTGTAAAACACATATTTACTTATTCACTATGATTACTTAAGCATGTTTTAGTCACTTGCACCCGTATCAATATGTTGGCGTTTTATGATTCCATATGTCCTATTATATTGTCGTGTTTTTGTATATGTTTTATGATTCCATATGTCCTATTATATTGTGTTTTTGTATATGCTTTATGATTCCATATGTCCTATTATATTGTCATGTTACTGTATTTCTCATACATTTTTGCGTCAACATACTGTGTCTATTTCTCGTGATAGTGATTTATAGCCTTTCTTGTTATAGTAATTTATATCATTTGTCTTGATAGTAATTGATAGCATCTCTCGCCGATAGTAATTGATAGCAGTTCTCGTGATAGTAATGATAGCACTTCTCACGATAGTAATGATGGCATTTCTCGTGATAGTAATGATAGCACTTCTCGCGATAGTAATGATGGCATTTCTCGTGATAGTAATGATAGCATGTCTCTTAATATTTATGATAGCATTTTTATAGACTGAAAAATATAGTTACAATTATTAGTGATAATTTTACAAAACTCACATAGAACATGACATGGCGATAGGTAGTTATGTTCTAGATGTTTTTTGTTATGTTATAGTTGTGATTTCCATGACATTTATCTGACTTTTATAAGTTTATTGGGTATATTAGGAACCATTTTAAAGTTTCATCTTCTTGGATTCTTATTGCACTGCGTATCCATTTCCAGTGTCGTTTCTGAAGTTCGACTGTTCATTGAATGTTTACCGGTAGTTCTTTTCGTGCGTTCGTCATTATCAGTTCTGTTATACCATAGATAGAATGTATTCTAGGCAAGAATACCATTTATGATAGCGTGTAATGTTATCGTTGTCATGTTTGTTTTTTCTCTGTTTTTGAGTCCTACAATCTGTTTTGGGGTATTTTCAAATGTATCAGGCTTCATTCAATTCAGATAGTTATTGGTTTTTTTAATTATTATTGTCAATTATTATTAAATTCACTATTGTGTAAACCACAATAAGTTATTGTTCAGTTAATGTCTTACCTTCGTTCAGTCAATGTTACAATTTCGTTCAGTCAATGTTTCAATTTCTCTCAGTCAATGTTTCAATTTCGTTCGGTCAATGTTTCAATTTTGTTTAGGCAATGTTTCAATTTCGTTTAGGCAATGTCTTCGTTGTGTTGAATGACCGTTCGCTGTAATCTAACCCCAGTCCACATGATGCGAGTCCATCAATCGATTTAATACCAACCAAAGAGGCATCCGCTTGTCCAAATGCAAATACTTGTTAGACAAGTTCATTACTACAGGAGTCATCTACTTCGGTCCACAGAGTAGTCAACATTATTTTTATGCCTGAAGGCAGTTATTTTCTTGCCACGTTTTTCAGTATTCAACACGACTTCTAGCACTATTTTTGTGTGTGTTTATTTTTCATTTAAATTGCGAGTTGCAATGAGGTTTCGAGTAACTTGTGTGATAAGGCTGCATGAACAGTTGCCACGTCATGTTCTGAATGAGTTGGTTTTTTGTTTTTTTTATTTACACTCCGTAAGAGAAAAAAAACATGGAATGAACCTCTGGATCTCACTAGTGTTGAGACGAAAGATCTAGCCTCGGCCATGTATGACTAAATTTTCTTAAAGTAACATTGCCAAATAATAGAAATTAATTATTCAAATGGTTTGATTTCTTCCATACTGTAAAGCTGTACCGAGTCTATTGACAGTGATCTTGTTAATTTCGTGGTCTGCCATGCTAAGATAAGTAAATAATGTTCATACGTCCAAAACTGTGAGTTGTGGTTATTAGTGCTGTTTAATCGTCCTTCTGTCAACTTTAATAGCAAAAGTGTCAGCGAAACATATTCACTCACACATCCAGCTTACAAATTCACTCACACATCCAGCTTACATATTCACTCACACATCCAGCTTAGATATTCACTCACACATCCAGCTTACATATTCACTCACACATCCAGCTTACATATTCACTCACACATCCAGCTTACATATTCACTCACACATCCAGCTTACATATTCACTCACACATCCAGCTTACATATTCACTCACACATCCAGCTTACATATTCACTCACACATCCAGCTTACATATTCACTCACACATCCAGCTTACATATTCACTCACACATCCAGCTTACATATTCACTCACACATCCAGCTTACATATTCACTCACACATCCAGCTTACATATTCACTCACACATCCAGCTTACATATTCACTCACACATCCAGCTTACATATTCACTCACACATCCAGCTTACATATTCACTCACACATCCAGCTTACATATTCACTCACACATCCAGCTTACATATTCACTCACACATCCAGCTTACATATTCACTCACACATCCAGCTTACATATTCACTCACACATCCAGCTTACATATTCACTCACACATCCAGCTTACATATTCACTCACACATCCAGCTTACATATTCACTCACACATCCAGCTTACATATTCACTCACACATCCAGCTTACATATTCTTCAATTTTTCTTTTATGTTGTTATGAGACTTAGTAACTATTAGACTTGTTATGAGAAAATAGGGAGCAAACTAGTAAATTGCGTACAAAAACTACGAAAACATTATAAAACGAGATTGAATTAGCTGAAGTGCAATTTAAAACTCTAATTTTAATCACTGAATCTAGAAGATTAAGCTGGATTATATGTTTCTTGATTATGTTTTATCGTTAGTTACAAGAGAAACAACTCTACCAACAGCAACATTACTTGATGTTATGACCACATTCTTTCAAAATTTTGAACACTATATTACAACATTCAAGATTCTCCATGATATAAAATATCCTTATATGACATATTCTTTTCAGAACGTGGTGTTCCTTATTAATTCTTTGAACACTCCGCGATTCTGGGCTAGTTGACCTGCCGCAGCAAGAAACATGTTTTAAAAATATGATATATCACTACACCATCGTCGTCTTGGGCGCCTTCTTCCCCTGTTGCAGCAAACTCTTCCTTCAGCTATTAATCTTCCCATGTTACTATGTTTCTTTAAATGATAAAACAAAACTCAGCTTTCTTGCTAGAATGTTGTTACAGAACCAGCTTTCTTCGACGTTTACTTATCTTAACAGATCTTTATTTGTCGTTTTAGCTGTCCATTGTATTCGTAAAATTCTTCTGTAGCATCTCATTTCGAAAGCAGCGATTCTCTTTACTATTGTTTTATTTAATGTCCATACCTCACAAACATAAATTGCTACTGGAAAAATATATGTTATGATCATACATAGTTGGCTTTCCTGCTGGTACCTTGCCAATGATTTTTCATTTGGGCAAGTTTCAATTTCGCCATTGTAATTCTCTTGATTTCTACAGGGCAATCTCATGAGCTACTTATGTTTGTGCCGAAATATTCGAAATTTGTTATATCCTCTAGTTCGAAACTGTAAATTATTATCTGTGGATGCACTTTCACTTTAAATATCCTTAAATATTATCTTTAAATATTAAATACTTTAAATATTATCATAACTGAACAAAAATATGATTACTAGATATTTCAAATGTATTAGGTTCTTCTTCTTCAACGTTCATTTTCAAACTCCCATTGGATTTCTTTTCTAGCAAGACAACGGTCATACTAGATTTCCAGCAGGATGTAGTCCATAGAATGGAAATGCGTTTGTCCCAGTTTTAATTGCGCCAATGGCCCGACACATCCGTCTTCGGCAGATATTAGGTTCAAATATGCAGAATATGTTTTTAAAAATATTGAACAGATATACAACCATATTTCTATGGGTATGGTATCCTTTGATCTGTAAAGTAATAGTGGAAAGTGTTTTATAGGGGAAAGAGTTTGTTCTTACAAAAATTAAATGCAGAAAAAAAACTGCAATGGTATACTGAATATTTCATTGTAGAAAACTAACTAAAGTGAATCTAAATAAGAAAAATATACCTTGTACAAATTCAACAACAAAAAAGTTTTATTTACATAATTCTTTTAAAAAAATGGTTTTCACAAATTTAAATCAATCAATCAAGTGCCATGCCGAAAGGTGTAGGCGATCATGTCTCTCCACAATTCTGTCTGTTGTTTTGTCAATAAGCTCGGTTGGTGACCTTCTTCCGTACCATAATACTAACCTATCCAGCAACGTCTCTCTTTGTCTTCACCTGTCTTTTCTCCCCTTCATCTTTCCAGTGGTTATTAAGGGCTCAAGCTGTGTTCTTCTCAGCACATGCCCTAGAAACCTTGACTGTCTTCGCCTAATATTTGATATGATTTTTCTTTTTACGCCAACATCACTGAGAACATCTGCATTAGTTTTCTTAACTGTCCATGGTATTTTCATCATTCTTCTCAGAAACCACATCTCTGTAGCCTCCAGTTGGTTTTGATTTTTTTCTTTACAGTCCATGCTTCACATCCATAAAATAGAATTGGTTCAATATAACATCACAGAACTCAAATTCGGGTCTGCATTGATAGATAGTGTTCCATTGCACAAAATGGATCTCATTTTTTGGAATGCTGATTTTAGCTTGTGCTGTACGGTTCTTTATCTAACTCGATCATCTACCTTCTGATTTAAACGGGATGCCAAGATATTTCACTTTTTCAACCTGTGTTCATTTCTTGTCATTAATCATTATGTTGCATTTGGTGGTGTATGTTCCTTCGAAACAACCATTATTTATGTTTTCTTCTTGTTTAAAATGACGCCTTTGTTTTCACTTTCTTTCACTACTTTATCTAACAGAACTTGTAGTTCCTGTTCACTTCCTGCGATCAGTACTGTGTCGTAATCATATCTGAAGTTGTTTATATTGCATCTTCCCACTGTTATTTCTAGCATATCTTCTATACTTCGCATAATATATTCTGTATACAGAGAGAAAAGATCCTGAGACATTACACAAACTTGCACATTTCTATCTTTTGAGATATTCCTAGTGTTGTTAACTCTCATCGTAGCTTTCTGTTTGCAAGACATATTTCTTACTATTTGTAGATCTTTCCTATAAACGTTAAGATTTCATGGCAGTTTTATAATCTCAGAATGTTTCACTTTGTCGAATGCATTGCTGTAATCTACTAAGCACAAGTATAGGTCTTTTTGTACTTCTATGGCCCTCTCCATTAATGTTCTTATTATATATAGGGCATTTCTTGTGCCTTTTCCTTCTATGAATCCACATTGTTCTTCTGTAATTTCTGGCTTTATTTTTCCTCTTATACGCCTCATTATAATGCGCAGTAGAATCTTTGTAATCTAGTTCATAAGGCCCGAATTTTGTGATCTTCGCAATCTACTGCATCAGGTTTCTTTGGCAGGGCTATGAAAATTGATTGTAGCAAATCAGATGGAATATAGCCACAGTTGTAGATGTCATTTAACATTTTAGTGATAACTTCAACGCCATAATCTCCCAGAGCTGCTAATTCTTCCTTTGTAATCTTTTCCGGACCCGAATATTTATTGTTTTTTCAAGTGCTGTATAGCTTTCTTTAGCTCATCGTTAATATACTAGGACCTTCATTGTTATAATTTAAGTTAGTATCATTTCTGTTATCTTCATAAAGATCTTTAATAGATTCTTCCCACCTGTTCATGGTTTCCTTTTCTCCCATTAACATGTGCCCCAGCGTTGATTTCAGACACCCATTCTATGAGTCTGCTTTCTGCCTGTTAATTCATTTATTTGCAAATGTGTATCTCTTATATTTCTATGATGATATTTTTCTATTTCTCTGCATTTTACATTTAACCATTCCTCTTTAGCTTTGTTGAATTTATTTTTAATTTCTTTGTTCATCTTATTGTATTCTACTATGTTATGCTTTATATGTCTTCTTTGCTCCATCATATTCAAAATATCTTCTGTCATCCATTCTTTCTTAGTAAGAAATTTCTTAAGAGGCAGGATCTCTTTAGATGTTTGCTACAATGATTCTTTCAACATCATCCACTGTTCATCAATGGTTGCTAATTCTTCTATAGCATTGTACCTATTTTTAATTGTTATGTTATACTGTTCTCGTAAATATATGTTCTTTGTCAGCATATTCACATTAGGGATGTTATCTGCGTTTTTAATCTCTTTAATCTAATATTAATCTTTCCCAATGCTGGAACAGGATCAAATTTAAATACATGCAGAATATCATACTAATCATGTATCATCTTCAAAGTATCAGGGATTCATTGGGGGGGGGGAGTGAAACCTTTCAGGGGAAACAACCGTTAAAATTGTGAATACATGAACGACGAAGATATTTGAATCGAATTGGTTTTGTTGTTAAGAAAACACTACACCGTGTAATATAGGATTAATAATTTCAACATACAAAAATAGTAAAAATGTATTCCCTTATCACATTGGTCAACATACAAACAGTAAAATTGTATCCCTTTATCACATTGGTCAACATACAAACACAGTAAAAATGTATCCCTTTATCACATTGGTCAACATAAAAACAGTAAAATTGTATCCCCTTATCACATTGGTCAACATACTCTCTCTCTCTCTCTCTCTCTCTCTCTCGTGTCTGTGATTTGATACTGTCTTGTTTTAATATCCTAGTCTTCTACGTATATTGATTGTGTGGAATTTTATGGCACTATTTCAAACTTGAACATACGGAACAAATTGTATAAACTTACTTTATTCCTTTGCTGGCAGTTGCAAGGACTGTTTGTATAATTCTCTTAGAGATATTGTGAAATTAATATTTTTCTGTATTATTTTGTATTATATTATTATATGTCTGTTCAGACGACGATTTTATGATCGAAACGTCAACTGTTTTGGTCCTTATTCAGTTTATTATAGTTGTTTTCATCATCTTTTTATTATCACTGGTAAGTATTTATAACACATATTTACTTGTTTACTATAATTACTTCGTTATTGTTGTTATTGCATCCCATTTTTATTGTTTGATCTTTTCTGGCTTTTTTAGTAATTATATATTGATTTAAAATAAAAGGATTATACTCTGTCTCGAGAACTCATTTATGTCGCTTTGTGACTACTACTCCGATGTTCTTTGATACTAAGGACTTTGTAGAAAGCTGGTTAGCTCGTAAGATAAATGCTTAATCCGGCACGCCTACTTAGAAAATGTTGCCACTCTCTGCTCTATACAAAACTGAGTTCTTGAATATAGAAGAGTATATGCGAGTAGCCGTCGTCTCGTCTCTCCAAAGATCTTTATCATTTTCTCTTCAAGTTATTTTTCTTTACCTTTTATTCACTTCAAAGTATTTGGTTCACGTGTTTACTTATAATTTTGAGATCTGGAAAAGTGGATACGAAAAGATATATTGACCAAATAAGTAAACTAATAAGTATCAACTAAGAAGATAACAGGAACAACAAAGTGAACGAACTACTCTTTACAAACGATCAAGTACCTACAGCGACATCAGAAGAACAACTGCAAGAACATATGAACAGACTCCACACAACATGTCAAAAATTATACATGATGATCTGCCAGAGACGGCAGTGTCGGGCTATTGGGTAAATAACACGACGACACAACGTATTTACATTCTCTGGACTGCATCCTGCTGGAAATCTCGTACGACAATAGTCTTGCTACAAAAATAGGTTCCACAGGAGTTTGAAAATGAACGCTTAAGAAGAAGATACATGATGATTAATATTGAAAAGACAGAAATAAGAGGGAAAAAAATATTTAACAGCTAAAGACGTTCACTACCTTAGGAAACATATCGAGTGAAGAGAAAAACAGAAAAGAGATACAAAATAGATGCAACAAAACGTACCAGATCCTAGGACAGATGACACATATTGTCAAGAACAAAAATATAAACATAGACACTAAAATTGCATTATACAAGGCTATTATTATTCTATCACTGTGCTACCAGTGCAAAATCTTAACAATGACAGCACATTACCCAAAGAATAGTGACAGCAGAAATGTCATGTCTACGAAAAATACTCGGAGTATCATTATGAGATAGCATTAGAAACTATAAAATCAGACAGATAACCAAAACAATACCAGTATTGGAACATATCAAAAGACAACAGATCAAGTGGTTTTCACACGCTTCCAGACTACCGACAGACAGCATGCCACAGACAGCCATGACATATAGACATCACGGATATAAAGCCAGAGGCAGACCATGTAAAAGATGGATCACAGAAATCAAAGAAGCCACAGGAACGAGCTTGCAAACAGAACACAAGAAGGCCATCTCCAGAGAACTCTTCCACCCCTGACGCCGCAAGGCAAACAAGGGCCACAGCGTATAGATAGTGATAGATAGATAGATAGATAGAAAACATAATAAATGTAAACTTATATAATCGCTTAGTTTTTCAAAACTTAATACATAATCAGTGTAAAATTATATCATCGTTTGGTTTATCAACATTAAAGAAATGTTAAATGACTCAAAATGTGTAGAGGATTGACTTCATTGTAATTGAGATCCCGATATATACTCCTCATCTCTCAACGAAGCGGCACGCCACCTGCTGTGAGTACCACTCATAGATCTTAACTCAGTAGCTCCTAATGATAATCAGCAGAGATCTCGAAAAAACTTCCCTTTTTAGACAAGACATCCCCGCCGAAGACGGATGTGTCGGGCCATTGGCGCAAATAATACGGCGACACAACGCATTTCCATTTTCTGGACTACATCCGGCTGGAAATCTAGCAGGACCATGATCCAGCTAGATCCAGTTGGAGTTTGAGAATGAACGCAGAAGAAGAAGAAGAAGACAAGACATCGCGAGCCGGATTCGAATCTGCGACCTTTAGATAGCGAAGAGCTACTAAGATTCTTTTCTCAACATACTTCTCAGAACCATTAAGCGATTATCTTTTTGAAACCAGTGACTTACTATATTGGTTCGAGAAGACCTCTAATTCTGTCCTGATCAACATTTCTTAGCTCTTTCGTCAATCTCGCAACATTTTCCCCGTTATCTGTCTAGTGTCAAGTAATTTATTCCAAAAGATTTGTTCCATTTCCTGTCAGAAATGAATTCTTCCACTACACTGCAGCAGAGACATGACATTTGTTCGTGACATGACAAATCCAAGAGATACTTCCGTGTCTGCATAAAGTGGCTTCCTCTGTTAACTAGCAGTTTATACTATATACAAAAAGTTCCCTTTACATACATATAAATTCAAGTAGGAAGCAATTCCCGACATCGTAAGAATTACTTACATAAATGCATACGCACAAATGTTTGTTCATATATACATTTATGTATAGTAAAACCTGTTTTTATTAGGCCCTTTATTCAATGAAAATTTACTGAAATTGATTGAATTATTTTGCAGTCATGTGATTATACGGCTGAAAAACACGTTAAATTATATTTAATTAAGCGGAATTTGTCGAATGCGGAAATGGTAACAAACAATGAACTTTCATAGGGAAGGAAAAACCTTGAAAAATATCAAAGACTTGCATGAGACCAGAACAGTCTTTTTACAAATAGATCAGACGATTCTACTGGCCATAGTGCGAGATAAGATGGTAGAGTTTTATGATGCCTGTTTAGAACACAAACCTGGCAGTTAAAGGAAATATATATGTAGTCTGCCGAGATAACACATCAAAAGATGGAAACTTTTAGAGTCATAATATTTTATGGCTAAAGTTAGTACTTGTTACTGCTGACCAGATGGATTAACAAAACTACACGAATGAAACTTTCAACAACTGCAATGAGAAGATTGCATTAATATTGATCAAGACCTGCAAACGGAAACAGGAACAATGGACATTAGTGTATTAGTTGAAAATTTTTCGAGTAGCCTAAGTCAGAATGGAGAAGGTGAGATGAGAGAAAGAATAAGAAGAGAAGGATAATGTGTCAGAGAAAAGTGTATACTGGGAGCAGAAATTATTTTAAGCTACTGGAGAAACTAAAGGAAAAGAGAGTAATTAGTATGTGTTGGTTGGTTGCTGATCCAGCGGTCCATGGGCTTTTTGACCTAAAGCCTTTTGACCTATAGCCTTTTGACCTAATGCCATTAAATGGCATTATATTGCTGGGAAGTCTGTGGATTTTCGGCTCAACCCGGGACAGAGACAGATAATAATTATCACACCTCCAGGAAGGAAAAATAGGTGAAAATTCAACCTATGCACTGCTCCTAGCCACTGTAGCCAAGATATGGTTCAATGTGCTCATTCCCAGGCACCAATTGACTACTGGTTATGCCGAACTTCTCTATTGCTCCAGGCATGCAACCAAATGTTCAAATCAAAAGGATTGTCACGTCCTGAGTTACTGTGCCTCTATGGTGGGTTTCAGCCATAGGAAAAAACAGTGCTGTCAGTTTCCTCCTCTCCAGTGTTGCACAGTACATCTCTGACTCCCTCCCAACCACAGAGGGTGCATGCATATATATTAAAATAAACATGAAACACATTTTAACAACAAAATAAAAGCATAATTGTATAGATGGCGTGCCACGAAGCTTCTCTAAGAAGATATATAACCTCAATATAACGGTATGTCATCCACTAAGGATTTCTGTTGCATGGGTGGTATGTCTAGTGGGCCATTGGTGAGACCCACAAATGCAACCACATGCGTATTAGTATGTGTTCAGCGTCTTGTTTGTGTGTGTAAAATTATAGTGTGCATAAGTACATCAGTGCGGTTCTTTTTCTCTCAGTTACGTGTACGTTTCTGGTTTAATGTTCATAGCATAAAATGAGTAAGTGGAAACCTTGCTGAAGGGGAAACATTTCACATTCCATTGGGGTTGAGCTTAAGACATATTTTACTGTATGTACATAGAGTTCTTTTTATAAAATAATAATATGATCAACAACACACTGCCAGATGTCAGTTGCATGGTCTCATTCATTGAAAGGGAACATGACCTTAAATATCTTTGGATAACCTTTGATAGAAATCTACCATTCAACAAATACATCACAAATATGATTCAGAAGTCTAAAAGAAGGATGAGGTCAAAGAGGCTTAGAACTTACACATGCAAAACAATGTCAGAAATTGGAGTGTCTATATGTCAGGGAAGGAGAAGTAATCTTTTTGGAAAGACTCAAGATCGCGTAATAAACACCTGACAAGGACTACATATATACATATATACATACAGTGCATGATTTACGTATAAGCTATAGCTTAGGGCTCCCACTTTCTTGTTTAAGATTTATCATTTCACTATCTATCTACTTCTTAATTGTTAAAGAGCCCCGTATCTCAAATAGCTTAGGGCCCCGTATCTCAAATAGCTTAGGGCCCCGTATCTCAAATAGCTTAGGGCCCCGTATCTCAAATAGCTTAGGGCCCCGTATCTCAAATAGCTTAGGGCCCCGTATCTCAAATAGCTTAGGGCCCCGTATCTCAAATAGCTTAGGGCCCTATCAAGTCTGAATCTTGCCCTGTATATATACAGCAAGAATTCATTTATATATATAGTGCTATTTGTTTGTGAATACTCGGGTATACGTCGTAACCACACCCTTTTATCTTGAATTCTTTTTTATTGTTAGTTCTTTGTTACTTTATTTCTTCATGCCTAAGGAAACGTCTAGTCCATGTCGAACAGGAATTTTAATGTTATTTACTCTTAGTCCATCTCCTATATTTTTGTTCAGTTTTTGTTGACAAACTTAAATATTCGACTAAAGGTAATATTGAGCAATGTTCCGCTAAGATAGACAATATATGGTGTCCAGTTTTATTTCATATTTCCAGAACATTTCTGTTGATCATAAAAAGTACACTAAACGCTGCTCGTTCGTTTAAAAATATTATTTCCACTTGCACAAGAACAAAACGATTGATCGCAAGGGCAGTTTCTGAAACATAAAATGGAAATTTTAGTTTGCTATGCCATGACTCCTGATTCGTGTGTGTGTGGGGGGGGGCAAGAACTGCACAGAATGGCTTTGAACGGACAGAATTGGAGAGATGACCGCTGAGCTATCAACCAACTTCAGCGTTAAATGAACATTATTGAATGAATATATATTGGTGCTACAGAAAGATCATACGAATATCATGGACAGAGAAAACGATGAACATTGAAATTTTGAAATTACTAAAACTAAATGATGGATGGTTTATAAATCTCATCATAAGAAGAAGCTACAGTATTCTGGTAACTTAAAGCGACATGCTGGTATCGAAAGGCTGATTCTGGGGGACTGAATGGCGGTATAGAGAAGAAGAGGAAGACCAAGAAGTCGATGGACCAGCGACACTGAAGAATGTACGCAAATTTCTCTGGCAAATGCAGGCCCGGAACAGAGAGGCATTCAGAGTAACCATGAGGAAGACAACGTCCTGAAACGAATATGTCACTTTATATATATATATATATATATATATATTCTTAAATAGTTATGTATACATATGTATGGTTGAGTATATTTATATTTATGTGCACATGTTGCGGAAGTTGTAAACAATATTGATTGGACACATAACACTAAACTAGATAAACTAGATAAGCGTATCGCCAGTTCAGCGTTTAATTACTGTTGCTATTTTTGTACAATAATTTTTATAAAGCTTTGGTTCCTGATGTTGACAAGTTAATACGTGATTATATAGATTTTTAAACCTTTAATAATTAACTTTGAATGAGTTTTTAAAGTATGTTTTTGAAGATATTTTAAGGAATAAATAAAAAAGAATCGAGTTTCGTGTAATCATATAGTACACCAAAAAGAATCAACTTTATGTACTTATAGATTTCTCCAACTAGAATCGTCATCTTTGCATGAAGGTGGAAAAAAACAACAGAGATACGTAAAAAAGTGGTGCAGCAAAATACAAAACACACTAACGATATCAACAGAAAGGAGTGACGTTTCGACTACAAAGTCTTCATCAGAACATAAACAAACAACAAGAAATTAAAATTACAAACAGAGCATCATAATGCAGGAGAAGAGCAAAAGACGATTACAACGAGATAATATGAGAGAAAGAAAAAAGGAGAATAAAGACAAAATACGGCAAGAAAATAAGAAAGAGTAAATAAAAAGAAAGAAAGTATCAGAGCAAGTATAAAAAAGGAAGAAAAATCTAAGTGATACTACAGAAAATACTTCCTATCGGTATCTGAAATCTAGTGTAGTCGGACAGAATGGTTGAAATAAATGTCGTCAAAGGTAATAGTAATAGTGATTTCCTCCGATGAACGACATTTACTTCAAACATTCTTTTCGACTACACCGGATTTCAGAAAAGTAGATTTTTTTTTCTTTGATAACACCTAGATTTTTCTTCTTTGGTTATACTTTCTCTGATGCTTTCTCTTTTACTCTCTCTCTCTCTCTCTCTCTCTCTCTATTTTTCTTTTCTTATCGTATTTTTTCTTTTTTCTTTTTTTTCATTATCTCATGTTATCTCCGTTGTAATCGTTTTTGCTCCTCTCCTGCATTATGATTCTTCGTTTGTAATGTTCATTACATGTTGTATGATTTTGTCCTGATGAATACATTATAGTCGAGAAAGATCGTTCGTTTCAGTTGATGTCGTTATTGTGTTTTGTATTTTTCTGCAACACCCCTTACGTATTCTGTTTTTTCCCGTCATTACTCTGTATTGCACCAGCCCTCACATCTTTAGTAAGTTTGATTGTTCCCTAACATTGAGGATTTATCATTCATACAACTCCTATGTACTCATAGAATACACAAACCATAATCAACGTCTGTGTACTCATGGCGCGCCCATTGTTTATAGGTCCCTTACACACAGATAAACATTACAGTAGCGAAAACTTAAAAAATAGCTCCATAATATTTAAAACCTTTGCGCCAACTGAAATAATCCTTGTTTAAAGTTTTCAAAATTAACAAATTAATATTATTTTAGCACTAAAAAAATACTCACCTGCAATAGTGACCGGTGCAGCCACATGAACAACAAGAGCTCCCCTGATTCGATCTCCAGAGTAGTATACCAGATCCGAATGCTCTAAGCTCAGCTCTAAGTGTGCAGTACTGGTCATCTTCTCATGGAAGAGCTGCAGGGGGCTGTTGGTTCCACAGCATATCATAACGAAGGGATATAATTTCCTGTGATCAAATTTCGTTGGTGCCACATCTTTCACAACATTGTTTTACTGGTAGCTATATTGTAGTTCAGATCAAATCCAGTCATCTACACAAAGATAATTACTTACTCTTTATTGTTCTATCTATATGATATATATATATATATATATATATATATATATATATATATATATATATATATATATATATATATATATATATATATATATATATATATATATATATATATATATATATATATATATATATATATATATATATATATATATATATATATATATATATATATATATATATATATATATATATATATATATATATATATATATATATATATATAAATTATTCAGACTGAACTATTCACTGCATGACGATTACAGCTATCAATTATTCACACTGTACTATTAACTCTCTATGTCCAATGAGCCGCTAATATCTACATTTTGGAGACCTACTATGCCGAAAAGCCGCTCAAATCTACATTTTAATATGAATTTACTATCGTGTTCGGCATAGCAGGAAAACCGTACGGAGACAAAGAAATGAAGTTTATGGCTCTTAATTATTCACACTAAGCTCTGTGGTAAATGAAGATAACAGTTATTAATTATTCGCACTAAGTTGTGAAGTACATGATGATTACGGCTATCAATTATTCACAGAAAGAAAAGCATCGACAGACAACATCAAGGAATGGACAGGTAAAGATTTTTGCTCAACCGTCTGCGCCATTGATGATGACAATCGCTGAAAGAATGCGTTGATGAATCCAATTTGTTATCTCTACGACTCTAATGGGTTACGGGTTGATAGTGAAAGAGGCAGACAGATAGTATAACATACGTGGGTAGGATGTATGTAGGTAGGTTTGTAATTAGTGGGCAGATAGGTAGGTATGTAGGTAGGTATTCCCCACTAAATTATACTTTATATATAGAAAATGTCCATCATTTATTTACTCTCTTCAAGTGACATATTCTTTCCAGAACGTTCTCTTTATGGATCTTCTGAACGTCTGACCATTATGGGCGAGTTAACCAGCCGAAGCTGGGGGAATCTTTACACAATCTGATGTCTTTTATGTCTTGGCGTCTTGTGTAGTTGCCCTTAGCCCTGCTACCATTAGCATGCCTTCCATGATCAATTTTCCCATGTTGGTATGCATCTTTATATGGTCAAAAAATATATTTTAGCTTTTTTTTAAATTATAATTTTGTTAGAATAGCCAACCCTTGCAAGGCTTTTAGTGTCCTTATCACTTCTTTAATTTATTTAAAGTATACATTAATATATATAGAGAGGAATTAATATTCTGATTGACGTGTTTATGTATAGATAATACATTATTTGAGATGTATTTTATTTGACACTTTTTATTAACAATACATTCTTCATATAATCTTGTACTTTCTCAAAAATCTGGTATTCTCGGATCTATACCTTATGTTTAGACATTGATTTACACGCGAAAATCATACAATGTTGTTTTCATCTATTTTGAAACACTTTTTTCTAGGTTTACTGCAGAAATTGTGTGAAATATTTATGTCATTTTTGCAAATTTATTTTTGATAGAAATTTGAAACAGTAATAGCAGGTGCTGTCAGATGAACGTTTCAAATTTTCCTCAAGTTGGAAAGTTCGTTTGAGAAAAGACATTTTTAATATTCTAAATATAAATATCTAAAAACAGACTTGAAAAAAATGAGCATTTATTTGTTTATATTTACTAATAGTAATGTCTAAACTTCAATTTTGGGTGTTCCAGGCCTGATTTCCAAACTTGTACTGCTTTTACACCACAATCTTCTTCAATCATTTATGTATGATCTTTCGAACAAAAATGTTTGAATACCCTATAATTATTTTGAAGACGGAGCACGGTTATGAAGTTGATAACAAGAAGTCGGTGTAGATACGACTCAGTTAATAAGATCCTATTTTGATTTCAATATTAGCTTTGTTATGATGATGAAAATGGAGTCATCATTTTTGCAAGCATATTCCCTTTCTACAAAAGCACAAGTGCTCCCCAGTTGAATATCTGATGTGTATGAATATCTTAGTTGAATATCGTAGGTGTCACTTCAGCTGATGTAAGTTTATTGTCACAAAATCATGTTTGTGATAAGAGGATTTATGGTTGCATGTTTAGTCGCAGAAAAGAGGAATCCAGTTTGACAGAATTCCCTAATCTTCACGTACAACCAAGTGTGAAGCATATATTACTGTGCCAACTAGTTCATTATTTTTCTATCAACTTTGATGATACATCTACAGTTATGGTACATCTTGCATTATCCGTCACCTAGGAGTCTGTCACAGAAGGATAAATGTGCAATGTTCACTTGTCTGCACCCTTTCGTCAGCAATAGGGATTGTTTGATAGAAGACAGAAGTAAGATATTGAGACGAAATATGACTTTAACCCATGATGAGATGTGGGATACAGGACATGCAGTACGAAACATTTATAACTATAAAATTTAATGTTGGAGAGATTTTCGCTGGAATTAGAAAATCTTTTTCTATATATTCATATCATTCACGTGAAATGTGGATCAGAGCTGCCACTTGTAGGACCCGCAGACCTTCAGTGTGTGGATTAGCTCATCCTATAAATGCTCTGTGTTTTAGTGAGGCATGGAGATTTCGAATTAGACTGATTTCGACTAGACTGTTTGCAGCTTTATGATTTGTATCTTGAAGCTTCATTTTCCTATTTCTTACTTATTATATTAACACGCAAGAATTGAAAGACCTGGCAACACAAAGACAGAAATGGAAAGCTATGGTTTCTGCCCTATGCGCCGCCTATGACCCTGGAGGAACATAACATAACATAACTTATTATATTAGTGTAAGCTAGTAATCAACATCCTTATCTACGATTAACTTGTATTATTCTAAATGTCCACATATTGTAAATAAATTACTATAAGTTATCCATATGTAAGACCAGTATTATTCTTTTTCCCATATGACAATATCGTCATTGCTGTTTTTTGACTGATGAAATACACCAGTCTGTAATATGACACCGCCGTGACGGTAGAACGGAGTAAATAATGTAATCACAATCGATATGTACTGACACTTGTGGAGATCATTTTGTAACTGACTCAACAGCGAGGCATAGTTCTTTAACAAACCTCATCCGATGGATTACATACACAAAAACAGAATTCTGCCAAGTAGATGAGCAAAGCTTTTATTCCACAGCGTTATTCTTGTAGTATACAATGAGAAAGTTACCTGTGGAGAAAAGAAACAACTTTCATGAGTTACATATAAATAAGTAGTGTAAGTTTATTACTAGCTGTACTATCAAATGCCTGATATCGCATACATGTGTTACATATTTCGGCTTCTAGGGAGCTGCTGTTTAATTCAATAATTTTCCCAATACCAAAAAAAACACATTTCTTTACACAAAAAAGCACGGAAAAATACATGCTCTGTTACAAATGTTCTGAAAAACGTTTCAAATTCACACAATTAAATTCGTGTAGGCCTATACAAAATAGTATTGTTGACATCAACTTTCGTCGAACTTCTCTCTTCCCCCTTGTCAATAAATGCCAAACTTTTCAAATACCCTCTTGTTGACGTAATTTATGGACAGTCCCTTGAAGAATGGGTACTATGATCGCAGTCCAACCACAGTTTTCGTTCTTGTTTCCCATGAGTGCCTACCTACGTATTTTGTGCTTTATTTATTTACATATTATATCAATAAGAATCAAGAATGAATTGAAATATTAATTTTTAGGCTTAGAGTTATGAGTTAGAGATAGTTATGTTTTACATAACGATTCCTAACCTTAATACTACATATAATGATATTTGAATTAATTAATGATCAAATTAAACTGATAAACGTAGGCAAGGGAAATAATCACAAACGTTGGCACTAATTGACGCAACGAAAGTTGGACTTCGATTGTTGTTGTCTGTGTCTAGATTGCTCATATTTGTAGTAACATAGAGATATATATACATTGTTTTTGTTGTCTGTGTCTAGATTGCTCATATTTGTAGTAACTTAGATATATATATACATTGTTTTTGTTGTCTGTGTCTAGATTGCTCATATTTGTAGTAACTTAGAGATATATACATTGTTTTTGTTGTCTGTGTCTAGATGCTCATATTTGTAGTAACTTAGAGATATATACATTGTTTTTGTTGTCTGTGTCTAGATTGCTCATATTTGTAGTAACTTAGAGATATATACATTGTTGTTGTTGTTGTCTGTGTCTAGATTGCTCATATTTGTAGTAACTTACAGATATATACATTGTTTTTGTTGTCTGTGTCTAGATTGCTCATATTTGTAGTAACTTAGAGATATATACATTGTTTTTGTTGTTCGTCCATCACAAGTGATGATGACCATTTGTTACATCCACTTTTGAAAATTCAATTTTAGTTACGTCCTTGATTATGAGTTCGTAGATGGCTAAAGAGCCCTATTCGATCTGTAAATGTCCTTGGACAGTTTGGACATGGAATGACGACTGTAGACGGATCTTGGTCTATCCGTGACTTTCTAGCTGCTCTCCGCTGTTGAGCTGCTGCATTTCTCTTCTTTTCACAAGATGATGCGGGGTGCAAAGGGAACGCATTGCTCTAGGCGGACCCAGGGTTAGCAGATAACCAAGATCCCAAATGTACCTCCACGCGGTGCACCCTGGAAACAGAAATACAGCAGCTCGAGCTGATTCTGGCCAAATCATTTGGGGATCGTGTCCGAGAATGTGGAGGTAGCAGATGGAAAGAGATTTGACTGCACAAGAGACAGACAATATCTCCGACACCACCAGCATCACCACATATAGCGACACTGTCGACATACAGTGAAGCAAGTCAGTCCAGTCCGAACATTGGAGGGGCGGCCAATGTAAAATGCACGTAAAGGTAGATGCATGGCGAGAGACAAATAGATTTCATACTGAGTACAATGAAACAATTAAAGGGCAGAACAGCGCTAGAGGGCAGCGCGAACTGCAAATAGAAAGTGAAAAGTCCCTAGGAAAGGGGAACTACAAGCTCCGTCAGCTCGAGTCGAGCTTCTAGTTACCTGTGTTCCTTACAGGCAGAGACCCAGACCCATCCATTGGCGTTTGGTAAAGCAAGAAGACCTAACCCAACTCTTATGTCGAGCCTTCTTAAACCGGAAATATGCTCGCGAAGAGAAAGGGTTCTGTACCCGATGGGCTTAGGCAAGAAATGCACAACGATGGTAGTCCTGACCCAACTCTACTGTCAAGGTTTCCTATAACGGATGTACACTTGCAGAGAGAAAGGGTTCCGTACCCGATGGGCTCAGGCACAAAAGGGACAACGAATTAGCTCTGGCCCAACTCTACTGTCAGGTTTTCCTACACCGGAAATACACTTGAAGAGAGAAAGGGTTCAGTACCTGATGGGCTCAGGCGCTATTGGGACAAGGACGCTCAGCTCGAGAACGCCTTGCTCTCAAACGCGTGGTGTGAGACTCGAACTTGGACAAGGGGTACACGATGTCGGTGAATGACACCTCGGCTAAGAGGGCGAAAGAGCCAGGGTCCAACTCCTCTGTTGAGTTCTTCCCCTTAAGGAACCAGGCTCACGGATGATAAACGGTTCAGTACCCAATGGGCACAGTCACATCACGTCCAATTACACGAGGCAAGTTCATAGACAGTGGAACACCTTGTGCGAGACAGACGAGAGCAAAAATCGTCTGGGCGAAGAGTCACCACTACGCGTGCCTGGAGACAGATATAGAGGCTGTCACGGGCTAAGGGTAGCCGACCCGAATTGTCAAGGCATGCCGAAATCGGATGTGCTAGGCCTACAAGGCGCATAACGGTGGCACAACGTAATCACGCTCCCGGCGGAAATCGCACGGATATCCGTGATGGTTACAATGTAGCGAACGAAAAACAAACAAACAAACAAGATGATGCGCTCTTTTGAAAGGGCTACCTTGAGATCGTATACCCTTCTCTAGCTCACCATAGAGAAGTATCTTTGGCAGACGATGGTCTGGCATACGCACCAAATGACCTGCCCAACGAATCTGTGTCTGCATCAGGATCGTGTCAATGCTGGGGATACCAGCTCTATCAAGGACAGTGGTATCTAGAATCTTGTCTTGCCATCTGATGTTCATAACTTTTCTGAGACAATTTGTATGAAAATTATTGAGTTTTTTCACATGGCGTCTATACACAGTCCATGCATTAGATATATACATTATCGTGTCTAGATTGTCTATACTCGTAGTAAGACATATACATTGGATATTTTAAAGAAATATCTATTAGATATCTTGACTAAAATACTGTCTTTTACGGATGCGAATTGGTCAAATTCTGAAATTTATATTTATATTATTAATTCTTTTTTTTTAAATACATTATTTTCGATGTATGCAAACTTTCATTTGTGTAAACACAAATTGTGAAAGCTATGTCAAATGATGTAAACTTTAAATTTTGTAAACACAAATTGTGTAGGTTATGTTAGATGTAAGTAAAACTTTCAATTATGTAAACACAAATTGTGTAGGTTATGTTAGATGTAAGTAAAACTTTCAATTATGTAAACACAAATTGTGTAGGTTATGTTAGATGTAAGTAAAACTTTCAATTTTGTAAACACAAATTGTGTAGGTTATATTCGTTGTATGTAAGCATTCAATTTTATAAATACAATTACAGAAGACAAGAGAGCAGAGATCGTGATTATAACAATCATGTGTGCCAACAACCATCCAAAGAATAAAGTTTTCAAAGGATTACATTAACGTGTTTTTCTAATAAGAATGTGTACCACAGAAATTGGTAGTTATAAATACAGCCAACGCTGACCCAAGCGGCAACATCAAAGACCTCCCACAGAGATATCACAGCATATGTTTTCGACATCTCATCTTTTCTTCCTTCTATCTCGTTTTTTTCTCCATTAGTGCGTGTGTGTGTATTTGTGTGTGTTCACGAATCATCTTACGTGTTTTCTACTTTCCTTATCTACCCTAGGATATGGTGATCAATCAATCAAGTGTCATGCCAAAAGCTTTGGCGATCATGTTTCTTTACAACTGTCTGTGTCATGTGGTGTTAATAAATTATGTTGGTGGCATTCTCTCGTGCCACAGTGACAACCCATCAAGCAACTTCTCTCTTTGTTTTCATATTCCTCTTCTCCCCTTTATCTTTCCGGTGGTTCAAGTTTTACTTTCCTCATCACATGCTCTAACTGTCTGCTCCTAATTTTTTGCTATAATTTGTCTTTTTTAATCCTACATATCTTGGGACTTCTACATTCGTTTTCTTTGATTTCCATGGAATTTTAATCATTCTTCTCCTAAATCAAATCTCAGTAGCATCCAGTTCACTTTGAACTTTTATTTGTGTATTGTCCATGCTTTAAAGAAGCCATAAAGAAGAAATAGCTCGATATAACACCCATTATCACGAATTCCCGTATCTAGTGATAGTACTCCATTACATAGAATATTTCTCTTTTTTTAATACTAATTATGAATATATCCTTCAGAAAGACAACAATAATATTCTATGAACCGTTTTTCGTGCTTCCAGGATCCAGTTTAAGACTCAATTCTTCATGGGCTGTTCAATGTTGTACTTACATCACACATTGTGTCTTTCTGTGGTCTAAATCTCTGAACAATGAACCGTGTCAGAGGTCACGTGGCTGATGCTTATCATTCATTCTGTAGAAGTGACACATCGTTGAGTTTCACTTGTTTTTGTCAGTTTTGTCATTGCATGCACTTTATTCTGTAACCATAACGTTTCTCAATATTTTGTACCATTGTACCCCTCGTATATATTATATATTTATACAGAATATATAGGCAGATGCCCTTTTGTATATATTGCATAGGCCGGTACCCCTTTCGAATTGATTATATAGATCGGCATATTCAAACAGCATATTCTCACATCAATTTCTTGCACTTTCTACGAGGTAGTTTCAAAAAGTTTACGAGATTAGGGGATTATACAGAAATAAGTAAAAATAGAACTATCTACACTGTATTTCCTTCAAAGTAATTCCCTTCGACAACTACAGACTTTTGCCAATGTGCATAAAGCTGCTGGAAACATTCGTGGACGCCATATTTTGGACACCTCTCAGCTGTCTCTTCGCATTGGTGATAACGTCATCTACATCCTTGAATAGCTATCCCTTCAGTAGCGATTTCAGCCGAGGGAACAAGAAAAATGAAAACATCAGCCAGTGCAAAGTTGGAGAAATATGGAGGATGTTCCACAATTAATCACATTGTGTTTTGCAAGGTACTACTTTACCAGTAGGGATCAATGTACCGGAACTATGCAACATAATACAACTGTTTGGTCTCCATTTTACTGGTCGTTTTCTTATGATTGCATCTCTTAGAATATCAACTTACACAAATTACGTTTGGACAAGAGCAAAACAAAAGTTGCGTTCGAAGCTTTTTTATTCCCAGTGTGTTGTCTACCATGGTTTCATTACTGAAGACCGAACAGTTAACAGGGACATTTACGTTGATATTCTCCGTCATCTAAGAGATACAATCAGAAGAAAATGACTAACATACATGGAGAATAAACATTTGGATTATGCTTCATGACAATGTGCCGACATATCGACCACTAATGGTAAAAACATTACCTTGCAGAGCACAATGTGGTTATCTTGGAAAAGCCTCCATATTCTTCAAAAGTTGCACCAGCTGATATTTTCTTTTTCTCTCGTCTGAAATCGGCACTGAAAGGATAGCTATTCATGGATGTAGATGACGTCCTTGCGACAAGGTCGATATCACCAGTGGGACAAGACAGCTGAGACAGGTGTCAAAGAATGGTTCCACGAATGTTTCCTGCATTTGTATGATGCGATTGCCGAAAGGAACTACTTTGAAGGAAATGTAGTGCAAATAACTATATTGTTACTTATCTATATATATAAATGGCTATTTCTGTAGCTATGTACTTTTGGTGTTACGCAAAGGCTTTTCGAAAACAGCACGCGGATGGACCATATTTGGCTCTTTTATAGTTTGGCTCATTTGCCAGACCGTGGAGCTCGCAGAAAATTGAACTGCTGTCCCATTTTCGGGCTGTAGCTGACCAATTATACAGTAGGTTCACATTGACCTATGACCGCAATTCAAACATTTGAATGAACATTTGTGAATATGTTTCGGAAAGGCCTAACGATTACATTTTTTAATGTAATCTATTTAATAATGCGGACTATTTAATTATTATCAGAGGTTAGCGTGTTTCTATCGACGTTTACAGGTCAAATTTATTGTGTTTGCTATCGTTTCTGCTATTGTTTTTATATTGTGTATGCTATTAGATATATTCAATAAAAGAAAATGTCCACACAATATTATTAACATCAAGTTTCCGTATAGATTGCTGAGACGGTACGTAATGATGATGGTAGATTATACAGCATTTATTATCTACTCAATGTTCCTTATAGCGAGCCGGGCTGGCCTTATTCGTCGAGTTCGTTTTACTCTGAAGAAAACATTTCGAGTTCATTTTTTGCAAACATTTTTTTTTAATTGTTTGATTTTCGTTTTCCTACAAATTACGTGGCAGAGAAAAATTCATTGTTATTTTAATTAAACTTAACACAGATTAAAATATGGCTGCCTTCGCTAAAAAGTTCATAGGAATATTGTTTTTATTTCTTGGTCCGTTTCATTTTGTTTGTAGAAAGAAGTTTTGTTTTCTATTTATTTCCGGTTTTTCTTTCTAAGCGTTTTGGACAACATTTTGCACACAAAAAAATGTCTTATTACCATATAAGTATCTCTAGGATTTATTTTATGTTTTCTGGCTAAAGTTTATCTGTCTTCAAATGCTGTTAACTTTGTGTAAGGGAAATGTACTGTTTCGTTCTGTGGAACAATAATGCAGAAGTTATTCACTTTAGTCTAGGTCTGCACAATTATGTCTAGGACTAAATAAATTGTAACAAGGACAATCAGCCAATGCCTAATGACATCCATTCACTTCAATACAATTTCAAATGTTGTGTTTCACTTTCAAGTGTGTTTGTCACAGAGGGGGGGGGGACCTGGCAACAACGACAGATGCAATGCAGTAATGAACTGTCTTTATCGGAAAACTTTTTTTATTGGTAGGTGTATCACATATTTTTATTTATTATTTCGGTGCGAGTAAAGTATAGTTCTTCACTGTGACCTTTAGTCTAGTTTCGAAGTATTTCCTAACCGTTGTATTGTGATTGCCATGTAGAGCGCTATTGTTGTATGATTGAGTTTGGAATATAGGTAGTCATCATCATCAGGTGCCATGCCGGGTGGCGTAGGCGGTCATGGCTCTCCACAGCTCTCTGTCCACAGTATTATGTATCAAAGTCGTTGTTGTTTCTTTGCCGTGCCAGGTTGTCAAACTGTCTAATATTTTCTCACGTTGTCGCCCTCTGTCTCTGGTGCCTTCAATCTTGCCTGTTGTGATTATGTTCTCTAAACCTGCCTGTCTCATGAAGTGGCCAAAAAAAGAAGATTGCCTTTTTCTTATATTGTTGATTAAGGTCCGTTTCGCATTTAACTCTTTTAATACCTCTACATTAGTTTTTCTGGCAGTCCATGGTATTCTCAGCATTCTTCTGTAGAACCACATCTCTGTTGCCTCCAATCTCCCACTTTCCAGTTTGTTTATTGTCCAAGACTCGCACCCATATGTTAGTATAGGGGTTATATAGCACTGCAGAACTCTCTATATTTTATATAGGTAGTAGGCCTATTTAAAATTAAGTAATATTTATTGAAAACGATTGCATTAGAATTAGTATTTAGGGTTAGGGGTTATAATCAGTTTCTAGTATTTAGAATTATTTAGAAGGTAAATTATTATTACATACAATAGTGGGAAGATATAAGGGACATGCGCAGTGGTATAAATTAGCAGACGGAAAGAACAGCGCGTGTTAGATGTGACCGTACTTTCGTTATAAATTCATATATGGAGAAGAAAGCGTGTGAGGTCGAATGATATATGTTTAATTTAAAACGATTGCATTAGAATTAGTGGTTAAGGATTAGATTAAGTGTTTAGTATTTAGAATTAGGGTAAATTATTAGTATATAGAATAACGGGAATGTTCATTGAGTTCGTTTCTGGAATTAAAAAAAGTGTATCCCGCAGAGAATGCTGAATAAGGTGAGTGTGTGGTTTTATTGACATTGTTACAGTTTATGAACCCTATGGTTTTATTGATGTTCTAGGGAGATCTATGACGTCAGTTAGTTAAAAATGTAAACAGTGTTTTATTTATAGCACAGTGAAGAGTTAATCTTTACTTTTACCCTTATTTCTTGAAAATGCTTACAAAATTGTTGCTTATTAACAACATGTAGACCTTCTATTAAAAAAAAAGGTGTTGGGACGAGTGCACCGTCGTAGTGTTTGTTATGACTCTGCATAGGCAGCAGTGCTTGGTTCTCGCTAGCCTTGCGAATACCATGTGTCATGTGACGTATTCCTTCCAGAACGTTGTCCTCCCAATGAATTCTCTGAACCTCTCTCTAACTTGGGAGATGCGCTTGCATTTTCTAGTGATGTATTCATGTTATCTTTAATGTCGTCACTCCATCGTCTTCTTGTTCTGCCCTTTCTCCTCGTCCCAGGTACTCTTGAGTACCATATACGTAACACAAAATATGCTGTGATTCGTGGCTCAATGCAATGCCATTTTCCTCATGAGTAAGGGTATTTATGTTTAGATGTATATTCTCTTACATAGAGTACCATACATAGAACTAATGTAGATGTTCTCAAAGATGCTGGAGTCTAGCTATCTTCTATCTTTCCTTCCTCTTTTACCCTTTACGGGTGTCGAGGGAGATACAATGTTCTTGTTCTCGCTTTTCTGGCAGCTTCAGATAATGTTATTTGGTGTTCGTGTAATGTCTCTTTGATGTTATCGATCCGGCGTACTCTAGGTCTACCCCGGGCTCTTCTTTCTGCTTTTCCTCTCTTCGTATATGATTTATAAACTAATGAATCACACGGCATTCTTTCAAGAAGACCAAACCATTTCATTTGTGGATTTTGTATGTATTGTAGAATTGATATGACACCAACTCTTTCTCTTGTGATGCTGGAGTAAAGCGATACATTACAACAAAAATAATAATAGACATAGGAAGACAAAGTGAGAAATTTCTGGATGGGTTGTCGCTGTGCTACATAACAGTATTAACCAACAGAACTTATGAACAACACAAGAGACAGAGAGTTGATGAGAAGCATTAAAGTCTACCCCGCTCGGCATGACGATTGATTGATTGATTGATTGATTGATTGATTGATTGATTGATTGATTGATTGATTGATTGATTGATTGATTTTATCTTATTTCTATGATTAACATATCTATTGCCAATTTTTAAATATCAACAATATACAACCTCATTGTGGTTAACGAGCTAAAAAAAAACTGAGCAGTTGTCACGAAGGTTAGTACAATTATTCTAAGACTGAAATAGTGTGATGTATATCTTAACATTCATTTTCAATATCCCAGTATTTTACATGAATCACATTTTCAAGAACAAAGAGTTGATCATAACCCAATATGTTTCCATTTGCCTGCAATCCAGACACAATTAATCGATAATTCAATTATACTTTTTTACTCGAGTCTTATGACAGCACAACATACAACAATAGACACCTACCCACAACAATAGAGACCTACCCACAATAATAGGATCATGACTGAGTTATTGGTCCGATTACAATACTTCCATCAGCCCGCGCTTTGACGGGACCAGAAAGGGGAGCAAAGAATAGCAACACTGTTTACCTTTCGTGCAAATCATAAGAGGATATTAAGGAAAGTATGCAGTACAGCTGTATGCACGACCACATATAGTGTCCATATGACGTAAAAAAACATGATAGAGTCCAATGTGTCAGGCCGGGAAGCCTAGGTACAAAAACATTCGTTACTGCATGTTTTCCTGGAAGTGCGTGAAGGCTTTCTATTGGCTGTGAAAATAACGGCCGCTTTGTCATAGCAGACGCCGCAACATGTACAGGAGGAATTTTGATTGTACTCCGAAAGAAAAATTCTGGCTCAACCGTGGAATGAACCCGGGACCACACGACGTTCTAACACACGGCCATGCGCTCTATGAAGACTAGGCATAGTATCAAAACCATAAATCATGACACAGCGCATTCATTTATCTAGAGTAGACTCTGCTAATCTGTAGGAATTTTAGAATAAACACTAAAGATAATGAAGAAAAAATCGCCAAGCGCGTTGTGTGCGGAATTTCATTCTTAAGCGTGTAGTTTTTAAACTTGGGTAATCGTATATCCGAAATATATTTAAAATATTCGTATGAATATTTACATCTACAGCATTCAATAGTTCTTTAATTATATTTTCGAATGCCTTCTGCAACAGCAATTACAGGTAAAGCATCACTCATACGATAATGTTACCCAGAAAAAAAAAGTAATTTTTTGCTTAAGTTCTGATGTATTTTGCAAGATGTAATTCAGGTGTACAATATCTCATATGATAATGTTACCCAGCAAAAAAGTATTAATAATTTTTGCTGAAGTTCAGATATATTTTGCAAGATGTAATGGTGTAACATATCTCACACAACAATGTCACCAAGGAAAGGAAGATTATTTATTATTGTTCCAACATTTTGCAAGAACCATTTCAGGTGAAGCATCACTCATACGATAATACGAGTAATAACTAGTAAAATAGTATTATTAATTTTTCCCCCAACTTCAGATGTACAGTGTATTTTGCAAGATTACATCCCAGTTCAGATGTATTTTGCAAGATTACATCCCAGTTCAGGTGTATTTTGCAAGATTACATCCCAGTTCAGTTTTTTTTTTACAAGATTATATCCCAGTTCAGATGTATTTTGCAAGATTACATCCCAGTTCAGATGTATTTTGCAAGATTACATCCCAGTTCAGATGTATTTTGCAAGATTACATCCCAGTTCAGGTGTATTTTGCAAGACTACATCCCAGTTCGGATGTATTTTACAAGATTATATTCAAGAGAAACAGAACTCATATAAATTATATGATCATGCAAAGAAGCATTATTTATTTTTGCTCTATTTCTAATATCTTTTGCAAGATACAATTGATGTGCAGCAATACTCATATACTAATCTCACTCTCTACAATATTTTTTTAAAACTTGGATGTGCCAATATTTCATTCATTATTCATTATTTCATCAAATTTCATTATGATTGGAGAGGACCAAGTTATATGCATGAAATGACACTGGATACAATGACATATATTCACAATGTTGGTATACCTGACTTAGTCATCACATTTAAATGTAATACAAAATGGAAAGAAATATTTGAGGAATTAGAATCTGGATAGACATACATTCATAGACATGATCTGACAGCTAGAGTTTTTAGATTAAAATTAATGGATTTGATCACAATATACATATTTAGTCCTGTGACGTGCAACATGTATACTATAAAACGAAAAAAAAGGATTACGTCATGCTAATATTTTGATTTTGATGACTAACAAAATTCCAGCTAATAAAGTTGATTCGGCTATCTCAGGTGTGTTTCCAAAACCAACCTTCGACGGGAAACTAAAGCTGATGAGATTAATCATGTCTTGAAACATCATATTTATGGAACCTTGTTATGAACTTCAAACTTGAAAATAATATAAGAGCTTAATTGTATGATGATCAAAATTCAAAATGAAGTTGCTATCAATTTATTTCAACTTGATTCAGCAATACTCTGTGAAATCAATGAAATATGTGTGCAAGTTTGTGCACAAGTGATCTTATGCAACTGTGTTTGCTCTAAAATGAACTTAATGTGCATGAGGAACTTACGGTACAATACAAGAATCAGTGGAACTACGAATCAGGTTTCTACGGAACAAATAGCTAACATAATTAAACGGAACGAAATTCTGATAAAGACGCGTATATCGACGCATCCAATATTCTACACGTTGTGTGATGAGAGCCCCTGATCACTCGACATGCGCGCTGAACACTGAGTGGAGGTAGATGGCTACTTCGTTGCGCGCAAATCGCTAGATCGGTATTTTAAGTTACGACTTTTTAAGTATCCGAGATAGTGCAATAGCATATGAAATAAAAATTGGTATGCTGTCACGTGATTTGTCCACTGATTCTTGAATTGTACCGATATTACTATTATTATACATCTTTTACGCCAGCAGTAATGCGCATTTTTGATAATTTTTTGTTTTCCAAATTTATGAACGATATCTGACACAGCAGCAACTTGAAATTCATTTACAACACGATCAATGCATTTGTTTTACTAATGAAAGAACTGATGTTTAATGTCTGGCTCCCATAGACAGTACTCTCACAACGTTCTTTAAAATATGTCAGGATGATGTGTTTGCTCAAACTCTGTTGCTTTACCAATTACAATATTCTTACACGTGACACATAAAACTTTCTAGTGCAATACAGAAATGTGATCCAGTTAAAAGATATCATCGAATCAAATTAGACATTGTTTTATGTAGAATTTTAACTGTTCACCAATTTAACATGATTTTTTTTTTTACTTCTTTAAATACCGCTGCACACAAATATTGTTAATTACATTAATACATGTTAAATTTCATTATTTATTTCAATTGTTAAAATAGTAATGAAAGTTTTTGGTTATGCTTTGGGAAAATCACACTATCTACACCGTCAATTCTCCAGTACACAACACCTCTTCTGCTCTTGGAACATCATGGTTGAAAGCATTTATAACATCACTTTTTTTTTAAATTTCCACTCCGGGAAACGCCGAGTATTCCTTCTAGATTCTATATAATGCACTAATTCCGGGACTTTTTGAAGCTACCTCGTGTATTACCACACACTGCAAATAATATAAAATAAAGAACATAGCCAAGGTTCAAATTAGGAAAAAAATGTCCACGGGGGGGGGGGGGGGGAGGGCCTATCGACCCCTATCAGGAGCGACCACATGTGGAGGATAGTGGAAAAGCCTCTATAGAGGCCAGCTGCGGATAAGCCTCCAGTCACATAAGCAGCCGCTGACCAAACCGGTGTTGCTGACTACGAGGACGGGGCGGGTATCAGGCGGCGCTGATATCCCCACTGAAATACTCCATGTGTCCAGTGTCTGGCAGCAACAAATATGAGCCTCTATAAGCTCAAGTTCCTGGAGTGGGGGTCACTGGCCTCACGCAACGAACACGTCAATGGGGGAGATGGGGTTTGGGGCAGGGGTATGTTAGGGAAGAAACACTTGGGCAGGAAAGGCTCATAAGTCCAGTAAGATAGCTTTCCTAAGAGAAATCACTCTAAATACAAACTACTGTTTTGCATGTGCCATCGGGAGACGGAAAGCCTATGGGAGAGATCCAAGACAGAAAAACACAACCCAGTCTGCTGAAGACGGAGTGTATTAGCCAGCGATGGCGTAGATACTGTGGTAAATTAAGGCACACGCGCTATTACAGAAATATGGTCATGCGACAATCAACGATGGTATCATGTGTCGCTCTATCAGCTAAAATCGGGGAGGAGCGAATATGGGCTCCATGCCTCGAAATGGCCCACCGCCCCCTGCCTCAAAAGGGTCCACCCAAGCGAACAGTGCCTCTGCTAACTAAGAGGTCAGGGAAGATCAGAGTAGTGCTACTGACCAAACCAAATGCCCCAGAGTTGCGCAGTGGAATGCGAAATGAGTGCAAAACAAAAAGCCTGAGCTACAAAACTTCCTGAGGAAAAAACCAGATTGACATAATGTGCATACAAGAGACCCGCCTAAAGGACATGCAGAGATTCTTTATTCGGGGTTATAAATCCTTCCACCAAGATCGATCCAAAAGAGTCAAAAAATGATTACTGACATTTGTAAGTACATCAATACCAGCATCATAAGTAAATAGATCCGGACAAGGAGAACTCGCACATATAACAGTGAAATTACTGCTACATGGCGGAGAAACATGCCACAAAAATAGATGTATATAAACTAAAGATATAGGTATTGAGAGACCTAATAGTGGGTGACTTTAATATCCACTCACCAAGCTGGGGCTACGAGGATATGGATCAAAGAGGTGAAGAAATAGAAGACTGGGAAGTCTTCCAACTTCTGACAGGAAGTACTAGACGTCATAGCATGTCCGCAAGATGTAACTAAAAAAGCAAACTGGACCTTTTTCAGTGAAAAAACATACCAGTTCTGCTAGAATATCACCCTTACTAACAACATAAACCACATCTCACAAATAAACAAAGCGATACTCCAATCCGCACAGATGACAATCCCCAGGGGCAGACGAAGAACATGCAAGCTTTATTGGAGCGAGACCCTAGAAAATAGAAAAATTCCATAACGAGCCGAGTGATGCAAGGCATACAATGGAGCAAAACCCTATAGTAGAAAATACAAAGAAACACAATGAAATCAAACACACGTTAAGTGAGCAGAAAAAAACAGAGATTCAAAAGAGCTGGTATGAAAAGAAAGCAGCCGAAACATGGCAAAAGACACAAGCAAACAATGGAACCTTGCAAGAACTCTAAATGAAGAAATAAAGAATTCACACTACAAGAATGTCATCAAAGATGCGGGGAAATTCAACAAATAAAAATGGCAGCAAACAGTTTAGCTGATTTCTATAAGGAAGAAAGTACAATAAAAATTTCATACACGTATCAAAGAAGTTAAAACAGAAATTAAAAGAAAACAGATTTTAAAAAATCCAGAGTCATGTATGAAGACACCTTTTACCATTTTAGAACTAAATGGTGCCTTATGAAAACTAGGAACAAAAAAGGCCCCATGAAAGTATGGCATACCCGGTGATATGATCAAGAACCTAGGACCAATCATCAGAAACGAGCATCTTACTATATTCAACCAATCATGTAGAACTGGCAAAGTTCTAGACTTATAGCGTGAAGCTGTCATCATCCCAATCGGTAAAAAACAATAAAACAAAAATCCAGCATGTCAAGCTACCGACCAATCAGCCTCTTCAGTTGCGTAGGAAAAGCAATTGAGCGAAAGGTCAACTCTAGACTAATAAAATACATTAGAGGAAAACCAAAAACTCACAAAGACACAGTCGGTCTATACGAAAAATCGAAGTACTGAAGATCAACTCATATACCTAGCACAGGAAATATAAAATGCATTTCAAAAGAGGGACAAAGTGCTGGCAACTTTTATGGACTTGAGCAAGGCCTTCGATGAGGGGTGGAAAGATGGGGTCCTCTTCAACACTAACGGATTTTGAAGAACCAGACAATAGTCTTCAAAACATATCCATAATAACAGAGGTTCATGGAATAATTAATACGGAATACCAGACTCCCCCTCAACGAAAAGCATTGACACTAGAAATGATAGAAATAAAATACAATCCCAAGGAATGGACACATGTCTATACAGATGGATCGGCAGAGGGAGCAGTAAAGAATGGAGGAGGTGGAATTCTTATAAGACTCAAAGAAGGGAACACAATATCAAAAGCTTTTCCAACCGGGAAATACTCCTCCAACGTTAGAGCAGAAGCAGTTGCACTCTATCAAGCAAAGAAATTCTTCACCGAACTAGGACTGCCAAGACCAAAGAAGATAATTATATTCACAGATTGCAGATCTCTACTGGAATAAATTCAGAGCAATAGAAATGAATTCCTTCTGCACAACATCAGACATGAGCTAAGACATATCCAAAAATCATCAGCTATTGCCATTCCTAACCACCCCTATAAATAGCATGTTTTGTTATCTTACACGGAAATATATCTGTTATCACTTCTGGCAATCTAATAAGACGCGTGTTCCGGAGCACCTGTGTATCTAATATGTGTATTTTCTAGCTAAGACACGTACTACAACCATTTCTTGCATTGAGTGTTATTATTACTTTGAAAATTGTCGGACACTATAAGGTTTCTCCACTATTGTCTTTTACCCCTTTAGCTCCGTCCTGAAGTATATCATGGCACACCCGAAGGGAGGAGAAGGGCGATATCACTCATTTTAATTAACCCTACTATAACTATTGTCTCTTTTTCTTAGTTGAAAAAAGATATAGCAAACTTTCCTCAAATATTTAGTTTCTGAGTTTCGAAACTGGACTTTGTGATATCTTGACTATGATTGGCAGCAATACTAACATAATCACGTGGCTTAATAAGGACACAGTTTAATTCACATGTATATGGTCATCTTTTTTTCACAATCTTATAATTTCTACATTGCTAAGAAATTAACGACCAGCGAACTGATGTAGTATTCACGTTGCTACTTTTCGGGTAGTCTACTCTGCTTGGGTGCATACTTTTCATGCTATACGGCAGCAAGATATTTAAATTGTCAGATCTGATCCAGAGCAGTTTCACATTAATCAGATTAATATATACCCCGTCTGTTGTCGGGGCCCGAAAGGGGAGTAAAGAATAGCAACACTGTTTACCTTCCATGCATGTCGTACGAGGCGACAAAGGAGGTTATGGGATGGAGTTGGCTGTCCCATCCCATATAGGGTCAGTGACCCAAAGTCATGCTGAAGTCGGATGTGACAGGCCACAAGACACAGATATCGCAGCAATGATGTAAACCATGACACAACGCATTCCGTTCTCCGGACTACGTCCTGCTGATCTGCAGGAGTTTAAGACCGAACACAGAAGAAGAAGAAGATATATACAACTTCACAAATATTTTTTTAATTTACAAGTCCGGTAAATAAAGGGGAGGAAACTGTGAAACCACTTCACGAGGTGAAACTGGTGTGACCAGTTGTAAGATCATAAATTGAGAAAGTCATGACTGATCTCTTCGGTTTTCCAAATGTGCTTTGTTCTTAAAACCACCAAGTTCAACGTTCGGTCGGTAGATACGCTATAATGAGGTATGAATAAGGTTACACTGTCACAAATTAACGATTGATTTTATTGCGAGGTTGTTGATTAGGCATGCCAAATCCATCAAAGTTTCATACTTCTGCTTCTATCTATAATAGCATGTCTTGTTATCTTACACAGGAATGTATTTGATATCATTTCTAGCAATCTGATAACAAGTGTGTTGCCGTGCACCTGTTGATCTCTGTTTATTTTCGACCTAAGATTGTACTACAAGAACTTGGCTTTTTGGAGGAATGTTAAGTTAAGCTAAATGTAGGTCATATTTGTTGAACCGTGACAGGTTATTGCCAAATATATCGGTAAATTCTTGACTGGTGCATATGTCGATGAGTGACATTCTGTTACATTATTAATGTCAATTTTAATAAGAAAATGTTCCGTATCAACGCTTAGCACCCATGTAAAGGTTAACGACCATGTAGTGCGGGTGTTAACGTGGAAAGCACCGGTGTCTGCAGCATAGAGATAATACTCTCGGTCACACTCCATATCTCCGAGTCATATCTGTGGACAGATGCTACCTGTGTTTTGAATAATATAAACGTTACGTCTGCAGATATAGTTTGAGTTACATGCTTAGAAAAAGGAGAAGAGAATGTGTTGCGGCAAACCATTCCAGCAACTGTAGAAATTTTAATTTAGCCCGAGGGCCGGGCAGGAAATTAAAAATTGCAAGATTCTTGAAGATGAAATCGTAAATATAATCTAGAGATTAACAGAAGAATGTGTTATATATTTCCGGAAAGTTAAATATCTTTAAAACAAAAATACCAGTTTATGTGTGTGTTTTATAATTGCATATTGATGAAATTATATTTCATCAATTAATCTTTTAATTATTAATCAATTAATTAATTAAACAATTAATCCTTTCCGGAGAAAGGACATGTTACTGTCTAGCAGAGTGCACCACCAAGACAAGAGACAGGAGATGTTGGAGATACGTTGCAGCCAACCTTCGTTGCGGAGACGGCACTTGATGATGATGATTGATGAAAATATCAACATAATATGAAAGCCAGATTTTAAAATAAAAACATATCAGAATAATATCTGCATTATAAATGTATTCTTGTAGAAATTAGTATAGGACGACAACAAGCTATAGATACGATTTTTTAAATATGAAACCTTTTTCCCCCCGCAGTCAGGAAATTATTTTCAATAAATGTGTAAACATGGGTGACAGGAATGGAAGAAAGAAAATAATTTATAAAACGTGGTGTTTTCCCTCTTAACACAATGAAAGAAAATAATTTACAAAACTGGATTTCCTTGTTAACACACGTATTACTTTCGACATAACCATTTAGACGGGTGTTAAATAAGGTATAGTACAGTGTATGCCACTGTTAAACTGTAACACATTTTCGTCACATAAATTCGCACAATGCTGACTGGTGTATGCGTCGACGAGTGCAATTCTGGCAAATCAATTAAGTTAATTTAAAAACAAAATTATTTCGTATCACCTCTTAATACTCATATAGGCGCAAGTAAAGTATAGTTCTTCACTGTGACCTTTGTTCTAGTTTCAAGGTGTTACCTGACCTTTGTCGTGTGATTTGGCAAGCTTACGGGTAAGTACTATTTCTAATACTATTTCTAATGTGTGCGCGCACCTTGCTCCGTGTGTAGCGGGCAGAAATACTGATCGCTCACCACAAATAATAGGAAATTGTAAAAAATGTGTAAATTGAAAAACAAACAGATTATGCTTAAGTTCGTCTGTGTCTAGAGTTCAAATGTGTGATTGTCAGGATGTGACGTCACGGCAGCCATTATTTTGATTGGTGTTACACGGGAACCCTTGACGTTGACCTTGACTGTCAACAGTGTGCTATTTATAGCACAGTGAAGAACTAATCTGTACTTTTACCTTCATATAAAAGGTCTGGTTATGTAGTACATTGGTTAACGGAGAAAGCACACAGACTTAATTTACAGTTTTTAAAGGAGATTAACTACAAAAAGATAGAGGCAATAAAGTTATAAAATGATGATATTAATAATTATATATGAGAAGATTCAATAATGGTGGATGTTCTTCTGCGTTCGTTCTCTGATAACCACCACAAAAATGTGTGTGATTTCCAACGGGAAGCGTGAAGTACGTTGTGCTGCTAGTTAAACAGAAGAGCTGTATTATTTGCACTTTGTTTGACCCAGCATATCTGACGGCAGGACATTCGAGGCCTAGCATATCCACTTTCGTCATGCCTTTAATTCAAATAGTGGGCTACCCTGTGTTGTGACAGACTTCCTATCTGTCACCAGATGGCGAATTTGTGTCGACTCTACGCTGTGACGGTTAGTCACCCACTTTTCAGAATAATCACCCACTTGGACTTTTCAGGACAAAACATGTCCCTGAGTGGCAGTCTCCTTGGAGTTGGTAGTCAGTGATTTAGGCTTGGGTCGACTACGCTTATCTCGCACGGGGCGTTCCGTTGCTATTGAATTCGTCTCGCATTATTATACGTAGTGTGCCTGTCTCCATCCAGTACTGAACCTTTTCTCTCAGCGAACATGATTCCGGTATAGGACAGCATCGATGGTAGAGTTCGACCCAGGTTCGTTCGCCCTCTTAGCCGAGGTGTCATTCACCGACATCGTGAACCCCTCGTTCAAGCCTGAATATACACATTTTTTAGGAGCACCAAGGCCTAGAAGCTTGTTCTCGAGTTGAACAAAACTCCGCGAGCATGATTCGGGTATATGAAAGCATCGATGGTAGAGTTAGGCATCGTCAGTTAGAAAAACCGGGGACTCGAAGCACATTCCCGAGCTGAACAGCACTTTAGTTCCGGTTTCTTTTTAATATTTTCCCATTATGTTTGCGCGTAGCGCTGCCCTCTGACGGTGTGTTGCACTCTCATTGTACTCAAGAACGTTATTTTTTGGACTCTGTTATTGTTATCTATGTTGCCGTGATATCTGTCCATTTCGAGACAGTTGCATTGGTCGCTCCACCAGTGCTCGAACCGAACTGAGCTGTGTCACTGTCTGTCGACCGTGACTTTGCATGTGGTGACTCATAAGTGTCGGAGATATTGCTTGTCTCTAGCAGTCAATTTTCATTCTACCTGCAGCCTCCACATTCCAGGACACTATCCACAAAGTGTTTACCAGAAGCTGCATACTTCTGTTTACAGGGGGAACCACGGGGGGGGGGGTACTTTTGGGATCTTGGTTATCTGCTCTCCTGGGTCCGTCGAGAGCAATGCGGTACCCTTAGCACCCCGTGGTAGATGAAACATACGAATGGATTCAATAATGGTAGATGTGACACACAAGATTAATTCAATAATGGTAGATGTGACACACAAGATTAATTCAATAATGGTAGATGTGACACACAAGATTAATTCAATAATGGTAGATGTGACACACAAGATTAATTCAATAATGGTAGATGTGACACACAAGATTAATTCAATAATGGTAGATGTGACACACAAGATTAATTCAATAATGGTAGATGTGACACACAAGATTAATTCAATAATGGTAGATGTGACACACAAGATTAATTCAATAATGAAAGATTTGAAATACAAGATGGATTCAATAATGGTAGATATGAAACACAAGATGGATTCAATAATGGTAGATATGAAACACAAGATTGATTCAATAATGGTAGATATGAAACACAAGATGGATTCAATAATGGTAGATATGAAACACAAGATTAATTCAATAATGGTAGATGTGAAACACAAGATTAATTCAATAATGGTAGATATGAAACACAAGATGGATTCAATAATGGTAGATATGAAACACAAGATGGATTCAATAATGGTAGGCGTGAAATACAAGAGCGGATTCAATAATGGTAGATGTGAAACACAAGATGAATTCAATAATGGTAGATATGAAACACAAGATGGATTCAATAATGGTAGATATGAAACACAAGATTAATTCAATAATGGTAGATGTGAAACACAAGATGAATTCAATAATGGTAGATATGAAACACAAGATGGATTCAATAATGGTAGATATGAAACACAAGATGGATTCAATAATGGTAGATATGAAACACAAGATTAATTCAATAATGGTAGATGTGAAACACAAGAGTGGATTCAATAATGGTAGATGTGAAACACAAGATGGATTCAATAATGGTAGGCGTGAAATACAAGAGCGGATTCAATAATGGTAGATGTGAAACACAAGATGAATTCAATAATGGTAGATGTGAAACACAAGATGGATTCAATAATGGTAGATATGAAACACAAGATTAATTCAATAATGGTAGATGTGAAACACAAGAGTGGATTCAATAATGGTAGATGTGAAACACAAGATGAATTCAATAATGGTAGGCGTGAAATACAAGAGCGGATTCAATAATGGTAGATGTGAAACACAAGATGAATTCAATAATGATAGACAATAGTTTCTTTCAGATACCTGGTACGGCAGCAGTTCCAGAAAATCGACCTAACAGAGAACATTGACAAGGTCTACAATATAATAGCTGCAACACTTTTCTCAGCTGCAACTTTCAGAAAAAAATGGCTCAGAAAAAAGTTTAAACCTTACTGGAACATAGAATTGAAAACTGCTGTTGAAGATAGAAAAAAATGCAAGTCAAAAGGTAGAGAAACATCCAATACCTGCTAATAAACTAAAGTATAATAAACTCACAGCCAAAGTAAAACTTCCTAGGAAACAAACAAAAAGAGAAACGTGGAAGAAAAAATACGAAAGTCTAGACATGCAGAAACACGACGGAAAGGCATGTCAGCTCCTGTCAAACCTGTCTGGAACCAAAAAAGCAAAAAACTCAACAACCATAATAGCCAACAATGAAAAGCTAACGAGGGAAATACAGAAAGCCGAAGTCTTCAATAACCATTTTGCCCACATAAACATAAAAACGACTCAGAAAGAACCTCGACAATTCCATAAAGCACATTATCAAAAGATTAGAAAGGCAACAAACCATGAATTGCGAGGTCTTCGAGGGTGACTTCACATTCTCCAAGCTAAAGTCAGCCCTAAAAAATGCAAGAAATGTAAATCAGCGGGCCCTGATAGAATTACCAACAAGATTATCAACAACCTCTCAGACTACGAACTAACAACTATCCTTGATATCATCAATAAGACTTGAAGAGAACGCAAGCTGACAATAGCCTGGAGAAAAGTTAACATTATATCAACACTAAAGAAGGACAAAAATCCAAACGAAATCACCAGTTACCTATAGATATCCTTAACATCTAACTTTGGCAAAGTCGCTGAAAGAATGATCAATGATAGGCTGTACTGGTGGTTAGAAAGAACCAAGATCATAAACACAAATCAGTCTGACTTCAGAAAGAACAAACCAACAATTAGCCAGCTAATACGGCACAAGACATGGGAAGATACCTATCAAGAAAAGAAAAGCATATTGGCAACCTTCATTGATCTCAAACAAGCCTATGACAGAGTCTGGAGAACAGGATTATTCTTTATATGAAAAAATAGGGATATCCGGTAAACTGTTTAACTGGCTAAAAGGCTTCTTCCAAAACAGAACAATTCAAACAACCTCATCAAAACAACGACTTTGTAAGAAGGACTACCCAAGGATCAGCACTAAGTTGTACATTATTCCTCATATACATAAACGATCTACCAGCAGTCATCACCTGTCGAAACGCATTATTTGCTGATCACCTGGTTATCAGGACAAAAGGAATATACCCAAAAACCATCATTAATAACATACAAATCTGACTACAATCTCTGCGTATTGTGAAATGAGGAAGCTCGAGATGAACAGAGAAAAAACAATTTAGGTGTTCAGCCTAAATACCAAAGCAAAAGGGGAAGACATGGAAGTAAAAATCGGTGAAAGACCTTCAAAAGACACATAAGAATGGACAGTATAGAAGAAAATAGAAAAATGATCGGAAAAACACAGAATACTCAAGTCAAGACATTGTTCCTCAATAACGCAAGAGAAGCAAGCAAAAAACACCACCTGCCAACAGAGAACAAAATCTGGCCAGCAACAAGAGGATATTATGTGAATCAACAAGAGGTAGGGGAAGACCAAGAAGAAGATCGATTTATCACGACACGGACACCATAAAACAACATAGCATAACTGCATATCAAGCAACCGAACGTGCCATATATCGAGAAGCCGATCTTCATCTAGGCCTTTGATGTATAACAACATAAACAGAACAGGACAAAAGAAAAAAATGAATGGTCTTCGATTTCTTCATGACAGAAAGTCTGAATCCGTACTGTTTAACTGTCATAGTCGAGTGGTTAAATGGGTACACTTAACAATCAACAAATACCTCGAACGTTTCCTGGTTTAGGAATAATTATACTAGATGCAGTTCTAATTGAGTACCAGACTTAACGAATAGGCGTTATCGGAAATTATCAGCTCACTTTCGATGGTTCAGTATGCTTAATTTCTTTAAAATAGCGCTTGATTTCTAGCAATTTAGGTTAAGTAGTTCTTCGGAGGTCGACACTGATATAACCAAATTTGACTCATGTCTGTTATTGAAAGAGGCGTACCTCACCGTAAGAAGTACGGTACTATTATTATTTGACTACTACTGCTACTTTATATGTCTACATCAGGAGACCTCACAGGTCGTAGTGATAGACTATTACTTCTATGTTACAAATCTATGGCAGGAGACCTCACGGGTCGTAGTGATAGACTATTACTTCTATGTTACAAGTCTATGGTAGGAGACCTCACGGTCGTTGTGATAGACTATTACTTCTATGTTACAAGTCTATGGCAGGAGACCTCAAAGATCTTAGTAATAGTATTGCTCGAGCTGTAGCCGCCAATATTGTTATGACCATACACCAAGGACCGTAGATATGACTTTAATGAAAGGGGGATTGGGGAGGTTACGTAAAAAAAAAGTTCATAACTTGGTTTCTGTCTCCGTGTTGTGATCTTGTAATAGGAATATCACTATGGGAGATTGTGATGACTATGGTCACAACACTAGGGGTTGGAAAGTGACCATCGACGATATTGTTTTGATATGCTACTCCAAGTATATAAATAGTGACCAACGAACAAAAAGACAATAATCAAAAACGTCACAAATGAAGTATTATTTACTTTCTGTTCAGATATCTATTCTGGAGCCTGGTTATAGTTGAAGATTCGCTGTACACGTTTCCTTGTAATAAATGGCATCATGTTCTACTTTCCCAAGCGGTGAGGGGATTTGAACGACAACCCCTCCGTTTCATTTACGAGCTCGTACAACCTAGATGGACTGGTGCCCGTGGTTGAGAGTCACGTGTCTAACCATAAATAGGTTCATATTCACTATACAACAACTAACGTTGTGTCGCATTACAGTCGTTCGTGTTATTTGTACCTTTAATGCGAATACAGAAAAAAAAACCCATATTTTTTTCAGAAAGTACTTCAGTTGATAATGAACGCAATTTTGAGAACGACAATGAACATTATGCTAGATTGAAAACATGGGAATGAAATACTAGTAGGTGCCCTGCTAACAACGTAATTTATTCATTACTTAATTAAAATCCAGTCTATGGATGAATTGATTTTGGTATCATTTTCTGTCTGATGTTGTGTACAAAAATGAATCCATAGTTATATATCATGTGCATGATATATCATTTTCCATATAAATACAGATAAATGTGTTATCCTATTATACATTCATACAAATAATTATAACAACTTGAATGTATCTGTACCAGCGATACCACAGCTGGAGTTTTTTCACTAGATCTGGGGATTTGGGCTGTTGTCTGTGGTACGTGGATTATTTGGCCAAATCTGCCTTACTCTTGATATTGTAGGAAATCCCTTTTATAAAATCTAACAAGACTTTTAATACTAGGAATTTATTGAATCAATAGACGGATATACACCCGTAACCATTTTTTTTTAAATTAACTAAACGTCTCATGGAAACAATAGAGTTAAATTGGACACAAAAATGAACGAATTCCTTCTTTTTTTTTGTTGCTTCCTTGCTAAAGATAAGTCTCAGATTTAAGTAAAATAAAATGTACCTCTTGTGTATCCTCCTTTCAACCGTGGACTTAATCCATTGACAGATGGTCAGCCTATGGACCGAGCAGACAAGTTCAACAATTTTCGTGAGTCCGCACGATTAGAGGATTTTGAGATACATTAACAAGTCAATACAGAAAATGCGCAATTTAGGAGTGAGAGGAGTGGCAAGTAGAGAACCCCTAACAAAGATTACAAAAAGAGCAATGAACCAACATAGAACCGGAACCATCAGCCGTTATACCCTGAGAGATTTACTGAAGCGGTGATCTGAGTACTTATGGACATGCCCGGTGTGCGAAGAGGATAATCAACGTTAATCCAATTTGGTTATAATGGAGTTTTACACCATACAAAAATGGTGGATGTCGTGGTTCTAGCAACCCAGTCACCTCGACATTAGAATGATTTAGGGTCAGATCCTGGACTTACTTATATGCATTATACAGGCACAAGCCAAATCAGTATTTCAAAAAATGAGATCCATTTGTGCAATGGAAGACTATCAATGCAGACCCGAATTCGAGTGCTGAGATGTTATATTGAACCAATTATTTTTTATGGATGTGAAGCATGGACTGTAAACAATAAAATTCACAGCGAATTATAGGCTACAGAGATATGGTTTCTGAGACGAATTATGAAAATACCATGGACAGAAAAGTAAACGAATGCAGAGGTTCTCATTGATGCTGGCGTAAAAAGATCAATCATATCAAACATTAGGGGCAGTCAAGATTTTTATGGCATGTGCTGAGAAGAACACATGTTGAGCACTTAATAACCACTGGAAAGATCAAGGGGAGAAGAGATAGGGGACGACAAGAGAAAAGTTGCTAGACGGACTAGTATTGTGGCACAGTAGAAGTTCATCAACCGAGCTTATTGACAACACAAGAGACAAAGAGTCGTGGAGAAACATGATCGCCTACGCCATTCGGCATGGAACTTGATTGATTGATTATACAATCTGGAGGTGTTTTTTCCAGGCCGATCTGTGGCTATTTATAAAACTTTAGTGGTAACATTGAACGGAATAGAGTTGTGAAATATTTAGTATCAATTTTACCACAGACAACATTGTGATTCTCCTGGGGCGTATGGCAATGATGTAAAAGCGTACAGTCTAATTCTGCTGTTGCTTTTGTCAGTAGCGAATGTGTAAATGCATATAAATATTGTAATTCACTTCTGGAGACAACATTGACATACGTTACATTTTGTGAAATGATTTGTTTGAAAATAGAACTTGTTGATGCTCACCCATTGAGGAAACATTTTATCCGCCAACTATTATATCAAGATAGTAGGCTATCAAGTGGATATATAGAAGAATAGGGAGAAGATCATGGAAATAGAAGAAAACAAACAAAGAGGTTCTAACAACACTTAATATGGAGAATGAATTATTAAGTGAAATAAAGGTCAGACAAATAAAATATTTTGGACACATTAAAAACATGACACCTTGTGGTATTCCTGACTAGGGTAAAGTCGAAGGTACGTGATCAAGAGGTAGGCAGAGATACAAGTGGGAGAGTAACATTCATAACTGTAACAAATTTACAGAATGAAATAATGTGATAGATAGAATTATCTCCCCCGAAGACGGATGTGTCGGGTCATTAGAGCACATAAAACGGCGACACAACGCATATCATTCTTTGGACTACATCCTGCTGAAAATCTAGTAGTCCTGCTACAAGAGAGATCCATAGGGAGTTTGAAAATGAATGCTGAAGAAAAAGAAGAAAAAGAATTATCATCATTAGATACCATCCCGACTGGCGTAGGCAATTATGGATCCCCACAACTATATCTGTTCAGTACGCTAACAGGACCGTACGGTAGATTTTCACAGTATGACGCAAGCCTCCGAAATGACACCCTCCCTTTAAATGGTTTTTCTTCGAAATGTCGCCCCTGACAATGAATTTTGATTGGTGCCACCTGATGCGGCCGACTCTCTGCATTATAGCCCGGCACTGATTTCTTATCAGAATTGTTATTGACTCTAAAGACTGAAAGCAGCGGTATTTTTTCTATTATTTACTATTTTTGTATGCATCGGCAACACACGAGCAATCTAAAATATTTGCATATATTTATGGAAGTGCCAATGTGAAAGTATTTGTTAATGGACATATTAAATACAATCTTACATTATATCTTCCTGTGCAGTCATACCAATAGCTGCTTCCAACATTTTAGATTTAACATGGATCTGGTGTCACTGATGTTATGTATTAAATGCGGTGCTTTGTTCGTTAACACCAATTACTACATCTGCGTGACATTTTAGAGGGGTGTTAAGACTTCACACCCATAGCAGAGATGTAGAAAATGGGAAAAATGCAAACACTTGGCGAACGTAGAGCCACAAAAGTACTAATTCAAGTAGAAAAGTTTCAGCTTGAATGTCAAGTTATCCAATGAAGGAAAGATTCCAAAATCTAGCAATGGGGCGACTGAAAAGCAGCATATTTATGCATCAAGCTAAACGACTCAGTAGACAACTTACAGACCTACCTGAAGTTGATAGCCCCTTAAGGTCTGTACCAGAACAAACCCCGTGGAGTGAAAGGCATGGAATGCCAATATACATTCAGACCTATATGAAAGGAATACTAAGCGAGGACGAACAGAACAATGTGCAGCGAAGGACAGTCACACTCAGTTTCCTAGATGAGGAATATCCACAAGATATATGGGTCAGAGTATACACATATGGGTTAGCACAGAATGCAGTGATGAATGGGGGTGCAGGTGTATATATAGAATATCTACACAAGCCTAAACATACAATTAGAGCACCAACAGGGAAATTCTGCAATAATTGTGATGCAGAAATCCAGGCAATTAGTGTGGCAACTAAGAAACTGCTGAACTCCAACTCTGGCCTACAGTCTGTGGTATTCCTGACAGATGCAAGGTCAGTGCTTCAAGCTCTCCAGTCTGGACAACTAACAGACTTGCCAAAACTACTTAGTGAATTGTCTTACCAGTATATGGTAACCATGCAGTGGATACTCTCCCACTGTGGAATACCAGGAAATGAAAAGGCAGACCAACTGGCTAAGGAAGGTGCTGCCGAAGAACAACCAGATATACCAATCACCTACCATCAGAAAAAACAGATGATCAAGTCAATAAGAAAGCCACAAATACCAACGCTAGATGACTATCACATTATAAACAGATCAGAACAAGTTATAATTCTACGTCTCAGAACTGGACACAACCGACTCCGCAGTCACATGTATACAAAGTTCAAGATTGGCAACACGGCCATGTGTACAGGCAACACAGAGTGCCAAACATATACTTCAAGAGTGTTCTGAGCATGAAACGCTGAGTCAGACATATTGGTCAGAGGAAACAACACTGGAATCAAAGCTCTATGGGCCACTGTATGAACTACAAAAGACAGTGAATTTTATTCAGGAGACAGAATTACAGATATAGACATGTTTCAAGTGAACGAAAGAAGAAATCTTACATTATATCTTCCTGTGCAGTCATACCAATAGCTGCTTCCAACATTTTGGATTTAACATGGATCTGGTGTCACTGATGTTATATATTAAATGCGGTGCTTTGTTCGTTAACACCAATTACTACACCTGCGTGACATTTTAGAGGGGTGTTAAGACTTCACACCAAACACTTCCGTTTGTACACTAACGTCACTGATTTTACAGAATAGGACTCATCGACATATTCACCAATTATATAATCTATATGTGTGAATTCATGTGGTGACAAATCTGTCAAATGATCTACATTTGACTACACTTTTAGGATCAAGAACATGTATAAGTGTTAAAGGGGATAGCACATCAATGCATGCGAAGTTGATGATGATGGAGTAAGGAAGATAAGTTTGTAGTGAAGTGGCTTAAGAAATATCTGTTGTATCTGGATACAGTGATTGATCATTCACCCGAGTCCATCGATGATACAGTCATGTGGACTTATTGGAAGAATTCCACTAAAATGAGGCAGTTTGACTTTCCTTTCGATTTTTATTGGTAACTTTGTATCAACAGCAAATGAAAATTACCAGCATATTAAAATAGCGTGAATTCAGAGTTTAGAAGAATTACTCCCTATGAGTCCACATGACTGTATTGTAGATATACTCTGGGGGAGGGAGTGACCCCACCCCCCCCCCGGTCTCCTTATCTACTGGAATGCGACCAAGGTACCAGGCTTGAACACCACCTCAAGAAATTGTGCAACCAGACCATTTAGAAAGCAATGGCAACCTACTGAATTATTTATATTGCCTAGAACATCACTACAGCCGTAAATACTCGGTTGATCGCTCCGTCCTGAATGGGATAAGCAACCAACCTAATATTACTAGTATTAGTAATATTACTACCACTACTTCTATTACTACTTCTATTGCTACTTCTATTACTCCTACTACTTCTATGACTACTTCTATTACTACCACTACTTCTATTACTGCCACTACTTCTATTACTACTTCTATTACTCCTACTACTTCTATGACTACTTCTATTACTGCCACTACTTCTATTACTGCCACTACTTCTATTACTACCACTACTTCTATTACTACTTCTATTACTCCTACTACTTCTATGACTACTTCTATTACTGCCACTACTTCTATTACTACCACTACTTCTATTACTACCACTACTTCTATTACTACTTCTATTACTCCTACTACTTCTATGACTATTTCTATTACTGCCACTACTTCTATTACTGCCACTACTTCTATTACTACCACTACTTCTATTACTACTACTACTTCTATTACTACTACTACTTCTATTACTACCACTACTTCTATTACTACCACTACTTCTATTACTACTACTTCTATTACTACCACTACTTCTATTACTACTACTACTTCTATTACAACTACTACTTCTATTACTACCACTACTTCTATTACTACTACTACTTCTATTACTACTACTACTTCTATTACTACTACTACTTCTATTACTACCACTACTTCTATTACTACCACTACTTCTATTACTACCACTACTTCTATTACTACTACTACTTCTATTACTACCACTACTTCTATTACTACCACTACTTCTATTACTACTACTACTTCTATTACTACTACTACTTCTATTACTACTACTACTTCTATTACTACCACTACTTCTATTACTACCACTACTTCTATTACTACCACTACTTCTATTACTACTACTACTTCTATTACTACTACTACTTCTATTACTACCACTACTTCTATTACTACCACTACTTCTATTACTACTACTACTTCTATTACTACTACTACTTCTATTACTACTTCTATTACTACTACTATTACTACTACTACTTCTATTACTACCACTACTTATATTGCTACTACTACGTACTACTACTATCATTATTGTCAATCTTGCAATCCCCACAATTGTATAGTGATTATTGCAAAATGTGAGCTACTTTTACAGTGAACATAACAACATATGAGCTGTGCAAATCGATCAAGACAACGCTGTGACGTCCTGCACAAAACGAAATAAAAAACGTTAAGCCGGCCCTTATTCTCTTTCTCTTAACGTATCCCTAATCCACTCTTGCTCATTACCATGGCAACTACTGCCGGCTGGTCTATGATAATAGTACTTTATTGGTGTCAGTAGGCTGGTGTCATATGTCTTGTTTCCGTTCGTTTTGTTGAGAGTATTACAAAAAAATGTTGAGGAATATTAAGAATTATTATAAATAGTTAAGCGTGCTGTCACATTTTATAATTAGCTTTGTCTAAGCATATGTGCTGACGTAGGTGTGCATTTGGTTTACACACATGATTGATGAGTATTGCGAATAGCATTATTAATATCAACGGTCATGTCAATTGTATTCGAATACAAATATAACACAATATAATTTAACTATAATTATATAACTTTTTAAATACTATTACATTAACTAAATCATGATGTACTCGATAAGACTATAGTGGATATTTTTATGACTACTAACGAGCTGTGTTATTCTTAAGGATATATTTTAGTATATATTAGTTTAACAATCTGCAAGAAGCATATTTTTTATTCATACATATAACATACACTGCCATTGTAAAATACTGACCAGATATGCCTCTCGAAATGCATCCTCTGTGCCTCTTTTATATCATATAATAGTTAATATATCCACAGAGTGTAACGACAGTTCTTGCAGTTGAATGCCTGAACAAACAGCGTGTGTCTGTTGCGTTGTTTAGAAGTGTGCACGTTTGCTAACTTTTCATTTCATTACACGAATCGATCAGCACATTGGACTTACCCTTTGCGATACAACAACGAGTGAGGGCTACCAGATGCGGTCTGCGATCCTATTTACAACCAACACGTTAGAGAAACACAAATGTTTGTATTGTTGCACTTACAGACAACAGTGTTGTCCATCTCGAAAATCTCTTCTGCACGCAGAGGAAGCTTATTCGAAACTGTGACAGTCTGAGAAAACAAAACTATACCACCAAATACAGTGCATTGATGTTCCTAGGTTAAAAATACAATAAAATTAGCGACCAGGGTTTTGTAAACTGCTCGCACGCGCAAAGCAAAATATCGATCTCTTCTCTTTCCATGTTGAACATCGGGTCACTGCCGACAGGGGGAGCTGAAGGATGCAACGGGAGAGGAGTGGATGAAACCATTCATTTCAACGACCTTTACCAATGAATCAGGCGACCCGTCCACCTTTAAAGGCCATGCATTGTGAAAATGGTATATGTGTTGTATTAATGCTCAGTTTTGACAAGATAAACTATACACTGCATGGATATTACGTACAGTGTGACTAAATCACAATTGTATGCATGACTACATTTGATGGATTTTGGTGGGGGGGGGGGGGGGTTTACGAAGGACAGTGTTATGATGAAGAGTGTGGGTCACGACATTCATTTTATGCTGCATTTTACACGAATGTACTCAGTGTATATACACGACCTGATAGAAAAACAAATACTGGTTAACGTTATTCATCTTGGCTGAGTGAACTGATCCAATGTTTTCATTGGCTACTTTGTGTATACTGTATCCAAGCTCGTTAATTAAGGTGAGGGGGGGGGTTGATAGGTTTAACCCCACCCATATTTTAGGAAATTAGAACATGTCATTTAGTAGGCCTACTAAAGAGCAAGCATAATAGCGCGGACCCCCTCCCCTTTTTTCACCCATTTTCCAAAACAATTCCGCGAAAATCATCCCCTCCCCCAAAGCGATTATCTTTTAAGGGGCTCCAGGAACACCCCCCCCCCCCCCACACACACACACACATTTATTTTACTGAAGATTTATCTACCGTTCTGTTTGTGTCGCCTGGTACTGAAAACCGCGAATCAATCACAGATCAGATCAGCCAACTTATGTGACCAGTTGTAAGGCTCTAAATGTTGTATAAAGTTGTATTTCGTGTCTGCTCAAGTCTGTGTATCGTCTTTTTCTTCTGTCGTTCGCTTGTGTATCACCTTTTTCTTCTGTCGTTCGCTTGCGTAGGTCTATCATCTTTTTCTTGTCTTTCATCTGTGTATCATCTTTTTCTTCTGTCGTTCGCTTGTGTATCATCTTTTTCTTCTGTCGTTCGCTTGTGTAGGCCTATCATCTTTTCCTTGTCTTTCATCTGTGTATCATCTTTTTCTTATCTCGTTCGCTTGTGTCATCTTTTCCTTGTCTTTCATCTGTGTATCATCTTTTTCTTCTGTCGTTCGCTTGTGTATCATCTTAATCTTCTCTCGTTGGCTTGTGTCAACTTTTTCTTATCTCGTTCGCTTGTGTATCATCTTTTTCTTCTGTCGTTCGCTTGTGTCATCTTTTTCTTATCTCGTTCGCTTGTGTCATCTTTTTCTTCTCTCGTTAGCTTGTGTCATCTTTTTCTTATCTCGTTCGCTTGTGTCATCTTTTTCTTCTCTCGTTGGCTTGTGTCATCTTTTTCTTATCTCGTTCGCTTGTGTATCATCTTTTTCTTCTCTCGTTGGCTTGTGTCATCTTTTTCTTATCTCGTTGGCTTGTGTCATCTTTTTCTTCTCTCGTTCGCTTGTGTCATCTTTTTCTTCTTTCGTTGGCTTGTGTCATCTTTTTCTTATCTCGTGTGCTTGTGTCATCTTTTTCTTCTTTCGTTGGCTTGTGTCATCTTTTTCTTATCTCGTTCGCTTGTGTCATCTTTTTCTTATCTCGTTGGCTTGTGTCATCTTTTTCTTATCTCGTTCGCTTGTGTATCATCTTTTTCTTCTCTCGTTGGCTTGTGTCATCTTTTTCTTATCTCGTTGGCTTGTGTCATCTTTTTCTTCTCTCGTTCGCTTGTGTCATCTTTTTCTTCTTTCGTTGGCTTGTGTCATCTTTTTCTTATCTCGTTCGCTTGTGTCATCTTTTTCTTCTTTCGTTGGCTTGTGTCATCTTTTTCTTATCTCGTTCGCTTGTGTCATCTTTTTCTTATCTCGTTGGCTTGTGTCATCTTTTTCTTCTCTCGTTCGCTTGTGTCATCTTTTTCTTCTCTCGTTGGCTTGTGTATCATCTTTCTTCTGTCGTTGGCTTGTATATCATCTTTTTCTTCTCTTTCGCTTGTGTATCAACTATTATTTCACACATTTATGACTTGAAATAAAAAGTAAAACTTTGGTACATGTGTGGGGGGAAAAAAAGATTTTTAAAAAAAAACAAGAAAGGCAAATCTATAAACACGTTATACGTAGTTTCAATATTTGTATATTAATAATTAACCATTGTTATACTTCCTATAAATAGATGTTTTTTCTCGTTTCTAGACTGGGAAATCTCAAAGGAAATACACGAACAAATTTGGCATAGGCTTGAATCAAGATGTCAATATTAGTTATTATGTTTACGTGGAGTGGCGTCTCGTTTATGTGAATGTTTAAATTAATTTATACATTTTTTTTTCCCTGATAGCGGCTTCTCATCACACTCGTTCGAATTGCCGAGTGTTCTTTTTAAGTGCAAACGTCAGATCTAGCTCGTCTTTCAAATAGGCATTTAATAGCGCCAAATAAACACGTAATAGCACCACATAGATCCATTTAATGGCACCAATTGAGCACTTAATAGCACCAAATAGCACTTAATGGCACCAAAGAAGCACTTAATAGCACAAATGGCATTGAATATCACATATGTGTTATCAGTTTTCATTTCTATTATCTGTCATGAAACGTCCGAGAAATGAAACTAATACAGGATCTCCGTAGTCAATGCTAGAGCAGAACTTCATAACTAGACAGACCACGTATCAGTGTACTTGGTAACATTGTAGCCATTCACTTTTGAAAACAAGACTTTTGGTACTTCTAATGTAAATTAGTGCACGTTCTTACAACTTATCTTCTACGCATTCGTCCATATCATATCTGAAACCATCTTAACCTGGTATAGTAGTGTTTGCCATCAGTATCAAACCGTGACCATCGACCGTACTATAAGACCTAATGACCATCGATCGTACTATAAGACCTAACTCCAAAAAGTAAAGAGACCTTCATTCGGTACGTTTCTTATTATTGTCATGTTTCCATTGGTTACTATTTATTATATATTATTGGAGTAGCTTTGGCTATTATTTGCATGCGCTTCCAAGAATATAGATTATTGACCAACGGAAAACATGGGAATAATCTAGAATAGGAACGAATGGAGGACTAATTACTTTAGAGAACAGGTCTTCTACTTTCAATCGGTCGTGATCAAACCCTTGATCTCATCAACGTTTACGTAAGTCTTGCTTTTCGACTTCAAGCATAAGATGATAGTCAATAAATTACATCAACAAATAGGGTGAAGGGTCTGAAAAAGTGTGACAGTTGTTGACAAAGGGGTTGAGGGAGAGGTTGACAAAAGTTGAAGTCAATAATATTGTGACTTATGCACCAAATGAATGGTTTATATCTAAAACATTTTAATGTAAAAAAAACACATACTATCAGTACTTTTTCTACAACAGATATGTTAAATGGGTGGGGATTTTTTAAACATAATTAAATCATTCTCTGAATATTATCTATTGTTAACAGGGAGGAAGGGGGTAGAAGTGTTAAACAATTGTTGATGTAATTTATGACATCCTCTAGCACAAAAATCAATCTTCCGTGCCAGCTATGTGAACATTAATACTTAGTAACAGCTATGTGAACATCCGTCCTCTGTGCCAGCTAAACATCCATCCTCAGTGCCATCTATGTGAACACCCATCCTCTGTGCCAGCTATGTGAACATCCGTCCTCTGTGCCAGCTATGTGAACATCCATCCTCAGTGCCAGCTATGTGAACATTCATCCTCTGTGCAAGCTATGTGAACATCCATCATCAGTGCCAGCTATGTGAAAATCCATCCTCTGTTCCAGCTATGTGATAATCCATCCTCTGTTTCAGCTATGTCAACATCCATCCTCTGTGCCAGCTATGTGAACATCCATCGTCTGTGCCAGCAATGTAAACATCCATCCTCTGAGCCAGCTATGTGAACATCCATCCTCCTTCGCATCTCTGTAAACATCCATCCTCTGTGCCAGCTATGTAAACATCCATCCTCTGTGCCAGCTATTTGAACATCCATCCTCTGTGCCAGCTATGTGAACATCCATCCTCAGTGACAGCTATGTGAACATCCATCCTCAGTGCCAGCTATGTGAACATACATCCTCTGTACCAGCTATGTAAACATCCATCCTCTGTGCCAGCTATGTGAACCTCCATCCTCCATAAACATCTATGTGAACATCCATCCATGTGCCAGCACTGTAAACATCCATCCTCTGTGCCAGCTATGTGAACATCCATCCTCCATAAACATCTATGTAAACATACATCCATGTGCCAGCTCTGTGAAAATCCATCCTCTGTGCCAGCTATGTGAACATTAATACTTAGTAACAGCTATGTGAAAATCCGTCCTCTGTGCCAGCTATGTAAACATCCATTCTCTGAGCCAGCTATGTGAACATCCATCCTCCTTCGCATCTATGTAAACATCCATCCTCTGTGCCAGCTATGTAAACATCCATCCTCTGTGCCAGCTATGTGAACATCCATCCTCAGTGCCAGCTATGTGAACATTCATCCTCTGTGCAAGCTATATGAACATCCATCCTCAGTGCCAGCTATGTGAAAATCCATCCTCTGTTCCAGCTATGTGATAATCCATCCTCTGTTTCAGCTATGTCAACATCCATCCTCTGTGCCAGCTATGTGAACATCCATCCTCTGTGCCAGCAATGTAAACATCCATCCTCTGAGCCAGCTATGTGAACATCCATCCTCCTTCGCATCTCTGTAAACATCCATCCTCTGTGCCAGCTATGTAAACATCCATCCTCTGTGCCAGCTATGTGAACATCCATCCTCTGTGCCAGCTATGTGAACCTCCATCCTCCATAAACATCTATGTGAACATCCATCCATGTGCCAGCACTGTAAACATCCATCCTCTGTGCCAGCTATGTGAACATCCATCCTCCATAAACATCTATGTAAACATACATCCATGTGCCAGCTCTGTGAAAATCCATCCTCTGTGCCAGCTATGTGAACATTAATACTTAGTAACAGCTATGTGAAAATCCGTCCTCTGTGCCAGCTATGTAAACATCCATTCTCTGAGCCAGCTATGTGAACATCCATCCTCCTTCGCATCTATGTAAACATCCATCCTCTGTGCCAGCTATGTAAACATCCATCCTCTGTGCCAGCTATGTGAACATCCATCCTCTGTGCCAGCTATGTAAACATACATCCATGTGCCAGCTCTGTGAACATCCATCCTCTGTGCCAGCTATGTGAACATCCATTCTCAGTGCCAGCTATGTGAACATCCATCCTCTGTTCCAGCTATGTGAACATCCATCCTCTGTGCCAGCTATGTGAACATCCATCCTCTGTGCCAGCAATGTAAACATCCATCCTCATTGCCAGCTATGTCAACATCCATCCTCCTTCACATCTATGTAAACATCCATCCTCTGTGCCAGCTATGTAAACATCCATCCTCTGTGCCAGCTATGTGAAAATACATCCTCTGTGCCAGCTATGTGAACATCCATCCTCAGTGCCAGCTATGTGAACATCCATCCTCAGTGACAGCTATGTGAAAATACATCCTCTGTGCCAGCTATGTAAATATCCATCCTCTGTGCCAGCTATGTAAACATCCATCCTCGGTGCCAGGTATGTGAACATCCATCCTCCTTCACATCTATGTAAATATCCGTCCATGTGCCAGCTATGTGAACATCCATCCTCTGTGCCAGCAATGTAAACATCCATCCTCATTGTCAGCTATGTGTATATCCATCCTCTATCACAGCTATGTGAACATCATCATGACTCTGTTTACCACCACTTCTTCAAATGTAAAGCGATGGATGATATCATGAGGAGTTGTCTTCCTCCACGGCTAGACAAACGGAAGGCGCGATTGGTTACAAATCAACAACTGAAAAACATATGCAGATATCACTACATGGCATTCAGTCACAATACAAACACCCAGGTGCCAATACATTATTTAAAAAGACGACGACGAGAACACAACGTCCTGTTACAATGTTCTGACCGCACTACTAAAGATAATGCCAGCTTCGGAATACACTTCTTTTCATATATTGTCTGCCATATATCTTCTCTATGAAAGTCAGGAATGCGAACACCTCTTACTATAACATTCATCACATCGTGAAGTCTCTATCTCTACTGCAACTTTCATCACATCGTGAAGTCTCTATCTCTACTGCCACTTTCATCACATGGTGAAGTCTCTATCTCTACTGCAACTTTCATCACATGGTGAAGTCTCTATCTCTACTGCAACTTTCATCACATGGTGAAGTCTCTATCTCTACTGCCACTTTCATCACATGGTGAAGTCTCTATCTCTACTGCAACTTTCATCACATCGTGAAGTCTCTATCTCTACTGCAACTTTCATCATATCGTGAAGTCTCTATCTCTACTGCAACTTTCATCACATGGTGAAGTCTCTATCTCTACTGCAACTTTCATCACATGGTGAAGTCTCTATCTCTACTGCCACTTTCATGACATCGTGAAGTCTCTATCTCTACTGCCACTTTCATCACATGGTGAAGTCTCTATCTCTACTGCAACTTTCATCACATGGTGAAGTCTCTATCTCTACTGCAACTTTCATCACATGGTGAAGTCTCTATCTCTACTGCAACTTTCATCACATGGTGAAGTCTCTATCTCTACTGCCACTTTCATGACATCGTGAAGTCTCTATCTCTACTGCAACTTTCATCACATCGTGCAATCTCTATATATGTTTCATGGGATTATTTGTGACGCATTCTCTCATATAGCCCTGTCTACTCGTAGCCGCTCCAGTAAGCTTTTTGATACATCCGACATCTTCATTCATTTTCTGTTTAAGATGGAAATTAAAATTGTGCTAGGCGTTTCAGCTAATTTATTTTTCTGTTTTGTCGTTTCCTCAAAGCGTTTCTCTTATCTAACCATGCTTTCTCCATCCAATCATTCCACAGGGGGATTTCTCTCGGCATTTCCTTCAGTGGATGTTGGCATGACCGTAGATATGTTGTATGAAAGTAATGGTTTTGACCTCTCATCCATCCTTATCTGCAAGCTTGGGCGTTGGTAATGCGATTATCCTTCATTATCTTACCTACGCGGTCCTACCCACAAATGTTGCAATTTAAAGACCTCACGGTTAGTGTTTGTTTTCTGAAGCTGCGGTGTACCCAGAATCCGAGTATATATTGTAGAAAGTGACAACTATCGTGATACCCGAGGAAATCCCATTCACATACATATTTTATCGATTTAATAAATTATCGGTGTCAGGTCGATAATAGTGTCCTCACCATCTAACCAGCTCGCTATTATGTTGACAGTCTAGTAACCATTGTTGATACAAAATTACTGATTGTTTTCACAAATTTTTTTGAGTTTTTCATCTTATTTATTTCAGTTCCAATTGTGCTCCCGGGGCCGTGAGGACAGTAAAGAATAGTAACAATTTACGAATCAATTTGAACTAGGGACAAGAAACGACAATGGAGAAAGATTTATACAGTTCTGTGAGGAGAACAATATGACCATATGCAATACGTTATTTGAACATAAACATAGAAGATTATATAGGCCTGCATGGACATGTCCTGGAGACAGAAAAAACCAGATAGATTTTATTATGATCAACATCATATTTAGAAATAGTGTCAAAAAACAATAAAACATATCCCTGGGCTCGTATCAACTTCGGTCATAATCTAGAGATGTGCAAAATACATATTAACCTTAAAAATATAGAGCATAGAAGACAACAAGATCCACAGGTAGACACATCAGCACTATAACAACCAAATATACAGCAAAACTACCTTGCAGATGTAAGGAAAAGACATGAACATCTAATTACAGAATGAATGAAACAATACAGCAGGGAGAATCCAGAAGAGAATATGAACAATAAATGGGACAGCTTAAGAAAACAAACATTCAAACGAAAATTTACCGATAAGAAAAGCCAAGAACAAATAAACATGAATGAAGAATGAAATATAAGTAAATGTCAGAAAGAAAGAAATAAAGCTAAAAATATCCCAAAATATTCACCTATAGACACCGAGAGATGTAACATGTACAGAACAGCGAAATAACAATGACTATAAATAATATGCAGAGATACAGAGATGTCGCAACAACGAATAGAAGACAAAATAATTGCATAAGGAGATAAGACAGACCACAAATATGAAAATTCATATAAATGGGAGTGGCTGCATTAAAGTTAAGAGTGGAAAATTATATTGGATAAAACAGAAGTACATACAAGATAGGCAGATTATGAGACAGGACTGTTTGATTACTAACGGGACAAAAATCCTAAAATATAAAACAATTATAGACCAGCAATACTGAAATCAGAAGTAGAAAATGCAATAAAACAATAAAATGTGGAAAGGCTGCAGGCTCCGACAACATACCAGCCGGCATAATAAAAACTCTAGATTTTTTTGGTATAGAATCTATCACAGAACTTTGTACATACACATATGAAACAGTCCACATATCTAAAGACATCTTCTTCTTTCTATCCTCATTTATGTCCTCATTTATGTCCTCATTAGGTCTAAAGACATAAAAATAAAATTTCATACCACTACATAAGAAGCCCGGGACTTTGGATTGTATTAATACAAAAGTATAACTTTGATGAGCCACATAACCAAAGTAATACCCAAGATAATGCATGAAAGAATTAAAAACAAGATAGACATTGAAGTCGGTGAAGAGCAATTCGGTTTTAGGAAAAACAAAGAAACCAGATAAGCTATACTTAGTATCCGACTATTGATAGATAAATATATAGAAATTCATAAAGTATCAATATTTTCTTCATAGAGTAGAGCAAGGCCTTTGACATAGTCCGACATTAAAAATTAATTGAATATCTTCAAGAAATAGGAATAGATGGGAAATACATCAGACTGATTAGAAATATATATTGGGAACAAACTGCATCAATAAGGTGTGAAAACAGCTTCTCGCCATACATAGAAATGAAAATAGGGATAAGACAAAGATGTATTGTATCACCCATCCTATTTAATATCTACAAAGAGAATAATTTTTTTAAACATATAGAAGGAATGTCAGGACTCAAGATCAGTGGGACAATAATAAACAACCTTGAGATATGCATGTGATACTGTCCTTTTTGCAGAAAGTGAACAGGAACAACAAATACTAATAGATCAAGTCGATATATCAAATAAGGAATTTGGACTAGATATAAACATTCAGCAAACAAAAACTATAACAATCAGCAACGTCACAGAAGAACAGGTCATCATCATCAGGTGCCATGCTGGCTGTAGTAGGCGATCATGGCTTTCCAAAGCTTTCTATCTATCTATTTGCTAAACCCTGTGTTGCGTTTCAGCGTCAGGGGTTTATGGAGTGTTTATGGAGATGGCCCATTTGTGTGCTGAGTATATTATGGAATTGTTTACCTCTTTTATTTATTGCATCATGGTGGTCCATCGTTTTCGTGGCCGCCCTCTAGGTCTGCCTTCACTGTATCTGTGTAGCATAGCTTTCTGTGGTACGCTGATGGTAGTCTGCTGATGTGTGTAAACCATTTGATCTATTGTCTCTTAATATGTCCCAAGATTGGGGTGGGGCCTGTTTTTTGTCTAATATCCTCATTCCTCATTCTGTCTCTTAATTCTTCTTCTTCTTCTTTCGTTCACTTGAAACATGTCTATATCTGTAATTATGTCTCCTGAATAAAACTCACTGTCTTTTGTAGTTCATACAGTGGCCCATAGAGCTTTGATTCCAGTGTTGTTTCCTCTGGCCAATATGTATGCCTCAGCGTTTCATGCTCAGAACACTCTTGAAGTATATGTTTGGCACTATGTGCTGCCTGTCCACATGTATACATGGCCGTGTTGCCAATCTTGAACTGTGTATACATGTGACTACGGAGTCGGTTGTGTCCTATTCTGAGACGTAGAATTATAACTTGCTCTGATCTTTTCATAATGTGATAGTCATCTTGTGTTGGCGTTTGTGGCTTTCTTATTGACTTTATCATCTGTTTTTTCTGATGGTAGGTGATTGGTATATCTGGTTGGTCTTCGGCAGCACCTTCCTTAGCCAGTTGGTCTTCTTTTTCATTTCCTGGTATTCCACAGTGAGAGGGTATCCACTTCATGGTTACCCTATACTGGTAAGACAATTCGCTAAGTAGTTTTTTCAAGTCTGTTAGTTTTCCAGACTGGAGAGCTTGAAGCACTGACCTTGCATCTGTCAGGAATACCACAGGTTGTAGGCCAGAGTTGGAGTTCAGCAGTTTTTTTAGCTGCCACACTAATTGCCTGGATTTCTGCATCATAATTATTGCAGAATTTTCCCGTCGGTGTTCTGATTGTATCTCTAGGCTTGTGTGGATATTCTATATATACACCTGCACCTCCATTCCTCACAGCATTCTGTGCTGACCCAACTGTGTACACTCTGACCCATATATCTTGTGGATATTCCTCATCCAGGAAACTGAGGGTGACTGTCATTCGCTGCACACTGTTCTGTTCGTCCTCGCTTAGTATTCCTTTCACATAGGTCTGAATGTATATTGGCATTCCATGGCTTTCACTCCACGGGGTATGTTCTGGTACAGACCTTAAGGGGCTATCAACTTCAGGTAGGTCTGTAAGTTGTCTACGGAGTCGTTTAGCTTGATGGATAAAGCTGCTTCTTTTCAGTCGCCCCATTGCTAGATTTTGGAATCTTTCCTTCATTTGATGACTTGGCATACACTAGAACTTTTCTGCTTGAATTAGTACTTTTGTGTCTCTGCGTTCGCCAAGTGATTGAATTCTTCCCATTTTCTGCATCTCTGCTATGGGTGTTGATTTCATTGCTCCCAACATTATTCTAAGTGCCTGGTTTTGCACTTTATCTAAATCTTGTAATGTGGTGTTTGATGCAGGACACCACGCAGCTGAACCATATTCCAGGTGTGGTCTTATGCCTTGCTGGTAAACTTTGCTAAGTATATTTCCACTGGCTCCTCATGTGGTTCCACTTAGTTTTCTCAGGATAGCCAACTTCCTCCTGGCTTTTGTTGTTGCTTTGTTTATGTGCTGCTTCCATGTCAGCTTATCATCAAAAGTAACTCCGATGTATGTGGGTTGTTTGTCTTCTTTCAAGAGCTCTCCATCTATCTTGGTATGACCTGCTTTTTGTTTTGGTGAGAGAGTAAAGAGTGTAGTGCTGCACGTATATGTGTTAATGCTGACGCACCATCTATTTGCCCATAAGGTTAGGTCATCGATAGCTCTTTGTATTTGTTTAGTGGCCACTGTTGCATGTTCTTCCGTGCACCAGATCACCAGGTCGTCAGCATACATTGCCACTTTGATCCCGTGTGGTAGTTCAGCAACTAGGTCATTGATGTAAACCAAGAAAAGTGTGGGTGACAGGACTCCTCCTTGGGGGACTCCATGACGCAGTAGAACTTTCTTGATCTTGCGACCATCTAATTGTACCCTGGCTCTTCTATTATGCAGGTATGCTTTTACCCATTTGTACATTCTTGAGCTAACCCTGCAATTTCGCAATTTCTTTAGAAGCCCTTCTTTCCAGACCTTATCAAATGCTTTTCTGAGGTCTATCCATGCTGCTAGTACCAGTTTCTTATTTTGGAAGGCATCCTCAATCTCTTGGGAGATGTTTCTATCTCATTTTGCAGCTTTTCCAGTTCATTATTCCAGTAGGGTTTGTAGTTCTTGCGTGCCCCCCTGGGTATGGTTTTACTAGCAGCATGTAGTATACATCTATTAAATTCACTCACTGCTCTATTGATGTCTTTGTCCAAGTTCATGTCCTTAGCTAGAACACTGGTTAAATGCTGGTATATTTTCCAGTCTGCCCTTTTATAGTTCCACCTAGTGAGCGAGCTGCTGTCCTTGGTAAATTCATTGTGGATTGCCAGAAATACTGGTCTGTGGTCACTACCTCCAAGCTGCTTTCCAACGACACGTGTGATGTTCCATTCCAAGCCTGGTGAGTGGAATGCCAAGTCTGGTGTAGAGGTGGTGTGCCATGCTCTCGAGTAGAAGGTTGGTGAGTCTGCTGGCTGGTTAATAAGGATGAGATTATTTTCATCCTGCCAGCTCTCAAGTTCCTCACCTCTCTTGTCGATATGATCGTAGCCCCAGCTCTGGGAGTGGCTGTTGAAGTCACCACACACCATAAGTCTCTCTTTGTCTGCAATTGTGTCTAGTGCCAATGGTTTATCATTTGGGCAGTAGTAGTTCAGGAGATGGAATTCAGCACTGTCTGTTTTTAGGTGGAGCATCTGGTATTCTGCCCCTTCCATATATACTTCCAGCTGACATGCGCTGATATTGTTTTTAACAAGTGTCAGAATTCCACCCTTTCGCCTGTCCTTTCTGTCAGACCCGTAGCACTGGTAGCCTCTGATTTTGAAGGCTATGTCGCTGCTGAGGTGTGTTTCCTGGATACAGCATATACTAACTTGTTCTTCACTGAGGACATTTTCAAGTTCCAATTTTTTGCTGTATCCATCTCTTTTACTGTTGACACCCTCAGCATTCCAGTGCATTATTTTTATTGGTCGTTTGTTTGTTTGGCCAGTAGCTCTATTCCCTTGCCTCCTGGCTCCTCGGGGCAATTGAGAAGGACTTCCAGTAACTGAGGTTGGGCCCTTTCTAGGTATAGGGCCCGGCACCGTCCCTGCCTGAACGTCCGCCACAGGGCAGGCACCATAACTATTTATAGATGTAGACATGTTTCCATTGTGTTTTGTGCGTGGCATCCTGATTATCTGTGCGCCTTTTGGCTGGATTCCTCCGTCTTCAGCACTCTGCTTACTTAGGCAGGACTATGGTCGTGCTCGAGTGGGACTGCCCAACCAGTCTTAGTTTCCAGCCCCTGATGGCTGGACTACGCCCCATCACCTCTGCACGGTGCTGGTCTCGATGGGGTGTCTCTTAATGATATCCCTATGATTCTGCGTAAATGTGCTATTTCAATTGTCACAAGTTTACGTTTATCTTGTGCTGTGGTTGTCTACGTTTGACACAGCATTAGAACAATCATCGTTTTAAACAGTGTTATATTTGGTATTTAAGTCTACACTTTTGCTTCTGAAGATTCGTGTCATTTTCCATAGGGAAAATTTATGCTTCACCACACCTATTGTGTATTTCTTTACTGCTCTTGCCGTCTGTTGTTATATTGCTTCCTAGATATGTAAATTCTGTCACTAGTTCAAGTCTGTGATTTCCAATATATATGTATATATTGTATTGTAATGTATTGGTGTTTCTTTCTGCTCTTCCTATCTTTATTACTTTGGTCTTTTCTATATTTATCTTCATGTTAAAGGTTTGGCATGTTTGAAGTAATCTGTCTATTGGTTTTTGTAGTTAATCTTCTGATGGTGATACTAGTACTTGGCCGTCTGCAAATATTAATTCGTTTAAGTTGTCCTCCACGTTGTTTTCTTCCGTTGTCTTTGCTACTTTATAGATGTTATCTATGTATGTTATAAACATTAGGGGGATTAGCACACATCTGTGCCTCACTCTCGAGCGAATTTGGAAATTATCGTTGTACCTGTGCTCGTTCTTATTGCGCATTGATTATTGGCGTATTTGCTCTGGCATAGGCTTATCTGATGTTGAGGAATTCCATATGTCTGTAGTGTTATTCTTAGTTGTGCTCTATTCACTCTATAAAAAGTTTTTTCTTGGTCCACGAAAGCTAACTATAAGTCTTGGTTATGATCTGTCGCACATTCTGATAGTTTTTTTAGGGCTGAGATTGTATCTGTGCTACTTTTATTTTTCCGAAAGCCCAATTGTGTGTTCTTGTGCTGTGGTTATATATGCACGCAGCGTTCTCTTTTTGGTATTTTGCTGAAGATTTTTCCTATGCTATACTTAGTGCAGTCTTTAATAATGTTCTTAGCGAGTATAGGACCTGCGAAAAAGCCCACTACGTGCTTTTCTCCTGAAACTTGGTCAATTCTACTGTATAGGAACGAATACTTTTGATATATGCCTTTCATGTTTATATATACTTCCCTCTGGTATCTTTTGTAGTTGGCATAGAATGCAGAGATATGGATATTTAGAGTATGAATAGATATGGACATGTAAAGATGTGGACATGTAGAGATGTGGACATGTAAAGATGTGGACATGTAGAGATATGGACATGTAGAGTATGCAGAGATATGGACATGTAGAGATGTGGACATGTAGAGATGTGGACATGTAGAGATGTGGACATGTAAAGATGTGGACATGTAGAGATGTGGACATGTAGAGATGTGGACATGTAGAGATGTGGACATGTAAAGATGTGGACATGTAGAGATGTGGACATGTAAAGATGTGGACATGTAGAGATATGGACATGTAGAGTATGCAGAGATGTGGACATGTAGAGATGTGGACATGTAAAGATGTGGACATGTAGAGATGTGGACATGTAGAGATATGGATATGTAGAGTATGCAGAGATATGGACATGTAGAGTATGCAGAGATATGGACATGTAGAGTATGCAGAGATGTGGACATGTAGAGATGTGGACATGTAGAGTATGCAGAGATGTGGACATGTAGAGATGTGGACATGTAGAGATGTGGACATGTAGAGTATGCAGAGATATGGATATGTAGAGTATGCAGAGATATGGACATGTACAGATGTGGACATGTAGAGATGTGGACATGTAGAGTATGCAGAGATATGGACATGTAGAGTATGCAGAGATGAGGACATGTAGAGATATGTACATGTAAAGATGTGGACATGTAGAGATGTGGACATGTAGAGATATGAACATGTAGAGTATGCAGAGATATGGACATGTAGAGTATGCAGAGATATGGACATGTAGGGTATGCAGAGATATGGACATGTAGAGTATGCAGAGATATGGACATGTAGAGTATGCAGAGATGTGGACATGTAGAGATGTGGACATGTAGAGTATGCAGAGATGTGGACATGTAGAGATGTGGACATGTAGAGATGTGGACATGTAGAGATGTGGACATGTAGAGATGTGGACATGTAGAGTATGCAGAGATGTGGACATGTAGAGATGTGGACATGTAGAGATATGGACATGTAGAGTATGCAGAGATATGGACATGTACAGATGTGGACATGTAGAGATGTGGACATGTAGAGATGTGGACATGCAGAGATATGGACATGTAGAGTATGCAGAGATATGGACATGTAGAGTATGCAGAGATATGGACATGTAGAGTATGCAGAGATATGGACATGTAGAGATGTGGACATGTAGAGATGTGGACATGTAGAGATGTGGACATGTAGAGTATGCAGAGATATGGACATGTAGAGATGTGGACATGTAGAGATGTGGACATGTAGAGATGTGGACATGTAGAGTATGCAGAGATATGGACATGTAGAGATGTGGACATGTAGAGATGTGGACATGTAGAGATGTGGACATGTAGAGTATGCAGAGATATGGACATGTAGAGTATGCAGAGATATGGACATGTAGAGATGTGGACATGTAGAGTGTGCAGAGATATGGACATGTAGAGTATGCAGAGATATGGACATGTAGAGATGTGGACATGTAGAGATGTGGACATGTAGAGATGTGGACATGTAGAGTATGCAGAGATATGGACATGTAGAGATGTGGACATGTAGAGATGTGGACATGTAGAGATGTGGACATGTAGAGTATGCAGAGATATGGACATGTAGAGATGTGGACATGTAGAGATGTGGACATGTAGAGATGTGGACATGTAGAGTATGCAGAGATATGGACATGTAGAGATGTGGACATGTAGAGTATGCAGAGATATGGACATGTAGAGTATGCAGAGATATGGACATGTAGAGATGTGGACATGTAGAGATGTGGACATGTAGAGATGTGGACATGTAGAGATATGGACATGTAGAGTATGCAGAGATATGGACATGTAGAGATGTGGACATGTAGAGATGTGGACATGTAGAGATGTGGACATGTAGAGTATGCAGACATATGGACATGTAGAGTATGCAGAGATATGGACATGTAGAGATGTGGACATGTAGATATGTGGACATGTAGAGATGTGGACATGTAGAGTATGCAGAGATATGGACATGTAGAGATGTGGACATGTAGAGATGTGGACATGTAGAGATGTGGACATGTAGAGTATGCAGAGATATGGACATGTAGAGATGTGGACATGTAGAGATGTGGACATGTAGAGATGTGGACATGTAGAGTATGCAGAGATATGGACATGTAGAGTATGCAGAGATATGGACATGTAGAGATGTGGACATGTAGAGATGTGGACATGTAGAGATGTGGACATGTAGAGTATGCAGAGATATGGACATGTAGAGTATGCAGAGATATGGACATGTAGAGATGTGGACATGTAGAGATGTGGACATGTAGAGATGTGGACATGTAGAGTATGCAGAGATATGGACATGTAGAGATGTGGACATGTAGAGATGTGGACATGTAGAGATGTGGACATGTAGAGTATGCAGAGATATGGACATGTAGAGATGTGGACATGTAGAGATGTGGACATGTAGAGATGTGGACATGTAGAGTATGCAGAGATATGGACATGTAGAGTATGCAGAGATATGGACATGTAGAGATATGGACATGTAGAGATGTGGACATGTAGAGATGTGGACATGTAGAGATGTGGACATGTAAAGATGTGGACATGTAGAGATGTGGACATGTAGAGATATGGACATGTAGAGTATGCAGAGATGTGGACATGTAGAGTATGCAGAGATATGGACATGTAGAGATATGGACATGTAGAGTATGCAGAGATATGGACATGTAGAGTATGCAGAGATATGGACATGTAGAGATGTGGACATGTAGAGATGTGGACATGTAGAGATGTGGACATGTAGAGTATGCAGAGATATGGACATGTAGAGATGTGGACATGTAGAGTATGCAGAGATGTGGACATGTAGAGATGTGGACATGTAAAGATGTGGACATGTAGAGATGTGGACATGTAGAGATGTGGACATGTAGAGTATGCAGAGATATGGACATGTAGAGTATGCAGAGATATGGACATGTAGAGATATGGACATGTAGAGATGTGGACATGTAGAGATGTGGACATGTAGAGATGTGGACATGTAAAGATGTGGACATGTAGAGATGTGGACATGTAGAGATATGGACATGTAGAGTATGCAGAGATGTGGACATGTAGAGTATGCAGAGATATGGACATGTAGAGATATGGACATGTAGAGTATGCAGAGATGTGGACATGTAGAGTATGCAGAGATATGGACATGTAGAGATGTGGACATGTAGAGTATGCAGAGATGTGGACATGTAGAGATATGGACATGTAGAGATGTGGACATGTAGAGATGTGGACATGTAGAGTATGCAGAGATATGGACATGTAGAGTATGCAGAGATATGGACATGTAGAGATGTGGACATGTAGAGATGTGGACATGTAGAGATGTGGACATGTAGAGTATGCAGAGATATGGACATGTAGAGATGTGGACATGTAGAGATGTGGACATGTAGAGATGTGGACATGTAGAGTATGCAGAGATATGGACATGTAGAGATGTGGACATGTAGAGATGTGGACATGTAGAGATGTGGACATGTAGAGTATGCAGAGATATGGACATGTAGAGTATGCAGAGATATGGACATGTAGAGATATGGACATGTAGAGATGTGGACATGTAGAGATGTGGACATGTAGAGATGTGGACATGTAAAGATGTGGACATGTAGAGATGTGGACATGTAGAGATATGGACATGTAGAGTATGCAGAGATGTGGACATGTAGAGTATGCAGAGATATGGACATGTAGAGATATGGACATGTAGAGTATGCAGAGATATGGACATGTAGAGTATGCAGAGATATGGACATGTAGAGATGTGGACATGTAGAGATGTGGACATGTAGAGATGTGGACATGTAGAGTATGCAGAGATATGGACATGTAGAGATGTGGACATGTAGAGTATGCAGAGATGTGGACATGTAGAGATGTGGACATGTAAAGATGTGGACATGTAGAGATGTGGACATGTAGAGATGTGGACATGTAGAGTATGCAGAGATATGGACATGTAGAGTATGCAGAGATATGGACATGTAGAGATATGGACATGTAGAGATGTGGACATGTAGAGATGTGGACATGTAGAGATGTGGACATGTAAAGATGTGGACATGTAGAGATGTGGACATGTAGAGATATGGACATGTAGAGTATGCAGAGATGTGGACATGTAGAGTATGCAGAGATATGGACATGTAGAGATATGGACATGTAGAGTATGCAGAGATGTGGACATGTAGAGTATGCAGAGATATGGACATGTAGAGATGTGGACATGTAGAGTATGCAGAGATGTGGACATGTAGAGATATGGACATGTAGAGTATGCAGAGATATGGACATGTAGAGATATGGAGAATTATAACTTGCTCTGATCTTTTCATAATGTGATAGTCATCTTGTGTTGGCGTTTGTGGCTTTCTTATTGACTTTATCATCTGTTTTTTCTGATGGTAGGTGATTGGTATATCTGGTTGGTCTTCGGCAGCACCTTCCTTAGCCAGTTGGTCTTCTTTTTCATTTCCTGGTATTCCACAGTGAGAGGGTATCCACTTCATGGTTACCCTATACTGGTAAGACAATTCGCTAAGTAGTTTTTTCAAGTCTGTTAGTTTTCCAGACTGGAGAGCTTGAAGCACTGACCTTGCATCTGTCAGGAATACCACAGGTTGTAGGCCAGAGTTGGAGTTCAGCAGTTTTTTTAGCTGCCACACTAATTGCCTGGATTTCTGCATCATAATTATTGCAGAATTTTCCCGTCGGTGTTCTGATTGTATCTCTAGGCTTGTGTGGATATTCTATATATACACCTGCACCTCCATTCCTCACAGCATTCTGTGCTGACCCAACTGTGTACACTCTGACCCATATATCTTGTGGATATTCCTCATCCAGGAAACTGAGGGTGACTGTCATTCGCTGCACACTGTTCTGTTCGTCCTCGCTTAGTATTCCTTTCACATAGGTCTGAATGTATATTGGCATTCCATGGCTTTCACTCCACGGGGTATGTTCTGGTACAGACCTTAAGGGGCTATCAACTTCAGGTAGGTCTGTAAGTTGTCTACGGAGTCGTTTAGCTTGATGGATAAAGCTGCTTCTTTTCAGTCGCCCCATTGCTAGATTTTGGAATCTTTCCTTCATTTGATGACTTGGCATACACTAGAACTTTTCTGCTTGAATTAGTACTTTTGTGTCTCTGCGTTCGCCAAGTGATTGAATTCTTCCCATTTTCTGCATCTCTGCTATGGGTGTTGATTTCATTGCTCCCAACATTATTCTAAGTGCCTGGTTTTGCACTTTATCTAAATCTTGTAATGTGGTGTTTGATGCAGGACACCACGCAGCTGAACCATATTCCAGGTGTGGTCTTATGCCTTGCTGGTAAACTTTGCTAAGTATATTTCCACTGGCTCCCCATGTGGTTCCACTTAGTTTTCTCAGGATAGCCAACTTCCTCCTGGCTTTTGTTGTTGCTTTGTTTATGTGCTGCTTCCATGTCAGCTTATCATCAAAAGTAACTAGAGACATGTAGACATGTAGAGATGTGGACATGTAGAGATGTGGACATGTAGAGTATGCAGAGATATGGACATGTAGAGTATGCAGAGAAATGGACATGTAGAGATGTGGACATGTAGAGATGTGGACATGTAGAGATGTGGACATGTAGAGTATGCAGAGATATGGACATGTAGAGATGTGGACATGTAGAGATGTGGACATGTAGAGATGTGGACATGTAGAGTATGCAGAGATATGGACATGTAGAGATGTGGACATGTAGAGATGTGGACATGTAGAGATGTGGACATGTAGAGTATGCAGAGATATGGACATGTAGAGTATGCAGAGATATGGACATGTAGAGATGTGGACATGTAGAGTATGCAGAGATATGGACATGCAGAGTATGCAGAGATATGGACATGTAGAGATGTGGACATGTAGAGATGTGGACATGTAGAGATGTGGACATGTAGAGTATGCAGAGATATGGACATGTAGAGATGTGGACATGTAGAGATGTGGACATGTAGAGTATACAGAGATATGGACATGTAGAGTATGCAGAGATATGGACATGTAGAGTATGCAGAGATATGGACATGTAGAGATATGGACATGTAGAGATGTGGACATGTAGAGATGTGGACATGTAGAGATGTGGACATGTAAAGATGTGGAAATGTAGAGATATGGACATGTAGAGTATGCAGAGATGTGGACATGTAGAGTATGCAGAGATATGGACATGTAGAGATATGGACATGTAGAGTATGCAGAGATGTGGACATGTAGAGTATGCAGAGATATGGACATGTAGAGATGTGGACATGTAGAGTATGCAGAGATGTGGACATGTAGAGATATGGACATGTAGAGTATGCAGAGATATGGACATGTAGAGATATGGACATGTAGAGTATGCAGAGATGTGGACATGTAGAGTATGCAGAGATGTGGACATGTAGAGATATGGACATGTAGAGTATGCAGAGATGTGTACATGTAGAGTATGCAGAGATATGGACATGTAGAGATGTGGACATGTAGAGTATGCAGAGATGTGGACATGTAGAGATGTGGACATGTAAAGATGTGGACATGTAGAGATGTGGACATGTAGAGATATGGACATGTAGAGTATGCAGAGATGTGGACATGTAGAGTATGCAGAGATATGGACATGTAGAGATGTGGACATGTAGAGATGTGGACATGTAGAGTATGCAGAGATATGGACATGTAGAGTATGCAGAGATATGGACATGTAGAGTATGCAGAGATGTGGACATGTAGAGATGTGGACATGTAGAGTATGCAGAGATGTGGACATGTAGAGATGTGGACATGTAGAGATGTGGACATGTAGAGATGTGGACATGTAAAGATATGGACATGTAGAGTATGCTGAGATATGGACATGTAGAGTATGCAGAGATGTGGACATGTAGAGATGTGGACATGTAAAGATGTGGACATGTAGAGATGTGGACATGCAGAGATATGGACATGTAGAGTATGCAGAGATATGGACATGTAGAGATGTGGACATGTAGAGATGTGGACATGTAGAGTATGCAGAGATATGGACATGTAGAGATGTGGACATGTAGAGTATGCAGAGATATGGACATGTAGAGTATGCAGAGATATGGACATGTAGAGTATGCAGAGATATGGACATGTAGAGTATGCAGAGATATGGACATGTAGAGTATGCAGAGATATGGACATGTAGAGTATGCAGAGATATGGACATGTAGAGTATGCAGAGATATGGACATGTAGAGTATGCAGAGATATGGACATGTAGAGATGTGGACATGTAGAGATGTGGACATGTAGAGTATGCAGAGATATGGACATGTACAGTATGCAGAGATATGGACATGTAGAGTATGCAGAGATATGGACATGTAGAGTATGCAGAGATGTGGACATGTAGAGATGTGGACATGTAGAGTATGCAGAGATGTGGACATGTAGAGTATGCAGAGATATGGACATGTAGAGTATGCAGAGATATGGACATGTAGAGTATGCAGAGATATGGACATGTAGAGTATGCAGAGATATGGACATGTAGAGATGTGGACATGTAGAGTATGCAGAGATGTGGACATGTAGAGTATGCAGAGATATGGACATGTAGAGTATGCAGAGATATGGACATGTAGAGTATGCAGAGATATGGACATGTAGAGATGTGGACATGTAGAGTATGCAGAGATGTGGACATGTAGAGTATGCAGAGATATGGACATGTAGAGTATGCAGAGATATGGACATGTAGAGTATGCAGAGATATGGACATGTAGAGTATGCAGAGATATGGACATGTAGAGATGTGGACATGTAGAGATGTGGACATGTAGAGTATGCAGAGATATGGACATGTACAGTATGCAGAGATATGGACATGTAGAGTATGCAGAGATATGGACATGTAGAGTATGCAGAGATGTGGACATGTAGAGATGTGGACATGTAGAGATGTGGACATGTAGAGATGTGGACATGTAGAGTATGCAGAGATGTGGACATGCAGAGATGTGGACATGTAGAGATGTGGACATGTAGAGATATGGACATGTAGAGTATGCAGAGATATGGACATGTAGAGTATGCAGAGATGTGGACATGTAGAGATGTGGACATGTAAAGATGTGGACATGTAGAGATGTGGACATGCAGAGATATGGACATGTAGAGTATGCAGAGATATGGACATGTAGAGATGCGGACATGTAGAGATGTGGACATGTAGAGTATGCAGAGATATGGACATGTAGAGATGTGGACATGTAGAGTATGCAGAGATATGGACATGTAGAGTATACATGGTACGGCCACATAACCAGACAGAAAGAGCAAAGTATTATCCAAAATACACTTAACAAACGATACGAAAACAGGAGACCTATTGGACGCCCTCGTAAAAGGTGGATAGATAGTGTATTAGAGACACTCGGAAATATAACAGCAGAGGAGGCAAATAGAAGGGCAAAAGACCGTACACTCACTCTCCCCTCAACACCGAAAGGTACATGAGGACAGAAAGAAGAAGAAGAAGAGTATGCAGAGATATGGACATGTAGAGATGTGGACATGTAGAGATGTGGACATGTAGAGATGTGGACATGTAGAGATGTGGACATGTAGAGATGTGGACATGTAGAGATGTGGACATGTAGAGATGTGAACAAAAATATAGAGGATGCAGAGATACAGGCATGTAGAAGAATTCTAAGGTGATGTCCATAAATTACATCACCGATGTTTTGTCAAGTACTTACTCTCGCCCCCCCCCCTATCCCAAATTGTTGGTGTAATTTATTGGCGGCACTGTGCCCTATGTATATCACAAGCAGCTGGAAAAATTTGATGAGTAATTGGAAGAGTCAAAAACGAAACAACAGTTACTTATTAATGTCTGAAAGACATTTTTTTGCGTGCAATGTTTCGAAACTGAGATTTGGGAAGCATTGTTGCAGACGGAGAAGAATGAAGTAAAGATTTTATTTTCCTGGATCCACGTTCTGGCAAACACATAGATACTCTGTGTATGCTAGCACAGAACGAAGAGTGTGCATGTTGATGGTTCCAGTGGATCGTTGGTTACACGCAGGCCTACACCTCTCAACCGTCCTGTTTTGTTACCCGCCGGGAATAATTTCACATTCATAGCTTTATCATATCTCCTTCCAGTAGGCTTATAATGTTCACTTTTAGACAATGCTCATTTAGAGACTTTAATACGACATTGTTATCCATAATTCATTCCCCTAGTATTAGTGCTTTCGAAGTTCTTCTTCTTCTTCTTTCGTTCAATTGAAACATGTATATATCTATAATTCTGTCTCCTGAATAAAACTCACTGTCTTTTGTAGTTCATACAGTGTCCCATAGAGCTTTGATTCCAGTGTTGTTTCCTCTGGCCAATATGTCTGCCTCAGCGTTTCATGCTCAGAACACTCTTGATATATGTTTGAGTATATGTTTGGCACTCTGTGATGCCTGTCCATATGTACACATGGCCATGTTGCCAATCTTGAACTTTGTATACATGTGACTGCGGAGTCAGTTGTGTCATGTTCTGAGACGTAGAATTATAACTTGTTCTGATCGGTTCATAGCTTTCGAAGTAAATGTATCTGCTCTTTCATTGCCGCATACTCCCTCATGTCAACTCAGGTATATGCACAGAATTCGTCACAGATAACAATATGCAATGAATGAAAGAGAGATAGGCCTATAGGGCGACAGCTTGAGAAAATATTGGATAGTTTAACATCAGGCATGGCTGCTAGTAGTAGTTGCTTGGTTGTTAATGAGTTTGCCTCTGTTTTGGAGAGGCGTGCAACTTTCAACCAGCGGACAACACAGTCCATTTAGGTTATATCAGGGCACACTACCATAAAATATTAGAGGTAACAAAGACCTCAAGTAGATAATATAATTTTACTAGGTGGGATCTTTGTTACCGCTAATATTTTATGCTAGTGTGTCCCGATATACTACAATATAGGCCCTATACTACCGATATACTATCGATCGGGGCATGGCAAAGTCAATAGCAATACTAAATACACGATACTAGAGATAGAAAGTTGAGGTGATCCATTATCGTCTACAGCGGACACGAATCTTGATTTTAGCGATAAAGATGATGAAGTATCTTGTCTTTTTTTTCTACCGACTACACGTCCATCGAAATGGGTAATGGCCATAGGCCATAGTAGAATCATAACTGATTCGCATCTATGGATGAAAGTGTCGTATCTCACCAAACCAAAACAAGAAAGTAATCATTCCATTACAACTACAAACTTATACTATTTAGAGTAGGCCCTATGTGGAAAGTTACGTAAGGAATTGAACTAGAACATAACAGTGTGAACATAGCTATATGAGGCCGTAGACAAAGGTGAGTGGGGTTTGGAGTGTTAAACCCCCCCCCCCTTAGCAAATCTTTACATGACTTTTATTACTAGGAACAACCAAAAGGTCGGTTAACTTAATCCCCCCCCCCCCCTTAACAAATCTAATAATCTAAACATGACTTTTATTACTAGGAATAACCAAAAGGTCGGTTAAACCCCCATTTCCCCCCACCGCAGCAAATCTAAAAATGACTTTTAATACTAAGAAACCAAAATGTTGGTTAAAGCTCCTCCCTTAACTATTTTTCACAGAAAGGTCTTCACATTTCCCGTCAAATTGTGCAACTTACGGCCTACACGCGAAAACTAATGAATTACCTTTTTTATTTAGGGAAACCCCCTCCTTAGGGTATTGATATCTACGGCCCTGAGCGTAGTCCTATAGAATACTCGAGAAATATAGACCTATTGAACACTAAATTACTATAGAAATATTGAACACTAGGGCACTATAGACCTATTGAACACTACAGCACTATATACATATTGCAGAGAAAACAGAAGTCATGTTACAACAAGCACTTGGCAAAAGCTATCTCGAGCCCTGCATAAAGGTAAATGGTGTAGCACTGAAAGTTGTGAATAGATTCACATATCTAGGCAGTACGTTATCACAAAATGCCAACGTTGATGATGAAGTGTAGGCCCTATACAAGGATCGCCAAAGCAAGCAGTACTTTCGGCAGATTGTACGCAAATGTTTGGCGTATAAATGGCATTAACCTACAGACTAAGCTGAAAGTTTACAGAGCAGTGGTACTTCCAGTGCTGCTATACGCTAGTGAAACATGGACTGTGTATAGACGTCATGTGAAAAAACTCAATCATTTTCATACAAATTGTCTCAGAAAAGTTATGAACATCAGATAGCAAGACAAGATTCCAGATACCACTGTCCTTGATAGAGCTGGTATCCCAAGCATTGACACGATCCTGATGCAGACACAGATTAGTTGGGCAGGTCATTTGGTGCGTATGACAGACCATCGTCTGCCAAAGATACTTCTCTATGGTGAGCTAGAGAAGGGTATACGATCTCAAGGTGGCCAAAGGAAGCGCTACAAGGACCCGTTAAAGAACTCACTGAAAGCCTTTGAAATAGACCACGATACATGGGAAGAACTTGCACAAAATAGATCTACATGGCGTTCTAAAATAAAAAAGAGCGCATCATCTTGTGAAAAGAAGAGAAATGCAGCAGCTCAACAGCGGAGAGCAGCTAGAAAGTCACGGATAGACCAAGATCCGTCTACAGTCGTCATTCCATGTCCAAACTGCCCAAGGACATTTACAGCTCGAATAGGGCTCATTAGCCATCTACGAACTCATAATCAAAGACATAACTAAAATTGAATTTTCAAAAGTGGATGTAACAAATGGTCATCATCACTTGTGATGGACGAACAACCTATACATATTGAACACTACAGCACTATAGACCTATTTAACACTAAAGTACTATAAAATGTTGAACACTTATCTACACGGATAGTCCCAATAGGCGGTAGTGCACCAAATTGGTGGATGATTTCAATCTCACATCGAGTCTGCTCATCCCATCAGCACTATGTAATGGCAATCACCTGAACGACCCAGATACCGCGCTATTTTTAAATAATAATAACTGCAACCTATCGCAGGCGATGTTGGTTGTTGTATCTTTTGGTGTGTGTGGATATTATTTAAAAGCCCAAACCAGGTATAAAATCCTCTGCCACTTTTGGGGACACATATGATCAAGGTTGGACATTTGTGTGTTTATTGTTCGGCTTTTTCGGACAGCACGTTTTCTCTATGCCTCTGAGATTTGATGCTTCCTAGAAATGTCAGAACGTTTGCTGGTGTTGGTGGACACACGGAGATTCTGAGCGACAGAAAGAATATGACGTCGATGTTGTGGCTCTAGTCCAGTGTTTCCAAAACTTTTTTTTACCATGCTCCACCTAAGTCTTTCTAAACTCATGAATGCTACCTATGTAAGAAATACATTTTTTTTTAAATATTCGAAAGTTGAATTACTCCCTAAATGAAGCCTAATTACAACTTATTCAGGAGACAAGACTTGGGTTTTAGGAAGAAATCATTAGGAAATTTGTACGTAAAAACCTTTTTTTTTCGAATTCCCCCCTCCCCCTGAACAATCAAATTGCCCCCTGTGCGACGTGGACCCACGTTGGGAAACACCGCTCTAGACTCTGAGAAAGTAATTGAAGCATTTATTCTGTTCACCTGCCAATCGTTTTCTATTATAGTTCGCCATACATCAGTTGTTTTGAGATGTGTTTGTCATGCATGAGCACCACATGTGCGACCCATTTTGGGACTTTTTTTAACATTATATGGATGTTTGTAATATTGGCGCTAGTAAGGAATACAGTATCAGGTACTTTGTCTTGCCAGTTTACCATGAGAGGTCTGCAGATACACCATGTGTGGAAGTGATTTAACACTGACGTGTCTGCTGTACATTGTCCAGGACTCACAAGCCTACAGCAAAATAGTGAGTACAACGGCGCGATAGACTTTTAATTTCGTGTTTAACACCCTTCCGTTCTCATACATTGTCACACAGTCTGCTAAATCAATAGTCACTAAATATATTCTGTTATTCACGTCGGCATCAATACCATCGTCTCTGGGAGAGTACTACCGAGACAAGTGAATCTGTCGACTTGTAGGAGACACAGGTTATTTACTGTTCACTACCCTGATGACTGGGTAGTGGTACTGTTCACCGAAAAAGGGTTCACTGAGGACGACGTCTGTTTTCTTGGTGTTAATTGTCAGGCAAAACATATAGCAAGCTATAGAAAACCTGTCCAATTTGGCAGCATATCTGTTGTCGAAGCTGACAGCGAGTGCACAGTCCTAAGAAAAATATTCTTTTTAAAAAAACACAAACAATACATTTCTCTCGCTCCGGATCATACCTACTAGCTCGAAACAGGGTAATGAAGCTCTGCTAATCAGTAGAAACACATCTAACTATACATACAAATCGTTTCGACCAAAGGGCCTTTATCAAAATCGCCATGTGAACGCCTATAATGTCGTTCTTTCTCGTCGTTTTCTGCTTTGTATATAGTATTGATAAAGGCATTTTGGTTGAAACGTCGATTTGTGTGTGTAATTATGTATGTTTCCAGTGATTAACAAAACTTCAATACTCTATTCCTTACTTTACCTGATAGATTTCCGTTTTGTGCAGTAAGTTGAATTATTATCGACCTACTAGCTAGAAGGTCGTAGGGCACAGCATAGGGCACAGTTAGACACATAGTACGCTCTGGCCATCCACTGCACCTGATTTTCTCCCAGTTGTCTCGACTTTGTCTTGCCACTGGACCAAGATAAAACTCAGGAGAGAGAGTGTGGTTGACGATTAGCGCAACTCTTCCACACTATAAACCAACTTCAGCGCTAGTCATTTCTCAACCCATTTATTTACTTATCTTTACTAATTAAATATGAAGAGAACAAAGTGTGAATCAATCTTAGTTGGTTCATGGAATGTTCGGACACTTACGGATATCTCAGATGTAAACAGACCAGAAAGAAGAACAGCACTAATTGCTAAAGAATTGGCCCGTTATAATCTGGATATTGTTGCACTTAGTGAAACGCGGTTTGCAGATGAGGGTCAGTTGACAGAGAGAGGTGGAGGGTATACATTCTTCTGGATAGGACGTAAAAACACAGAGAGGCGTGAATCAGGTGTTGGTTTTGCTATAAAATCATCTCTGGTGCAGAAACTTCCAGGTCTGCCTCGAGGAATTAGCGATCGCTTGATGTCGTTGCGATTGAAAGTGAGCAAAAATAACTTTGCCACATTACTTTCTGCATATGCGCCGACAATGACAAATCCTGATGAGGAAAAGGATAAATTCTATGAAGAGTTAGATGCCGCTATATCTAGTACACCGAGAACTGATAAACTCATTATCCTGGGTGATTTCAATGCCCGAGTTGGCAAAGACTCCCAGACATGGCAAGGTGTTCTTGGACGTCATGGGATTGGTAAATGTAACAGCAATGGTTCCCTTCTTTTAAAGCTATGTTCTGTGCACGAACTCACTATCACCAACACTATGTTTCGTTTGCCAACGCGCAAAAAGACCTCTTGGATGCATCCACGCTCCAAGCAGTGGCACCTTATAGACTATATCATAACCAGAAAAAGGGACATCAAAGATGTTCGTGTCACAAAAGCAATGTGTGGAGCTGAATGCTGGACTGATCACCGGCTTATAGTATCCAAACTAAATTTCACCATTGCAAGAAAAAGACGTCCACAGGGACAAAAGATAGAAAAACGCCTAAACACTGATCGGTTGAGTAACCACGATATAAAAAATAATCTCTCCAAGGATCTCGACGTAGCCTTGGGAGACTTAGATCTTCTTAATACCACATCTGAAGATAGCTGGGCTTCGTTTAAAGGAATTATTTACGCCAAAGCGAAGGAACATCTGGGAGTGAAGGTACATAAACACCAAGACTGGTTTGATGATAATAATTTTGAGATAACATCCTTGTTAGAAGAGAAACACAAAGCTTTCAAGAAACTACAAGGGGCAGCATCTTCACCGTCCAAGAAAGTAGCCTATAACAAGATCCGTAACACTTGTCAAAAGAAGCTTAGAGAGATAAAGGATAAATGACTAAGTCGAAAAGCTGAAGAAATTCAAATGTTTGCAGACAGAAAGGACTATAAGCGATTCTATGAGGCTTTAAGAACTATCTATGGTCCACACTCATCGGGATCACCACCTCTATTAAATGCCGATTCGTCGAAGCTTCTCACTGATAAAAATGACATCTTAAATCGTTGGGCTGAACATTTTGAAGAAATCCTAAACAAACCATCAGTAATAAATGAAGAAGTCATAAACAGAATACCACAACTTAGGATAAGAGAAGAACTCGATATACCCCCAAGCAGTCAAGAGGTTATTATAGCGATTAAACAAATGTCAAATGATAAAGCTCCAGGTTTGGATGCCTTACCTGCTGAAATTTATAAAAATGGCGGACCACTGCTGATTAAAAAACTAACTGACATTTTTGGTATTTTCTGGAACTCAGGTACATTGCCTCAAGATCTAAAAGATGCTTCTATAGTGCACCTATATAAAGGCAAAGGTACCAAACAGTCTTGCGATAATCATAGGGGCATATCACTTTTGTCTATAGCTGGTAAAATTCTCGCTCGTGTCATACTCAACAGATTAAATAATTCTCTACTAAACGAGCTACTCCCAGAGAGTCAGTGCGGTTTTCGTGCAGGTCGTGGTACAGTTGATATGATATTCTCTGCACGACAAATTCAGGAAAAGTCACAAGAGCAACATAGTGAACTCTTAGCAACATTTGTGGACTTAACTAAAGCATTCGATACCGTTAACAGAGAAGGACTGTGGAAGGTGCTTACAAAGTTCGGATGCCCCCCAAAACTTGTCACTGTGATACGACAATTTCATGACGGTATGATGGCTAGTGTTATCTGCGACGGAGGAGTATCTCCTGCATTCCCTGTCACAAATGGTGTAAAGCAGGGATGTGTGCTGGCCCCTACTCTTTTCAGCCTGTTATTTACAGCCATGTTAACGGAAACACACCATAGTAATGAAACAGCAGGCATAATGATCAATTACAGAACGGATGGTGGTCTTTTCAATTTACGTCGTCTAAAAGCAAACACGAAAACTAAATCTAGTACTGTTAGAGAATTACTTTATGCTGACGACTGTGCATTGTATGCTGACTCTGTCGTAAACATGCAGAGCACCATAGACCGCTTCTCAAAGGCCTGCAACAACTTTGGTCTCACTATTAACACCAAAAAAACAGAAGTCATGCACCAAGCAACATCAAATAGCCAACATACTGCTACTTCCATCATCGTCAATCAGGAAAAACTGCAGGTAGTCGACAATTTTACTTACCTTGGAAGCACTCTCTCTCTCGCGATGTCAACATTGATGTGGAAATTAACAATAGACTGGCAAAAGCTAGTGCTGTATTTGGCAGATTACGCAAAAATGTATGGTACAGAAGAGGTATAAGAACAACCACCAAACTACAAGTATATCATGCTGCTGTTATACCAACCTTACTATACGCCTGCGAAACGTGGACAGTGTATGCTAGACATGCAAGAAAGTTAAATCATTTCCATCTTACCTGCCTACGTAAATTACTAAACATCCATTGGTGGGACAAAGTACCAGACTACGAGGTCTTGGAAAAATCAACCTCAATAAGCATCCACACAATACTTATGAAGGCGCAGGCACGCTGGGCAGGCCATCTTGTGCGTATGGAGAACTCGCGTTTGCCAAAACAAATATATTGTGGAGAACTCAAGGCAGAATTTCGAAAAGCTGGTGGACAGAAAAAGCGTTTCAAAGACACGCTCAAGTCATCCTTGAAACATCTTAACATTGACGTAGGCGCTTGGGAGAGCCTCGCTCAGGATAGAACAGCATGGCGTTACAGCATTAGAACGGGAGCACTAGCGGCAGAAGAATTCAGACAAGAAACTGCAAGACAGAAGCGGACACGTAGAAAAGAAAAAAAATCTCAACCTCACACAGATACCTTCTATTGTTGTCAATTCTGTAAAAGAACATTTTGTGCGCGCATTGGACTTGCTAGTCATTTAAAAACGCACTATTAACTTTATTATTTATTATTTATTGTTATTATTATTATGGTTGAGTTTTTGGTCATCGTCGATCACGACGGACGAACATCATCATCATCATCAGCTAGAAGGTGGGTTTGAAAACTAAGTTGGAAGGCTAAAAAGAGGGCTACAGATGTTGAATAACATGTTTAACATGAAGTTTACCTAAATAATAATAATCATCATCAAGTACCATCTCCGCAACGAAAGTTGGCTGCAACCGACCTACAGCATCCCGTCTCTTGTTTTGATGGTACATTCTGCTATATTGTAACCTATCTTGTGATGTTACTCTCCAACTTGTATCTCTGCCTACCTCTTGCTCGATTCCCTTCGACTTCAAGTAAGGTCTTCAACAAGGTATCATATCTTCTAATGTGTCCAAAAAATTGTATTTGCTTGATCTTTATTTCCCTTAACAATTCTTTCTTCATTTATTAAGCGTTGTTAGAACCTCTTTGTTATTTTTTCCCCACGATGTTTTCCCTATTCTTCTATATATTAAAGAACTGGCACCCTAATCTTGGAATATATTAAGAGACAACAGATCAACTGGTTTCTGCACATCAACAGACTATTATCAGAAAACATACAACAGCAAGCTATGCCACACAGATACAGTGACGACAGACATAGAGGCCGAACACGAAAACGATGGACCACCGAAATAAAAGAGGCGACAAATTCCACAATATACTCAGCACACACGAGGGCCATCTCCAGAAAACTGCTGAAAGGCAAAAGAGGTTTTAACGATTAGATAGATAGATCCACATCTCAACGGCATCAATTCTGTCTTATTGAATGATCATCATCATCAAGTGCCGTCTACGCAGCGAAGGTTTTAGAACCTCTTTGTTTTATTTTCTTTCCATGATGTTCTCCCTATTCTTCTATAGGCCTATTCCCACATCTCAAAGGCAATAATTATGTCTTCTAATTGTTTGTTTAGTGTCCATGCTTTTGCGCCATACATTAATATAGAATAGATGTAGCATTTTATAACTCTCATTTTTAACCTATTTGTAATTTGTTTAGATATTACTATTTTCCTCGTGTCATTAAGTTACTTTTAGCCATTCCTATTCTCCTCTTAACTTCTGTTTCACATCTGCCGTAATTTGTGACTATGTGTCCAAGATAGTGATAATGTTTTACTTGTTGTAGTTTCTCTCCTTGTATGTTTATGTTTAGCACCTGTTCTTCTTATTTGTCTTTGCTGATTATCATAATCGTTGTTTTTTGCATATTTATATCCAGTCCATATTCTTTACTTGATTTATTGACTTGATCTATTAGTCTTTGTAGTTCATGTTCACTTTCTTCTAAAAGAACAGTGTCATCTGCATATCTCAGGTTGTTTATTATTTTCCCATTGATCGTGAGTCTTGGCATTTCTTCTATATTTTTAAAGATATTAGGCTTGGTGAAAAAATGCATCCTTGTCTTACCCCATTTCTTATTTCTATGTATGGTGAGTAGCTGTTTTCACACTTTATTGATGCAGTCTGTTCCCAATATAGGCCCTATATTTCTAATCAGTCTGACGTCTTTTCCATGTAGCCTATGCCTATTTATTGAAGACATTTGATTAATTTTTCATATTGGACTATGTCAAATGCCTTGCTTGAATTGATACTTTCTTGTAAAAATGAGTTGCATTTGTCCAGATTATGCAAAAGAAAACATAAGTCGGATTTATTTGTTTTTAAATGTGACGGAGCAGGCACATAACTGAATGTAAATAAATTATAAGAATGAAAACAAATAGCCATGTTTTCCTTTTTAATGTACTTAATAATGTTTCAAGGTAAAATTATTTCTTATATGTGTTTGATTGGCAGGAAATGATTGAAAAATTCTGGTCTGACGTAAAACGATCATAACATGGCGCTGAAAGTAAAAATCAAAAGTAAATTATGTGTTTAATGTTTTAAACTTTTCTGTGATTATATTTTACGGGTAGCACCTCTAATATATTGTTGGCTTGATACGCCGTTGGGTTTAATAATATTTAATAAACGAATATGGCCTTTGCCTTTATCATTTTACAATAAAATTATTTATGTCGTTTTTAACTAAAATAAAAAACATTCCTTTGGACGATTTTTTTAGGTCACTACCGAGAAGTCAGTGTGCTTTACTCAATAGTTTACTAGCTTAGCTGAACATCCCGTAGTAAAAATGAAATAATACCGATCTAGTATTTCCTAGCGATTATGATGAAGTAATAATGCTACTTAAAACTCTTTGAGGACGGAATTATTCTCGGGGATTCGACGTAATTTTAAGTTAAATTTTTGTACCACAACATGATTTAAATCGCAAGCTTCCTGAAGAATGCAAGCAGCAAGTCAAGTACTAGCAGCTAGCTATATGACATGTCATATCAAAATAAAGATAATTGCATAGGCCCCTATACTGTACTGTACTCATACAAAAAAAATATAAGAATTGCAAAAAAAACAACAGCAAAATACAAAAATTACACCACAAACAGGAATGTTAGATCAACATAAAATTGTTTTATATAATTTATATATATTATGTTGTTCTACTCACCTTCAATTTTACTTGTTCATATCTAATCAATCTTATTAAAAAAGGTAGATAGATCTCAGACTTCCATTTCTTGATCATAATCAATTACTAATTGTCAATTAGTTTATTTGAAATAAATCTATCAACTGCCTATTGTTCTATGCCATTTTTGTGTTTCATGTCAAATTTCAGAACTGAACAATTAACATGTATTGAAACTTTACAAAATATTCCCAAGTATTGGATTTCCAAAGTTGAACTTTATTCCACTCAATAATAATATAAATATTATCATTAGGTCTAACTATATTTTCTGTATAATGTAGTGCAAGAGTATCATTGATGTCACTATGCATATCTGATTTTTCAAAAAACAATAGCAGTGGAAACAGTTTCATAATTTTTTAGCTTACATACACAATTAAAATGTGTTGTCCTTTTATGAAAATTGTCAGAAGATTGCCATTCTTTCTCATTGATACAGCGTGCATTAACCCAAGTTTTGTCTAAATATCATTTCCTTCCCATTCTTCACACTTGTATCTGTCTCAGGAATTTACTTCAAGCAGCAGTTATATTGCGGTTTTTCACAGACTACATTGCTGCCGCACACAGTTTTCTGGAAAATAAGGCCAATGATGCCCTGTATATCCAATGATGGAAACAGTAAGTCATAACATGCTCTAGCCACAGGAAAAAAGTTGCCCCAATAAACAAACCTAGCTATCTTATGGCTATTATCATAAGATTAAAATTCTATGGATAATACAGGGCAAATTCCAATCTACTGAAGATGGAGTGTGTTTACTATGACATGAATAACTGGATAAATCAGGTCACGAAGGAAAGTTCATGGAAAAGAACATGCAACAAGCATATGTAATGTTATGGGATTACTCATATACTGTAAGAAAGTGGAAATCTGGTCCTTTATCAAGGTATCTTCTGAACCAGGAGGTTATCTTGATAAGTTTGATTATTTAACTTGACTAATACCCTTAATAATGAAGAAATGTATATGCATAAATATTGGAGTATGAACACATGACAATTAGATGTATCATTATTAAAGTCATTTACAACTCAGTAGGATCAATCCTGTGTGTTTGTTTTTGAGACATTTTGGGTACACATAAAAATGCAGACTTATCCCATCCACAATCTTGTTGATCTAACAATACCTGTACAATGAAAAAGGAAGATGCCAATGCTTCATATTAGGCATGATGTGAATATAACTTCTATTTTGCAAATTACTGCCAGTTAACATTTAAATATTTTCATTTTTACCTTTCATGTTCACCTGTGAATCATTGGATGCTATCTGAAAATAGGGTAAGTTTCCTTTGAGTAGTATTATTATAAGATATAATTACACAATCTTATACAGTAATTGTCAGCTCAGTGGTAAAATGCTTAGTGAGTGGGCTCATCTCACAAATAATATGTACTTACTGTGAAAACTTAAATCCAAAAGGTAAATCCAGGAACAGAGTAATAAAATTTTTCTAATCACTAGAGTGACACACAAAACACACACAAATTGATGTTTCAACCAAAAGGCCTTTATCAAGACAAAAATTAAACATATACAACAAAGTGTCAGGTAAGATCTATAGATTTCACATGGCCAAGTTAAATGTAATGTGGAAATTGAACCGGAAGAGTTGAAATAAGGTCAGAGATGAAATGACACTGGACAAGAAATATATAAAAATGTAGCTACATACATAAAGCACGAAACGAACAGAGAGATGATTGACGAACTAGATATCATCCATGAGACAGGTCCTCATTGATTCCGAAGGGTTTAAGAGTACCAAATTGGTATATGTAGCGGTTCACAAGCGACGACCGAACCCGCCCTGCAAATGACAATGATTGAAATTGCTCTGGTTTTTACTAAGGTTAGGCCTAGTTTTCACCATTTCTATGTGCCTTTCTTTATATTCTATTACAGACAATATTCTATTGTGTCAGTAGATGATTTATCCTGTTTATAATAAATAATTTGCTAAAAGAAATCAAGTGGGGAACATTTCAACAATGGCGGGCAAATACTGGATCAATTATCCCATTTATTGCAACACAAAATGCTACCAATGACAAAACAAAAAAATATTTTATCCAAATATCTTCATTGCAACCCTGTGCTATCAATGTCAAACATGGTTCTTAACAACAAAGCATAAGAGACAACTGGTTACAACAGAGATGAGATTTCTGATAAACGCCACAAGAGTGACCAGAAGACACAATTAGAAACAAGGTCATAAGAGAAAGAGTGCATGTCATATCAATTTTACAATATACACAAAGCCAACAGATACAACAGTTCGATAATCTGGAAAGAATGCTGTGTGATTCATTAGTTTATAAAGCATATATGAAGAGAGGAGAAGCAGAAAGAAGAGCCAGGGGTAGACCTAGAGTATGCTGGGTCGACAACATCAAAGAGACATTACATGAACACCAAATAACATTATCTGGAGCTGCCAAAAAAGTGAGAACAAGAAGGCTGATCTCTCTCGATGCCCGTAAAGGGTAAAAGAGAAAGGACAGAAGAAGATTCTTTGGGGGTTCACACAAAATGTTGTGTATGCAGGTATCACCATTTTCTGAAAAACAAGATCCATTTTGGAAAGCTGTTTCACCAGTTATCTAGAGAATTCTTTATTTGAACTAAACATATGTTAGAGTAGTTAACAGTTACAGAATGTTGTTGTCATGCTGTGTAAGGGAGACTGCTTTGCAGTTTTAATTTGAACATTTATCAGCAAATATTACATGTTACATGACAAGTAAACTTATCTTACAAAGATATGTTCACAGATCAGTACTTCTTCCATTTATTTGTAAATCAGACTTTGAATCATAAAAATTCATTGTAAATTGTATTTTATATTAATTTTCTTGCATAATCACTTCTGATTTGTGCTATTTCCCTTGCTCTGGGAATTAAGCCCGGAGTTTTTCCTGTATGGCTGGGATTGAAAGGGTTAATTAATCATAGTTGTTAATGTGCTTGTTTCCATTATAATTTTTCAGGTTCAAATCTTAGTAAGTTCTTCCTAATCCATTCATTCAAAAATTGGCATCTGATTTTCATAGTTATTGACAAGTATTATATAAGTCATATGATGCTGTTATTTTTAGTATCCTGAAAAAACTAAGCATCTATTTGGTACCTTCTTTATAATGATGTTGTCGTTAATCAGTATTCCAGTAATATTTTTCTTTACTAAAATTATAGTAACTGCCAAAAGATCAAGAGGAGAAGAGAAAGAGAAAAAGTTCTGGATGTGTTGTCACTGTGGCACAAAAAGAACTCACCAACTGAACTTCTTCTTGTGCGATTGTTCTCTTATAACCACAACGAATAAATAGTGTGATTTCCACAGGGGAGCGTGAAGTATGTTGTACTGCTAGTTCCACAGTTGAACTGTGCTATGTGCACCTCAGTTGGCTCACTCTGTGGTCCGGACATCCAAGGCCCAGAACATCCATTTTCGTCATGCCTTTAATTCGGGTAATGGGCTTCCATAGCCTGTGACAGTCTGCCTATCTGTCGGCGGGCGCACAGGTGTGTAATGACTCTTCACCGAGGCGATTGTCGTTCACGTCTATCTTGCACAAGGTGTGCCACAGTCAGTAAGCTTGTCTCGTGTAATTAGACATGATGTACTTTTACCCATCGGGTACTGAACCTTTTCTCATCCTTGAGCCTGGTTCTAGTTAAGGAAAACCTCAACAGAAGAGTTCGACCGAGGTGTCATTCACTGACACCGTCCAAGTCTAGTCTCACCATGCATTTGGGAGCAAAGCTTGTTCTTGAGCTAAAGGCTTGATAGTAGAGTTGGGCCAGAGCTGCTTTCTTTGCTGGGTACTCAGGATTGGATTTCTGCCTGTAAGGAGCACCGGTAACTAGAAACTTGTCTTGAGCTAACAGAGCTTGTAGTTCCGATTTCCTTGGAATGTTTTCCCTTTCTATTTGCACTTAGCACTGCTTTCTGGCACTGTGCCGCCCTCTCATTGTACTCAGTATATTATCTTTTTTTTATCTCACCATGCATCTACCTTTTCGTGTCGTTTTCATTGGCTGCCCCTCCAATGCTTTGACCGGACTGACTAGCATCACTGTGTGTCGACAGTACCACTGCATGTGTTGGCGCAATGGTGTTGGAGGTATTGACTGTCTCTTTTGCAGTCAATTCTCTTTCCATCTGCTGCCTCCACATTCATGGACACAATCCCCAAAAGGTTTAGCCAGAATCAGTATGAGCAGCTGTATTTCTGTATCCAGGATGCACCACAAGGAGGTACTTTTGGGATCTTGGTTATCTGCTAACCCTGGGTCCGTCGAGAGCAGTGCGGTACCCTTTGCACCCCACCAACTGAATTTATTAGCAACACAAGAGACAGTTGTGGAGAAGCATGATCACCTACGCCACTCCTCATGGCATTTGATTGATAATATATAACATAGACCTATGTGTAGTAAAAATTCCAAGTTGATATACCATCCAAGAATGGAGGAAACTGTGTTAGAACCATACCTTTCAGTGATCAATCACATGCTAGTGACATTGTGATGCTAATGATATTATGGTCAGAATATCATGGGGCTATACTTCTATGTATTATTTAAACACAGATTTCTTGAAGCAGAGGTTGTTTGTGATTAAAAACATTCAGCCACACCTGGAAATTGCAATCTGAACAATATGGATAGGATGCCATTTCACTACAGTGTTTCCCAATACCTGTATTTATATCTTCAGCCAAAGAAAATCTTGTATTGACAATATCAAGGTCATGATTTTTTTTACACTCACATGAATGTCTGATGACAGGTGTTTGGCGGGCTTTCTGTGTCATTAAGCTGGGGGTGGGATGTCAGTGTCATTCATATAATTTAGTTATATTATAAAAGCATGATTTATGTTCTCATCACCAGCTGGACAGGCGTTGCTACATGGAAATGGATAGCTAATGATGACAACTGTGGCATATGCCGTATGGCCTTTGATGGTTGCTGTCCTGACTGTAAACTGCCGGGAGATGAATGTCCTTTGGGTACTTTGAGTTCTTAAAATTAACCACTTGTTTTTATCCATGTTGATGAACAATAGCTAGAAAAAATTCTTAAGATGCTTACATAGAAATATGACATTTCATTGCAGAATGCTGTAGCATACATTTATAGTCTGACGTTTTATCGAAGCTGTTAGAAAAAATTGAAAAATCGAAATCAAATAGAGACCAATGATCCTTTCTACGAACCAAATCAAAAAATATTTAATATTCTTTTGATCCTTTTAGCGATTTTTACCACATTTTAACTTGTATTTAATTTTATGTAAAATAATAATGAATTATTTTAATGAATTTTTCGGTCATGTAAAGTGTAGGAGAAACTCAATATATATTTTTTTTTAAACCATGTTCGAGGAAGCTGAACTCTAAAATAATATGTCCAGAGTCAGACGTCCTATCAATTACACTACAGTAGACTGTTATTTGGGGTAATGAAAATTATGTACATAATTAACGCAGTGTTTTTTTCTATACATAAGCCACAATGCAAATGATATTGTGAGCGTTAGGTGTCTGAAACAGATGTGAAATGTTCCCTTTTATTGAATCAATTACCAAACACAATAGCAGAAATGATAGCAGACACCATATTTGATCTGGAAATCTCGATGACAACATGCTAAAGTATGAAAACAAATAATTTGTTCAATAGATGTAACCGTTAGGCCTTCCAGAAACATATTCACAAATGTTTGGACCGTGGTCATAGTCACACTTCGAATGATATTTTGAGCGATAGCGGTCCAAAACAGATGCGAAATGTTCCCTTTTTGGTGAATCAATTATCAAACGAAATATCTGACACGATTGTAGGCGTCATGTTTCATATGGAAATACATCATCTACGTTAATTGAAAAGCATCACAGAACGATATTTATTAAAATAATCTGTAAACTTTTGCGAACAAATGTTGACATTATGAATGTAAATTGTGTCTTTAGGTCAAAAATCAACCAATAGCAATATTGGTCATCGTTTATAGGACAACAGCATAAAAAATTATATTTTCTAATAGCACTACAAGCTATCAAATTTTATCCTTATATGCGCAGTATCCAGGGAGTGTATACGTAACCCCAAACACATAGAGTACAAATTTAACAACTTATATATGTATATAGATTTAGGGTTAGGGTTGGTTATGTACAACATAACCAACCTTAACCCTAAAAATGTCAATTAATTATTTGTTGATATAATATTTAGATCAATTAACCACAAAATATTCAAGTATGTACTCAGGGAAACGAGTGATAATAGGGGTTGAACTGCAATCATAGTACCACAGACTGAACCAGCAAGCCCTTACCCGAGGGGGGGAAAGAAAAAAAGGAAGACCCAAAATTATCATAAAAAGCACCATACTTAAGGAAGGAAAAATAATAGCAAGAACTAAAAGTATAGGCAGTGGACTGCAACACATGGAGAATCAAAATCTCTGCTCTGTGTGCTACCTGTTGCACGAAAGGAACAAACTAACTAACTGTATATATCTTGATATTAATTTCTATCATATTTAGTAGATTTGGACCAAGTTTTTATAATGGGATTTGAATACTTTGTACTCATGCCCAATTTATCATCTAGTAATTTTACTTTGAGTTAAACTTTTTTTCCGTTGATTAGTTAATTATTATGATTGAAAATATATTTGTGGTTTTTTTTTCACAGTATGGGGTCAATGTTCACATGTGTTTCATATACACTGCATAGTTAAGTGGCTTCAGTCTCAGTCTGTCAGCTCACCATGTCCAATGTGCAGACAGGAATGGAAATGGAAAGCTGGATAACTCTTTAGGAACTGCTTACAGTTTCCAGAGATACAGATACATGAATGTAACAGATGTGAACAGTGTTTAGCTATGTATTTTGACTGCGATAATTAAAGTTTGTAATAATAATACCCATAAACCATCAGGGTTGTGTGTCACACTGGAGACATCAACACAAAAGGCCCTGCAAACACCTCAGCCACTGGATGTGTGCTGAAAAATCATTCCTTGATGACAAACCAAATTTTTCTTATGTCCGCCTTTTCTCCTTCAACCCTCAGCTGTTCATGCACAATAGTTTTGATATACAATTAAAGTTATTACTGTAATCTGTACTCTAGGTTTTCTGTTTGGATTCACAGAAATTACAGCTAATGAAGCTCAAGAAAATACTAAATGAGGTAGAAAGGTTACTAAAAAATACCTAACAACCAATAGTAAAAAATAACAATAAAATATAGGAGGAGGACAATTTTCTATGTCGCGGTCCAATCAGGACCTTTTTCAAGAAACAAATAACAATCAAAAACACAAAATCATGAAAATCAATTTTTATGAGCGCAATGTAGAAAATTGTCCTTGTTCTATATATTTTATTGTTAGTTTTCATTTTTTACTATTGGTAGTTAGGTATTTTATATTAACCTTTCTAACTCATTTAGTATTTCCTACTTATTCATTTGGTTACTGCGGCACTCTCCATTTTGTCGGACATCCACCGATATTTCGGTATTTATATTACTGAAGTTCTAATTTCTTATGTGAAGTGTTGTGGAGGGAGGGGTGGGTCTCCTTCACTTTTTTTTTTTCATGCTCAGAAGATTCCAAAATTCTCAGCAGTGTAGAATGCTTTGAGAAGAAGCCTTGTACTCAGTTTGGGGCTTGTGTTATATATGTAGTAGTTCACCATTTTGTATGCAATCTCATCAGACAAAAACCCACACAACCATTTTTATGTGCAATAGATATCTTTTATATAATTATCATGATGCCATCATTATTCAGTCTTTGCTGTGAAAGACAGGATAAATAAGTTTGCAGATTTGCTTTGATTAGATCCTATTTACCTTCATTGTTCTTATCATTCATCCAATTTTATACTTATTGGGTTATCCTCCAAAATTGTATCCAGATCCACGTGTTGTTGATTGAATGTACACTATGTTCATCTGCACTTTATTTATTAAAACTTTGGCTGCTGCTGACAACAAAAGTTGTAGAAACACAACCTTTCACTGACACATATGACATATGCCATCAGTGAACAACTTTTTCTTGGGAAATTGTTCTCACTCTACATTGGTATTATTCCGTATGAGACTTCCTGTTTATTAGAACTGTCATTCCAATGCTGCAGTACCCGTTATTGGATTGATTCAACACTGATAATTATCCAATTATAATTGGAGATTTCATAATTTTGTTGTGTTTTTTCACTGAACACTTCCAAATGGAAGATGTAGCTGATAGTACGAGGATCCAAGATGACTGGGCATTTTAACATGTAATAGTGATAAAACCGGATTTAGTATCGGATAGAGAATTGGACTATGATACAAGTAATGATGATGCATAGATAAATAAAAGATAGTTATGCTTGTGCAGGAACTTGTGATGACATCCACCTTGAAAATGGATTCCTACGCTGTGATTGCTAAACAAAATCATTCACAAAATAAATGGAAATGGAATGTTTTCATTAAATGCCGGAGATAAACTTTTTTTTAGTAAGCTTACTCTTGTCTGAATATTTTCAGAAAGTTTCAAAGCATTAACAGTATTGGTTGATAGCTTAGCTACTGCATAAAATTATTACCCATAGAATACATCAAAACAGGAAAAAATTGTGTAGGAGTGGAAAGACTTTGATCTTACTCGATTATAAGTCGAGGAATATGAAGTCATCTCTGATTTTTGTCCAAAAATTCTCGGTTTATACACGGATCTTAATGGTAGATTAGTAGTTATTTTTAGAGTAATTTAAAAAGTTATAGGTAAATTACAGCCAAACAATATAGATAGCAATGGTAGATCACTGAACATAAATATTGCCTAATAATCACTTTAGTCAAGAATTGTTAGGTTTATCGTGACATCCTGAATAGGATATGCAAACAATAAAAATGATGATACCCAGTACTGTACACTTATATATGCTTATCTAACCAGATCTTACAGCTCTTGCTTAAACTATCCTTCAAGTACGCCGATGCCTGGACTTCTAGTTCAGGGTCAAAAGAATACAGCCACAGTCTTCTTTCCAGGCATGTCGTAAGAGTCAACTAAGGAAAGTTAGGAATAGGCTGACAACTTGTCACCTGTAAAAAATTCATCACTGCATGTCTTACTTTTGTCTTCTGTCACTTGGTCCCATGTATGACTAAGATGTGCAGGCCATCGGATATTGTATTTTTGTTCTTTTGTGATAGATTGCTCGGTGTACCATTACACATATGGGTCTACAGATCTGACAAGAGGTCATAAGTTCGAATCTGGCTCGTGTTGTCTTGTTTACAAGGTGGATTTTTTTGGAGATCCCTGTGGATTATTACTTGAAGCTACTGAGTTACATGCTATGAGTGGTACTCTTGGCAGGCGGTGTGCCGCTTCCTTGAGAGTGACGGAGTACATATTGGAAACTTGAGTTCAGTGAAGTCAATCTTCTACGACTTTTGAACCCTTATTTGTGACAATAAACTTAATACAAGTTTAGGTATCACCTCTGTTACTCAACTAAGGATAACTTGAATTTTTGTCAGAAATACATTGAGCTGTAAAGAACTTCCTGCTCACAGTTAAAGGGGTTATATTATCATTATCCTTCAAGAAAACCATCCCAGGAAAAGAAAAGTGTGAGAGAAAAATATGGTTTGGTAACAAAGTGGACAGACTTCATAGTAAATGGCAGTCCACAGCAAATCTGATAGATAATGGCATGCATGTAAACATCCTCTTCTGTACCCCCACAACATACATGTTAAGTGATGAAGTACAATTCACAGCTTGAAAATAATTTAAATGAAGGAAATGTAAAATACTTGAAGTTAGCAGTTATGCTGTACTTTTAATATTGCAGTCATATCCCGTTATAACAACTTGGTCCAGACAGATGAAATGTTTTTTTATAATAGAAATTCGTTATATACAGTATAAAAACAATCAATAAATAATATTTGGGGATTTTGAAAAGTGTTGTTAAATAGAGAAATTTGTTATAAAACGCATATACTATAAAAGGACTCTATTGTATTTATTTATTGTTATTCATAAAACACACTTTCAAAATCTCCAATTATTTTTATTTTTTATGCTGTCTATAGATCTATTTTCTGTAATGGAACACTATCAATGCAATGAATTTGAGTGCTGGAGTGTTATTTTGAACCAATTCTATTTTATGGATGTGAAACATGGACTGTAAACAAAAAACTTCAAAACAAACTGGAGGCTACAGAGATGTGGTTTCTGAGAAGAATGGTGAAAATACCATGGACAGCTAAGAAAACTAATGCAGAGGTTCTCATTAATGCTGTTGTAAAAAGAAAAATGGCAAATATAAGGGGCAGACAGTCTAGGGCATGTGCTGAGAAAACAGCTTGAACACTTATAACCACTGGAAAGATCAAAGGGAGAAGAGATAGGATGACAAAGAAAGAAAATGCTGGATGGGCTAGTATTATGGCACAGGAGGTCACCAACCGATCTTATTGACAACACAAGAGTTGTGGAGAAACACAATGACCTACGCCATTCAGCATGGCACTTGATTGAATGACTGTTTATAGTTAATTTCTGTTATTACATACATATTTTATTGATCTGTACTAAGTTGTTATAATGGGATTCCACTGTTTTGTTTATTTCTTTAATATCTCTATAACCTTCAATAAAAATAATTTTGGTTGTATTAAAAATATTCATTTGTAGTCTTTCATTATCTTGTATTTTTTTTTTGGAATGTAATATGTCCACTGTTTCTTGTGTTTTTGTTTCTCTCTTCCTAAAAGCTGTACACAAAAAAAAAGACTGTCTTTACGGACATGCCTTAAGCAGAATTTAACACTTCGCTCAGAAAATCAAGTATTGTTGACTTATACAGTATTATCTTAAGAGTGATTTGTGCATGCAGTTTTACATCTGATTAAGATTGATTGGTCCCGCCGAAGACAGTTGTGTCGAGCCATTGGCGCAAATAAAACGGAGACACAACGCATTTCCATTCTCTGGACTACATCCAGCTGAAAATCTAGTAAGACCATGGTCCTGCTACAAAGAAGATCCAGCGGGAGTTTTAGAATGAACACTGAAGAAGAAGATTGATTTGTGCATGCAGTTTTACATCTGATTAATTGAATACAAAAGTCATATCCTTATTTACTGAATACAAAAGTTGTATTGTTATTAACTTAATACAAAAGTTACATCCTTATTTACTGAATACAAAAGTCATATCCTTATTTACTGAATACAAAAGTCATATCCTTATTAACTGAATACAAAAGTTACATCTTTATTAATTTAATGCAATAGTTGTATCCTTATTAACTTAATACAAAAATGATATCCTTATTAACTTAATACAAAAGTTGTATCCTTATTAATTTAATACAATAGTTGGCTTCTCGGTACTGGTACTAGTAAGGTTTATACTGTATCTTAAAACCTTTTTTTTTTCAATTACAAGAGATGATTACCATGATAATGAACTTTTGATTAAATATTACGTCAAATAGTACTTGAGAACATCTTAACATGGAGAGTCAGCGGATGCTAGAGAAACAATATGACAGACAGCCTAACATGACAAAGAGGAAGTAAATAACCAACAGGGATGTCCTAGATTTACGATTCTTAGAAAGATAGTCATTGGCATACAGGATTACACTTTGATGTACATTTATGTTGTGTGTAGGAGTATGTAAGTAAAAAAAAAATTGGTAGTGTATCCTGTTCAGGATGTTGCCATCAACCCAACATTTTTTTGACTAGTGATTTTCTAGGCAATATAAATACATTTAGTAGTTTGCCATTTCTTTTGGAACTGTCCAGATGCATAATTGTATGTGGCTGGATTCGAAGCAAGTCTCTTGGCCGTCACAGAACTCTGTACCACAGAACCTGACTTACTATACTAGCTTTCCAGTGCAGGGAGACTTTTATAGGCAAGGGAAATAAAGACCATTTTGTCATAGTACTCTCCCCAATGTGCAAAAGAAGATTTTTTTTAATTTTACGTCCAAAACATACAAATCTAGTCTCAGCCATAGTTTGTATCTGAGACCTTCATTCTGCTCCATTGTAATAATGGCTACATGCAGGGGTTTGGTTGGTTGCTGATCCAGCAGTCCATAGGCTCATGCTCTTTGACCAAATGTCATTGTGTAATATATGCATATGTACTGTATGTGAGCTGTTGTTTTGTTCCACATACGGCATTATTCTTTAGCGTTCATTCTCAAACTCCCGTTGGATCTCTCTTGTAGCAGGACAATGGTCCTAGTAGATTTCTAGCAGGAAGTAGTAGTCCAGAAAATGGAAATGTGTTGCGTCGCTGTTTTATTTGTACCAATTGCCAGACACATCCATCTTCAGCGGGATGATGTGTTACATTTATCTAACGCGAAGGAACAAGCATTTTCCTAATGTCATTCAGTGCTGGACATTCAAAAAGGTTTTTGGTGGTCAACAGTTTCTTAGGAATGTGTGCACAGCCGGCACCCTGGAGTGTTATGGTTGTATTCTGTTCAGGTGATTGTTAAGCTGTACTTGTGTGCGAAGTTGGAAAATGATATTCTGGTCTTTCCTTTCCAGGACGTTGATGTTTTCTTTCAGATTTGGGCTGGTCATATATTTATAGATTTCCCTTCCAGTGTTTCCAATGGCCCATTTGTTCATCCACTTCTCTTTGTTCAGAGATTTCAACATCATTTTAATTGTGTGCATATGGCTGTTCTTGTCTCACTCCCTTCTTTGCTAGTCTGGCTGCCTTTTCATTACCAGGTGAGTTTGAGTGGCCATGAATTCTCTGCATAACAATGCTGACTTCATGTAAGCAGCTGGTTGGCATGGTGGTATATTTGAACTAGCTCAGGCTTACAACGTCCATCACATTCTAGTGCTTGAAGGGCAGAGATTACTGTACAACATAAGACAGTTATTTGCAGTCTACTGGATGACGAATATCCACAAGACATATGGATCAGAGTATATACAGATGGGTCAGCAGAGAATGTAGTAAAAATTAGAGGAATATATATAGAGTATCCAAACAATGTTAGGGATACAATTAAAGTGTCAATAGGGAAGTTTCTGCCTTAAATACGAGGCAGAAATCAAGTTGGCAAATGAAAAACTGCTGAGCACCAATCTTGAATTACAGCCAGTAGTATTCCTGACAGATGCAAGATCAGTACTACAATCCAGAAAACTACCAGACCGGCAAATACTAATGACGAACTAAGCAATCAGAGTTAAGTAGCTATGCAGTGGATACCATCACATTATAGAATACCTGGAAGTGAGCTAAGACTCAACAAGATGTGCCAATAACATACCATCAAAAGAAGCAGATGATCAAGGCAATTAGAAAGCACTTCAACACAAGATGACTACCAAATTATGAACAGAAATATCTGCCGAAGACGGATGTGCCGGTCCATTGGCGCAAATAAAACGGGGACAACACATTCCATTCTCTGCACTACATCCTGCTGGAAATCTAGTATGGACATTATCCTCCTACAAAAGAGATCCAGCAGAAGTTTGAGAATGAACACTGAAGAACAAAAAGAACAGAAATATTTGGACTCACACCACTCATGGTTTGCAAAAAAAAACTCCAATTGTCAAACTAACCAACAGACCTCACACTCTGTGAAGGTCAAAGAATGCCTGAATTTATGTTAAAGGAGACACTAGTCTGGTTCGTGATCAACAGTCTTACTTGTTCTCAACCTTTTCCTCTGTGGCCCCCTTACCTGCGCCCCATCCAGGAATATTAAAAAACTTTTAATAGCACATAGCCTTTCTAATAAAAGCATAGGTCCACCGGAGATGTGACAGGTGACTCAAACCCATAAGGTATGCGGTATCAAAGAGAAGCAAAGAATAGCAACGCTGTTTACCTTCCATGCATGTCATAAGAGATAACTAAGGGGTTAGAGTAGAGTTGGATATTCCATATAGGGTAAAGTGATGCAAAAGTCATCTGAAGTCAGAAATGTCAGGTTGAAATGTGCAGTTATCACATCAAAGCTGTAAACCATTTCATTCTCAGGACTTCATCCTGGCAATCTTTGAGAATGAACGCAGAAAAATTAGATTACTGGAGATGGTATATGATAAATGAGCAAAGCAGAAAATTTCATACTCAAGTGATATTGTCTTTCAAAACTAACAGAATTGTAAATGACGGTACATTTTTTAAAGTATATAGATCATAACAAAATGTTTGAGGAAAGTTGCAGACCAGGCTCAATAGATTATGAAATGAAGATATCAGGGAAAGAATAGGAATATCTTGCACAGAATACATAGAAAGGCAGCAGATCAAGTGGTTTGGCCACATTATGGGAATGCATCACGACAAGTTGCCCATACATGCATATAACCAATGAGATCAGGGTACAATGCCAGAGGAAGACCATGGAAAAGATGGATAGAAAATGTCAGGAGCATCCTGAACAAACACAGTCATAGCACAGCCGAGGCCACACATATGACTAGAATGTAAGCTCGAGCTCCAATCACCCCTATGATTAACAGCAAGAGTGGATAACAAACCACCTGGGGAAAGATAATAGACAACAGCAAGCAGAAGTATACACATTTTCTTTGGACATTTATATTATTCTGTGTTTGGTCTCAAACTCATGCAGATCAGTAGTATGTAGTCTAGAGTGTATTGTGTCAAGTAGTACAGCCTAACTGTGATCTCTCAAAGGTTGAGAAACACTAGCATACAGCAATCAAAGAATTATCAATCAACACAGAATCTAAAGTTAGTTGCCATGCACTGAAGAACATAATGAATAGGTGATCATGCATGTCCATATATACTTCCAAGTAGCCCTTATAGTTTACATATTCCCTCTGGTACACATCTTAGAGCAGTTTTCACCAATCTCATGCCCAATCAATCCTCAGAATTTTTTTTTTTTAAATAAGATGGTTCTTGGAAAAGAGATCTCAAATTATTTAAACAGGCCCTTGGTTGTGGCAGGTCAACTCGACCATTCTGAAAAGGAATATATCACCATAAACACACAAAATGTTTGTAAACAAGACAGAGAGACAACAATTTAAGATGTTTTTATTAGTAAAATAGTATTTTAATCACCAACAAATGCACAAAACATCTATAACAGTATATTCCTAACCATTATAGTTTTTTTAAACTTACGTGGTTTATCTTTTTCGCTGTCCATGGTATTCATAAAATCTTTCTGTAGCGTTTTATTTTGAAGGCAGAAATTATCTTTGCCACTGATTTAAGTGTTAATATTGCTAATACATCATTACATAGTCTACTAAATAGTTTTTTGCCGTTCATTCTCAAACTTCCACCGGATATCTTATAGCAAGACAAAATAAATATTCATTAAAGTTCATTTTTCACAGCACACAGATTTAGACCCATATTTTTCTTTAATCAACAGCATGCTGAACATGATGCGGTCAGCATCATGACATATGCCTTTACTTTTCGATATTACTCTTATGCCAATTTTCTTAAGCTAGGTTGACATAAACTATTTTTAGTTTAAAAATCTGAGAATCAAACCATACATTACTAGGCTAGTAAGCTAGCGCCTACTTCTTAACCACTTCTTTAATTCTCAAACTCCTGCTGGATCTCCCTTGTAGTAGGACCATTGTCCTACTAGATTTCCAGCAGGATGTAGTCCAGAGAATGGAAATATGTTGTCGCCGTTTTATTTGCTCCAATGGTCCGACACATCCGTCTTCAGTGGGAACAATAACCACTGACCCCCAAATATGTTTACTATGTGGCAATTTTAATGGGAAATTTAGTATAAACAATACAATTTGAACTAACTTTAATTTACCATAGGGCTGTACATTTACTTCTTCTGTTCTTTCACCCATCAGATCTCTCTTGTAGTAGGATGTTCCCACTAGATTTCCAACAGGGTCCAGATAATTTAATGCATTGTGTCATTTTATTTGTGCCAGTGGCCAGACACATCCAATTTTGGCGCGAGTAACTAATAGATTATGTGTTTTTACCACATCCACTAATTGGTGGATGTCTGTAACGATATCTGACTAGAAGTTGGTTCTCATAATTACACGTTGGTCACCATGCTCAAAGTTAACCAGTCAAGCATGCATGATATTTTAGCTGCTGTCTGTACCACTACCCACATAGGCTGTACATAAATGGTGCCAACAATTGGGAAGGGGAATCCCTCAGAAAAAAAGTTGGTATCTGCAATACTGTTTTTTATACACCAATTAAATTGTATCAATAATTTTAATATAATAATGTATATCAATATATGCAATTTTTCTGCTCAAAATATGTGTTGGGGGGGGGGGGGGGATAATGTTGACATAATTTATAAACATCCCCATATGTACCGTTCTTGTTATTTCAGTCCATGTGGAACTACAATTATTTTCAAATATGCAAAGTTATCAATTAATAAACATACTTTAGCACAACCTTCATCATATAGACATTTCATTTTGGTAAGAATTGTTAACAAGTTTTTCATGCAGTAAGTAGGCTATATAGTAAGTAAATGTTCAAAATTTTGAAAAATATAACACATCTAAAAATATCTGAAACTCTATGGCAATATTTAACAGTAAATAAAAATATGGCAGTTTCACTGAAGGACTTTTAGTTATTTTACCAATACAGCATAGCAGGTAATCTCATGCAATGTTTTATAAATATCAAATAGTACCAGTATTTGGAAATGAGATCAGGTTCTTAATTAGCATCCTTTATCATCGTGAGAAAAGGATGGTAACTACTTAAAGTTGGATCAATTTTGTTAACACCCTTAAACTATTTGCTCTTAATACACATCAGTTATTTATCTAGATGCTGGTCTTTTGTTGTTTTGTTATATCCTTTGTTTTTAGTTCTCATTTTATTTTGTTCTCATTCCTCTTGCATTTAATATGTTTCTACAGCAGTACATAAGGTATGTGTCATATGTCATAAATGACTTGGTTTTTTTCCCTGTTATTAATTGATTGCATTCATTTGCAATATTATTTTTTATTGTGCTGTATTTTTCTTGATAAAGACCTGGTGGTTGAAATGTTGATTTAGTTTGTTTTATATACTGTTAATATATATTTTTTAATCTGTGAACTGCAAAACTCATTGCTTTGTGAGTTTTGTGCTACTGTAATACCTATTGATAATAGTTTGACTGTTGTCTCAGAAATTATTTATGGTCAGATGAGTAAGTTTAGAGTGTTACAAGTCTACTTCTACAATTTAACAATCTCAGTACAATTACAGGAACAAATATTCTCTAACTAAAAGGTAATTTATGGTCTAATATAACTTTTCACAAATTGGTTAGAAATTATTGCACTGCAGAGCACCTGTACAGGTACTCAAGTTCCTATCATTTTTAAGAAAGTACCAGTGTCAGAAATGTTCCCCTAAATTGGGTACTAATATTTAGCTGGATAGACCTATGAAGTTCTGTGCAATGAATTTAACCTCAGATAATTTATAAAGTTGATAATTATAATTTAATCCCATGGACACACCCTTGTTCAACATTGACTATCATCTATATGTATAAATACTACCAGTTTCTAGAGTTCAATCAGCAATGAAGCCTCATGTCTCACATGATACATTCATGCACACAATTTAATCTTGCAATACGTTTCCAAGTACTGAACAATAAAAACGCATTAACGGGTAGTTTATTCATATATAATCTATTTAATTATAATATTTTAAGCATATTCTGTATAAGGTAGTTTAACTATTTTTGAATTTTTAGGTGTCATAATTAAAAACTAAGATATCAAATCTCATTGCCAATATAATTGTATATGGTCAGAGTGTGAACATGAGCTAATTCCAGAAGTTGAATTTTTGAGGTGAGCTGACTATCAATTCCACTACTGAAACAACATAAACCTATTCTAAAATTCTATATCTTCTGCATTTGTTCTTAAAAGCCTGCTGTTTAGTAGGATGTAGTCTGAAGGATTAAATGTACCATTATGGTTTATAGCTTGTCTGCAGTATCTGCACTTTCAGCTTGATGCATACAACTTGGACGTGGTTTTTAGGTTAAAGCCTATCAAATGTGACAGCCATTTCTACTTCAGACTTTCTTTTAGTTAGCCACAACATGCATGGCATGAAACTGCATACTATTCTTGAATCATCTAACAGGTCCCAACAACAAACTGATGCAATTGTAACTAACTGCTATGAATATTCACATGATGGAGTAGTCTATTATATGCACACAGAACTAAAGTATTCACACACAAAATTGGAAAGGTACAAATATTTCTTAATGACAGCATATAATTTTTTCTTTAAAAAAAATTATTACATTTGAGCAATTACATCAGTACAAGAAAATATACATTACATTAACACTATTTTTAAAAAGATATTTTTTGTGTTGTTCTAATTAGCCCATTAATGCTTTAGTGTGAATCTCAGAATTAGATTCACTAATTCAGAACTTCTTGATTCACTTTCTCTGGGTTGATCAAGAAACCAGCAATGTTAAGATTTACAATTTGCCTCACCAGAGCTTAGGGTTTGAGTAACCAGACCAAAGCAGTCCAGTTCTACTATATCCTGTGTGGTGCAACATACTGAGAACCTAGCATTGCAAATCAAGCTAAGAGAAATAGTTTGATGTCAAGTTTAATCTTGGTTTATGCTTGACAAGATTTGCACAGAAGGATCTTAAAAGTATTTTTGGACAAATGAGGCAAAGTTAAGAAATGACAATGAAATATGATGAATCCTTGGAGAGCCCAAAACCAAAGTACATTTCTCAACCCTGCATATTTTGAATACCTTCACGGATGTTGAGGAATATTAAGTGTCCATGGAATCTTAAACTAGAACACTCCTTTTACTCCTCCATATTTTGAGAGACCTCAAGGAAAGGAATGATGTTTAACTCTCCCCTCCCCATTGATTTCCATGAATCAGAGATGATCATTTTGATATAAATGAACCAAGATGAAATACAAAATGAGAAAATGCTAGTGCTTATATCAAAATGCTGCAGAATAACAAAAACCTCACAAAAAACTTTTTATATTATACCAACAACAACCTAACTGACATTGGCTGTGAAAGAGACTAGCTCAGCAGCTCTAACTCTCAACATTAATTCAAAAACATTAACATAATAATATTTACTTGATTAAAACAATGTACATAAAATATTTTTTTTCTATGAATGGAGTAGGACAAAAAACTATATAGGCCCTATTGTTATTATAACAATTTTTAAACATATATATAATTTATTTCATTAAAAATCTATCATTCTGTGTTTCTTAGTACAGAAGCCTGGTCAACATTTTGTGCACATTTTTACTGAGATCAAGATCATATTACTCAATGACAATTATCATATTACTCAATGACAATTATCATATCACCCAATGACAATTATTATATCACTCAATTGCATTGACACAATCATGTAAATACAAAATAACAATATGCTATATGCTTCTAATGAGCAGCATTTTTTTTAAAAATAATTCTACTAGTTGTTTGACCTCCTGTTGATTATTGATTGTGACTAGCATCGTTCCAAAAGTGTAGTCCATGAACAGATTTCTAGATATCCCAAGATACCAAATGTTTAAATTAAAGTGTAGATAATTTGTGAATATTTACAAAGTAATGAGGAATTCGAATAATTACCGACCGAATTATGATCCATAATGCCATGGAATATAATAATTAGTAACAACAAGAAACTAAAAACAGCATCCACACTATCTATGCAAACAAAAACATCTCAAAATTTTGACATTTCTAATAATTTGAAACACAAATTATTTGGTTAAAATATTTAAGAGAGAATAAATATCAGCAAAATGGTTATATATATTAAAAAAGTACCTAAAATGTGAGATTTACAAGATTGCACAAATTACAGGGAAATAATGCTACTATACGTGCCAGCGTAAATTAACAGTATATTTGATTAGTAAGTCGTTGGATCATCATCACACTCTAGACACATTTCATAGGTGCCCCAATCTCCACTTGAGTGTATCCACCATTACATGATGAATGATATTTCCCATTCTTTGTTGATTGACAAACATTCTCCTAAACCTCAAGTAGCGCTCACTTCTGGCAATGCCGTATTTCATGTCCAGTTCCTTTATTCTGGACATGGAAAATAAATCACCACACTCATTAATTTTATTTGCCCGTATTATTTGTCGTAAGGTGTTCAAATTGTCTGCATGATCCATTTCTCTACCGTTGAACACAGTAGCAGTACCAGCCAGCCAATTTGCTCTCTCGTTGCCCTGAACACCCACATTACCTGGCACAAAAAAGAATGTGACCCATTCCAACCTCTCTACTGCCCCAAACCACTGTTCTCGAATGCAAACCATTTGTATTTTTCTGATCATGTCACAATGACAACCTAGATATGCTGCATACAGAGATGTGATCTTTCTCGTACATTAAATATCTCAATGTGACACCCCTACGATGGGTTATAAGTTTTATTATTATTATAACTGCTTTGATATCCATTATTTTGCTGGAAGTTGTCATGCAAGCTCCTTTCAGCCTAACTACAGTTTCACCACATACTTAAATAAAAAAAGTAAAGGTATGACAAGAAAAACAAATTAAGAAAATAAAAAAATTATACCTGAGCTAGTTACGGTTCGATAAAGTGAAACTACTTCAAGACATACAAGTCAAACATTAGGATCCATAAATATTAGGTTATATTGCCTGGTTTATAATATTACAGTGTACAGTATCATTATGCTCTCATGTTGTTTAACCAATATTATAATGCACTTTATTATGGTCTGGCAGTTTGAGTATCTAACTACACTCAAACTTATGCTAACATGAGTGTTGCTTCCCAGCAAGCTAAACATACAGATATATGTATAAAAGCAAACACCTTGACACTCCAAACTGGGGGTTTTTGCATAACCCCAGTCTATGTAAACAAACTAAAATGTCCCAAAAACTAGCAACAAATAGGTCTATTTCCTGCTGCTTCACACTGCCTCAGACATTATGGTCTCTGATGAATAATAAAAAAAGATAAGCATGATGGAGTTGACATTTCATTATCAAATGGGTGTCAATAGCTGTATCCTGCTCAAACTGGCAGCTTTAAGTTCAAATCCTTTAGCTACCCACAATGAGACTAATGGGGGTCATACCTTGATAAGAACTCTGCAGCACTGGTACAGCATCCACTTTCTATGGTGGGTAATGCTAGTGATTAGAATTGATCAAATGGAATGCTGTACTGCTTCCCCATAACTATAATCTGTTTTAAGAACGTTGGGACTCTGGATTCAATAAACATCTTTAATCCACAATTGTGGCCATATAACCGGGTACTCTCAACCAAGGATAACTAGAGGAACATGCAGGATGAATCCATCTTTAACTACAATGCTTTGGAGATGTTGATGTCTATTCTTTCTTTTTACCATGAGGACTGACAAAAAAGTATGTAATAACAGAAACTTACTATATACAGTACAAACAAAAAGGAATAAATATAATGAATTTTTGAAGTGTTGTTAAATAGGGAAATTTGTTATAAAAGGATGTGCTACAGAGGAGTTCCATTGTACTGATATTTTCAATGTTTGTTCTCTGTTTGTCCTATATTTTTTTCTTGATAATGACCTGATGGTTGATATGTTGATTTCTTCTTCATCAATCATTCTCAAACTCCAGCGTGATCTCTCTTATAACAGGGCCAAAGTCTACTAGATTTCCAGCAGCATGTAGTCCAGAGATTGGAAAAACATCCTGTTGCCTTTTTATCTGGACCAATGGCACGAAATGTGTCTTTGGCAGGAATATGTTGATTTAGTCTGTCTGTTACACTTATATTTCTTCATATCGATTAGTCAGTCTGTTTGTGCTCTGTAAAACATAATCTTGTGTTTTGTTGAAGTAACTATTATTACTAGCCTGAGTGAGCATGCAATTTTTAGTTATATATCATGTCAAAAGTTGAGAGCACAATAACTACTGAATCAATGACAACAAAAAATTACAAATAATAGTTAATAATTCAATGCTGCAAACTTGTTTTTTTTTTACACATTTTCTTACATTATATACAGCTGGTTTAAATACCAGCAACTGCTTGCATAGATATGGATATAAAATACAATCAAAAAATATCCTGTGTATGACACTACTTTTCAACAATGGTACTTTTAGACATAACTTATAAAAGATGAATTCTACACAGTGTGAACCATAATAAATATTTGGGTAAATTCAACTTTAAGTCTTTTGACTTAACAAAACATATACACAATAATCTGATCTCTTTGACCTCCCACATTTTGTAATGTTCTTATGTCCTGATGCAACCAAGATTGCAATACAAATAAAGAATGTAGCCAAATCCTATAAATAGAAGAAAATTAATACGGATATGTAAGAATATAGGAATTAAAGCAGAAATACCATATATAATTTTTACAGGTGAAAAAATATATAAAATATTTTTATGCAAAAGCAGACATTTTTGATTTAAAAAATTTCAGAATGAAATACTGAAGGCACATAAAGAAAACTGTTTGGAACACTTACTCCCCCCACCCCCCATGTGATTATTAATTTTATAATTTCTATTGGCAATGTTTGCAAATTGGTATTTATAAATTATTAATTTAACTATTAATTTTTTTCGGGTTAGGAGAGATTTTGTTTTACATAACTAATCCTAACCTTAAATAAATTTATATTAAAATTAATAAAGGATAAACATAAACTGGCAAACATTGCAATGGGAAATAATCACATCGGATGTACGTTTTCCAAACATGAACCGGGAAGACAACGATTAAAAAAGAACATGTCAAGAAGTGGACCAAACTCAGGTGGAATTAATAATAGTCTACATTGAATGTAGATATAACTTGAACTAATTTGAAGATGCATTTCATGTAATGTTATCAAATAAATCAAGATGATATGCATCCTTATTAGAGTGAAAGAAAATGATATGGCACATGTGATCATTCATTTCAACACGAACAATTTCATCAATAATATATAATATTTTACAATACAAAATGTCTTATTGGATATCCTGTTCCTATGGTTCTTTATTCAAAATAAAGTGCAATGTTCTATTCTTTGATGTCTTACCAATTCTTCAAATAGTTCATGTTTGGAGATGCCTACAATCTTCACATTTATTTTGCTAGTCTCGCAAATCATCTGCCCTGCACAATTTTTTTTTTCTTTTCACTAGATAAATATCTCCACTAGACAAACAAAAGGAAATGTTCATGTTTATTAAATATTCAAGCAAACACCAGTACTATTCATAAAAAGCAATATTATCTATTTGAGAGCCTTGTTATATCAGTTGAGCTCATAATATGACGGAGGCTTGTCTCAAGGGTTAGCTCATCACCAATATTCCGCAGCTGCCTTCCACATGTACTGCACAGATAGTGGTCTCCTACAAGACGAAGAAGGATTCCTGATATTCTCTCTAAATGATGAGGAGGGGCACTCACTGGTCTCCCTTGTGAATGACGAGCGCGGGCTGGAGATGGAGTTATAAATAAAGTGTCTGGAGGGTCCTCATTATTAACCCCCAGAGATAACGGTGAAGCTGGGCAAGATATCAGATTGCTAGGTTCATTTCCTTGTGGATACAATGATGGTACATCTGTAACTTGAACATGATGTGCAAGTATATGCTTCTCTATACAGGCTCCTGTAGGTGTTGTTGGATCCCCGCATCCTGTCAGCAAAGATGGTGAGGACGCAGATGCAAGCAGCTGTTGGAAACCTTGACCTGGTGGAGCATGGGGTCCATCATGAGAACAGTGATGATCTACTCCTAGATTTTGAAATGAATGTCCATCAAGCTTCAGATTGCAAATATTTGTGCCAGATTTCTTATCTCCATCCATGTTTGTGTTTACTCCCATACTCCTGTGTCCTGTAAATTAAAATAATGAATATGTCAAAGGTCTATTTTGTAACTATCATAAGTGGAATAAAATAATCACTGTACATGCCACACAATTTCAGTTTCCTGGAAATATTTTAAGATCACCCAAACTCTCCTACATTGACCAGACCTAAGGAAATGGATACCAGATATGGAAAAGTAGAGATAAAATACATTATGCTTATCACATAATCCTAGGTATTAGTTAATGAAAAATGAGTTTAATACTGAATTCCCCACCACAACTCATCAACATAGAAAAGAGATACTTTAATTCTTCCCTTTATGTCATACACACCAGCTGCATGAGAGAGGAAAAAAGGATAAATATGGAAAACAGGATGGAAGATGAACGAAATGCTTCTTCTTTTATTCACTAGAATTAAGTGTTAAAATTTTGACATGGAACAAGGATTATACTGGATGGAGAAACATTGGATAGCCTTTATTGAAGACTGATGTGCATTAGGCATGATGAGACTAAGTTAAGTATATGTCATAGCAACGTGTAGGCCTACTTCATAACAAAGGTTAGGAAATACCTCAAAAATAGACCAAAAGTCAGTGGAGAATCAAACTAGGATTGAGCCCACTGGTTATTTATTAAAATTACAGCAATGTCAATGTAATCAATAATTGACAGAATCGTCTTGATTTCCTGAACACAACAATGTATAGTTTATAGGATATTTTATTGTAAATAACAAAGACACTTCAGGGTAAAGTAAAGATAAGTCTTCACTGTGCTAGAAATAGCACACGGTTTACACTTTTAACTAGACAACGTCATGGATTTCCGTAAATTTATCCCCAATACGTAACAGCTACGCATGTCATCTGCTACTTTCACAACACATGTTCATCAGATACAAAATTTTACAAGTATTTTCTTTTCCACCGATTTGTACTGTGCGTTCATTATTTCCTTACCGCTACACACTGAGAGAAGGAGCGTGATTTACCAGCTAAGATAAAATTTGTCTTAATTCTAAATACTATTTGTAGTTATCCTAACCTTAGTACATCCAAAGGTTAGGAAATACCTCGAAACTAGAGCAACGGTCACAGTGAAGACTTATACTTTACTTGCGCCCACTTCAGAAATAATCAGATTGACTCTACTTTTTGGTCACACTTTTTCTAAAAATGTAAATTTAAATTTTCCTATAGGCCTATGTTCCATGTTATGTAAATTATTTTGACTTTATTGGGGTATCGTTGAATTACAATTTTAAGGGCTAGACCTATCTAGCATCATAGTATTTGAAATACTATTTTAAATTATGTTAACACTAGTATTTTGAAAATTGCGTCCAAGTCGATCAAGTACCTATTTTAGTAGTTTGACCAAACTGTAGGTACATCCGGGTCAAACTCGTCATAGATTTTCCACGTTCTGACTATAAATATCTGATTATGCATTTTATCAAGACAGCTGTAGGGGATAATGGGGTTTTCTCAGGAATTTTGACACTAATATATTTTTACATGGAAAAAAGGTGAGTGATTCTTGACAAGTAAAACATCAAGCGAAATTGAGACATAATTTTTTGTGAAAATATACTTTACATCTGAAGTAATTCCAAATTTAGTGCTCATAGGTATGCCATAACCATGTTATTTACTTATCTCTCAGATGTGTCCTGTTTGTAAATAATTTTCTGAAGTTCTTAGACCATTTTTATATGGATATGTGCAACTATCAATAATGTTTGAGGATGAAGAAAGATTAAAATAATTTTCGAACACCTCGCCATTTTATGCTTAAATCGCCCATACGGATTTTCTTTATGTAACATAGGTAAGTTATAACCATTTCATGAACTTACAACTCTTGTGTCAATAATACTCATGTGGAAGACAGGATTTCTACTGGATGACGACTGACACACTATCACTGACGGATGTCTACATGAATTAATATGGTATACACAACAAAACACAGAATATAATCATACAAATGACAATACACAGGACATAATTGACGTTTCGGACCAATAGGCCTTTTTCAAGATACGCACATAACATTCAAACATAAAAATACCACAAGTAGAAATGAATACACCACAACACACGTGTCCTAGTGAAATATGGTAGTGAGATACCGGAAGAATACGAACAGGAAGTACACAAAGACGATAATATAGGTGGAATGAGAGGAACAAAATGATGACGTAAATGGCAGCACAAAATGAATAAAGACAAAGACCATTCTGACCGAGAACTAAGCAAGAGAGTGGATGGAATTGAGTCCAAATGGCGGTGAAAGTACAGAATAGTTCTCAGCTGTGTTATAAATAGCACACTGTTGACAATTTTAACGATCCAACGTCATGGATTCCTGTGTAACACCAATCAAAATAATGGCTGCCGTGACGTCACATCAGACAATCACACAGTTCAACTCTAGACACAGATAAACTTATGCATAATCTGTTTGTTTTCCAATTTACACATTTTTTACAATTTCCTATTATTTGTGGTGAGCGATCAGTATTTCTGCCCGCTATACACAGAGCGAAGTGCGTGCACACAGAAATATTATTTCTAATCTTAACCTTACTCTAAGTACTTACCTGTAAGCTTGCCAAATCACACAACAAAGGTCAGAAAACTCATCGAAACTAGAGCAAAGGTCACAGCGGAGAACTATAATGTACTTCAGCCCAAATGGCTTGATGGTACCCAACTCGAAAATGAGACGATTTTCTAGGGTGTACCTAGATCTATCATCGGTGGTACAGGATCTGATGGCAGTGACCTGAATGTCAAGGACACCACGGTGGCCATCGCCGTTGAAGTGATTAGCCACAGGAGTGGGTGTTCTGTGTTTAATGGCATGCAGGTGGTTATAGAAGCGGTCGCTCAGTCTACTGCCAGTCTCACCGATATATTGCTTACCATAGCGTTTACATATGATCACGTAAATAACATTACGGGATTCACATGTAAAGGCCTCATCGATGGAGAAATTGGCTTTGGGAAATGAGATGGAGCGCATCTGAACCACATAAGGACATGTGTAGCAACGACCACGTGAGCAACGAACGGTACCAAAATGGTCAGGTGCAGAGGACCTGAGGTGGCTGTGGACCAAGATGATCTTCAGATTTTAGTCGTGCCTATAGGCCACCAGAGGTTAGTTATGGAAAGCGACACGGGTGTCAGAATCAGACTGGAGAAGGGAATAATGTTTAAGCAGGATGCGACGGACAGACGAGTTATGGGATTGAAGGTAAGAACAAGTTTAACCCTATCAGAGGAGGAGGAGAACCCTGGGAATTATTCAAGGTATCAAGGCAAGATAGCTGGTGTGAAACACGAGAAAGAAAAATCTACTTTATTCTCACCACTCTTGGAACATTTCCCTACACAAGCAGTTCACAAAACTAACACATCACTATGTACATGAATAATCCATGAAAGTTTTATCACATTTGAAGCACAAATACATTGTTGTAGGATATTTTATCATAATGAACAAATATATTGAATAATTACTTTAATTATGCAAATTAGCTGCCATTTTGAATATTAATCTTTGGTTGCATATGAAAATTATCTCAATGTGATAAGCATATTCATCTTGTCTTCCTGAACACATAAATGTATAGTTTGTAGCATATTTTATCATAAATAACTGAAATGTTTAATAATTAGGCTATTCAATTCAATTTTAATTATGTAAATTAACCGCCATTTTGAATATTAATTAGTTTGATTTAATTTGAAAATTGGCAAAATGTACTCCCCTGATTCATCTTTTCTTCCCGAACACAAAAATGTATAGTTTGTTATATTTTGTATCATTAAATTCATTAATAACTCTGATATGTCATGAATTATTGGTTCGGTTACAATTCTTTGTCACAATTTGAGCACTAATTAGCTTTTAAATTTCCTTAAATTAAATTTATATGTTCCATATAAATTATTTTGATACAAAATTGTCAAAATTAATTCAAAAAAATTACTTTTTTTCAGAAATGACATACTTCACATACAGACCTGGTATCATTGAATTGCAATTTTTAAAGGGCCATCTGTGGTATTTATAATGCTGTAAACCCATTTTGAAAATGTTGTGCTAATGCCTAAACTATATTATTAATTGTAATTATGTAGCACAATTATGAAAATGTTGTCCAAGAGTACCTACCCAAAGTCAAAGTGCCCAAACTGAAACTCCGTGTAAATCGAAAGCTGGAACTAATAATAAGGGCCAAATGGGGATACGTGATAACATAACATTATTTAAACAAGCCTTTACTATAGACTATAGTATAAAATTTATAATAAATACTTGACTTAGATATGTAGACTCTAAATGAAAATAAATACCTCTTAATTTATTACTTTTTTATTCAACGGTGTCACTCAGCTATTTCCAAGTCACAATAAGGTGGGTTCACACCGGAAGTGTCTATTTTTAACCACTATGACATATGTTTTAAATTTAATTATTCCTTTATTATATACGAAACAATTTTGTACAAAACATGGGTGTGGCTACAAGTCTATGACGGTTCGTGAGAAACGTTTCCACTCATGAGCTTTTTCCCAGATCTGGAGTTTACGAAACCTCCGCTAGTGGGAACAGTCCGCACACTCACAGATATAACATTTGCAAGGAGACCAGAAAGAAGAACAGTGCTAGTTGCAAAGGAAATTGGCTAGATACAAGTTCGACATTGTAGCACTGAGCGAAACGAGATTACCGGATGAAGGCCAGCTTACAGAAAGAGGAGGAGGGTTCACATTTTTTGGAGTGGTCGCAAAAGCTCAGAGCGACGGAGATCAGGGGTTGAATTTAAGTTAGAGCCGAGCTTGTACAAAGGCTCCCAAGTCTTCCTCGCAGACTAAGCGACCGTCTCATGACACTGCATTTACAAGTGGGAATGAAGAAGTTTACAACCCTAATTAGCGCATATGCTCCGACAATGATAAACCAAGATGAAGAAAAAGACAAATTCTATGAGAATTTGATGCAGTGATATCGTCTACGTCAAAATCAGATAAACTTATACTTCTGGGCGATTTCAACGCAAAAGTTGGAAATGATCATCAGTCCTGGAATGGAATCCTATGAAAGCGTGGGATCGGTAAATATAACAGCAATGGCCTACGCCTCTTGAGACTGTGTTCCACTCATGATCTCACTATCACCAACTCAGTCTATCGTATGCCTACACGCAAGAAGACATCATGGATGCATCCACGCTCTAAACAGTGGCACCTACTAGTTTATGCCATTACCAGGAGGAGGGACATGCGAAACCTACGTATAACTAAAGCCATGTGTCGTGCGGAATGCTGGACTGACCACAGACTGATAGTATCCAAATTCAACTTTCACCTCATGCGACAGAGGCGTCCAGAAGGATATACGGTAATTAAACGCATGAATACTGGAAAATAAAAAATCTCAGAACAGTAACGAGCCTCTCCTAGGACATAGACACAAAAACTAAAAGACTTGAACCTAGAATATGTTAATTTTGATTATGAATGGGCATTCTCTCAAATATCCTTTATGCAACAGATAAAGAAAATTTAGGTCTGAAGATGTACAAAAACTAAGAGTGAAGAAGCAATAGATGACATGTCACAATTCAACATAAGAAAGGAGCTTGACATACCACCAACAAATCAAGAAGTATAGACTGCCATTGGAAAAATGTAGACTGGAAAAGCTCCTGGTATGTATGCCGTCCCAGCAGACATTTACAAGATAGGAGGAGAGGTGCTTGTCCAGAAGCTTACCAAGATCTTGTTTACGTGCTAGAGCTCAGAAACCCTGCCTCAAATCCTGAAAGATGCCTCAATTGTTCACCTTATATAGGCAAGGAAATAAACAGTCATGTAACAACCACCGAGGAATATCGTTACTATCAATAACTGGTAAAATATTAGCACATGTAATGCTGAACCGACTTACACAGACACTCATAGATGATCTTCTGCCTGAAAGACAGTGCGGATTTCGTGCTGGTCGCGGAATAGTGGACATGATTTTTGCTGCCCGTCAACACCAAGAAAAATCCAAGAACACCAAAGGAAACTTTTCACAACATTTGTAGACCTTACAACGGCATTTGGCACTGTGAACAGATATTAGTGCGCCAAAATTTATCATCATAGTGCGACAGTTCCACGATGGCATGATGACCGTTGTTATCAGTGATGTAGTGTCATCGCCAGTCTTTCCTATAAGAAATGGAGTCAAACAAGGATGCGTTCATTAATAAGCCAAATATCGGAGGATGTCCGACAACAAGATATATTAAATAGATTAAAAACACACTAACAAGATATATCACATGAAGACACCCTGGTGCTAGTCCAAAGATTCATCAACCCACTAAAACAAGAATCACACACAGACAAGCTTCACCACATTCTCATAAATTAGCACACACAACAAGCTACATCCCCCATTAAGACATCCTTGTGCTTGACCAGAGTTTCACACCAACTAAAGCAAAATAGCACATAAGCAACCCAATAGAACAACAACCCACAAAACAAAATAAGCACATACATCAGCACTAGACCACAATCATATATGAATTGCATGAGAAAGATTCTATCAACAATTGAATAAGTGAAGATAGAATACCTTGTGAAAGAAAGAACAATTAGGTGAATCATTGGATATACTATAACCAGTAATGAATATTAAATGAAACTTGGAAATATTTTAGCAAATGATATATAACAATGTATAAATATATGACTATTAGTGAAATTTTAAGGAGTTGGAAATCTGAGGTGAATTTTTGCAATGACTATGACTAAGCAATGTATAATTATTTGAGTATGTGATATGGAATGACATGTATAGAAAGAGTTAAAACCACAAAGTATAAGAAAAAATAGAACCATTGAGACATCCATATAAAAGATTTGAATATGGCAAAGAACAAATAGAAATAAATATGAGAGAGTATGTGAGTATAAATGAAAAGTTGAAAAGGAACACATAAAAAGTACAAGGTCGAGACGGAATGATGCAACCATAGGGACTGAAAATGTAATAGAACAGACAAGAATTATAAGAATGTGTGAGTGAGTACGGTATGTAAGAAGGGGAGAATGCAGGAGAAAGAATGAATAATAGGAATCTAAACACAAGTGACAGAAGCTTATACTATATGTAACAGGAAGACTTTAAAGGATTGTAACATATACCATATATTGTCATGTCTAGACTAGTATAATCACAACATGTATCGAATGAAGAATAGAGATGTAGATAATACCATTGTATGTATATATTTTGTCTTGTAATTTTAATTTTTTTTTTAAAGTATGATATGTTCTTATATATATATATATATATATATATATATATATATATATATATATATATATATATATATATATATATATATATATATATATATATATATATATATATATATATATATATATATATATATATATATATATATATATATATATATATATATACGATAGATGTATGTATGTATGGGTATGTATATTTGTATAAGGGAGGTATGTGCATATATATGACTATGTAGACCCAATTGTGTGTGTACATGTATATGGTATGCATATAGGCAGAGAACTATAGGAAAATTCAAAACCTTATATATGTATGAATATATATGCTTTGGGGGGGGGGGGAATCTAAATTTAAAAAAAAAATTAATTAAAAAAAATAATTTAAATTTAAATAAAAAAAAAAAAAATCCACAGGTAACACCAGCAGGCAAGCAATATAACATATAATCAACAGCCAACCCAGACAGGAACAACACAGAGATGACGCAACACAACAAAGAGCACCAACCAGACAATAAAGTCCTTATAAGGGCTATACACTTCATTTCATAATTTAAAAAAAAAAAAAAAATGTTTCTCCACAGGAACAATCAGCAGCCGATACTGCACAACCAATGTCAGCATAGACAACTACAGACAACATGTGTTCCTGACCCTCTAAGCGAATGAACAGCACAGGAAAGAAGCAGAAGAAAACGTTCCAACCAATCCTGCACAAAGTCCTTTTAAGGACTGCCACCTTATAATCCAGACCGACACAGCTAAGGAACAACACATCAAATAGCTCTGAATAGAAGAAAGAGCTCCAACCAATCACCACAAAGTCCTTATAAGGACTACCACCTTATAGTCTCATCAATACCAGAGACAGGCAGAGGCACAACATAGTCCATACAAGGACTGCAGCTAGGAGGCCCTACAGCGAACCCGGCTAACAGAGCCACATCCTAGCAACAACCAGGCAGACAAGCCACAAAAACCACAGCTCCCCAACCGCCTCGATATAACCAATATGGACACCAGTCCTAGGTTGAAAGAGGCGGGCCTCGACCATATGAGGCATAAACCCCTACTTAACAAACAAATAACAAAAAATGTCCGACAAAATGGAAGTGCCGCAGTAACCAGACAAATAGAGGCAAATACAAATAAGGTAGGAAGGTTACTGAAGAAAGCTGTCAATATAAAATAATAAAATATAGAAAATAACAATAAAACAAAGAACAAATACAATTGTCAACGTGTCGGTCCAATTGGGACCTTTATCAAGACAAAAACAGTTAAGAGCACAAAACCATAACGAATATTAAAAAAATTGGCTGGGAGACGGATTTCTCTCACCAGGAAATCATCACCCAGTAACAACATATCCAGCACAACACAATTTTAATAAGTGTATATTGATGCGTTCAATATGTTTAAATTATGAAATACTAAAAGATAAAAGATGCAAAACTAAAGAAAAAGGGGACACCAAATAGCATTAAATAGAACTTTTAAAAATTTTGAGTGATAACGCTGTATGTGAGTAGGATTACCCTGTCACGTGAATACGGTACATTGTGAACACGTCCATGGTAATAGTGTGAAGTACGTCTGTAGTTTCATACCATCAGAAAACTGATGTGGTTTGGGCATGTCATTCCGCATGACTCCAAGGAGATCTATATGAGACGAACAGAACGGCAGATACGACTAGTAAAAGGGACAACTTTACCTTGTACTAGAAAATGGGAACGGGGGATGAGGGAGACATGAGATACGGTAGATAATTCTTCTTCGCTCCTTTTGGTATTGTCTCCTTAGAAGCAGTAAATGTTCCTTTATTAAACTCCCTGACAATTGTGTCGGTATCTCTGCCTGTTACTTTTATGTCTCTTGTGAGCAAGTTTGGAAACATCACACACTGTCCTAATATTAAAGAATGGACAGGGTGTGCGGTTTCGAAACTCATCAGGATGGTAGAGGATAGAGAAGCGTGGAGATCTTTCTGCACCAAATGTCTCATTGTGACACCCTTACGACCATGATGGGTTATGGGATTATTATTATTATTATTATTATTATTATTATTATTATTATTATATTAGCTGGTTTGCTATCTTGTAAAAAAATCTTGGCTTCGTTGGTCTTGTAAATAATATTTGTTTATTTGGATGAATGCGATGATCAATGCCAGTAAGATGTTCATATATTGTTCTTTCCAATGCTCCAGCCAGTTCTAGGATGCAGAATGCCAGGTCTGGGGTGGAGGTGCTGTGCCATCTACTTGAGTAGAAAGTTGGTGGATCCTGTGGGGTTATTAAGGATAATTAGGTTGTTGTCATCTGGTCAACTTTCTATCTCTTCTCCCCTTCTGTCTAAATTATTGTATACCCAGCTTTGGGAGTGGTTTTTAAGGTCTCCCACTGCCAGGAAGTGTGGTTTGTTGTGTATATTAATACTGGCCATGTTTAATTAATTGGGTGTCAATTGGGCGATATAGGTTTTTTCTGCAATCTTATTTTCGCTATGCCCACTCTCTCTTTACTGCACCATGATCTGAAGAAGGCAAGTCCTTCTTAAACATAGGTCTTCACACCGATCGCTCAGCTTTACTTTTCTTTACTGATGAAACAGATTACACTAGTCAACACCCAAAATGTACCAGAAATGACAGTAGCTGATTTGATATTCTTCTTCGCCTTTCGTTCACTTGAAACATGTCTATATCTGTAATTATGTCTCCTGAATAAGACTCACTGTCTTTTGTAGTTCATACAGTGTCCCATAGAGCTTTGATTCCAGTGTTTCCTCTGGCTAATATGTCTGCCTCAGCGTTTCATGCTCAGAACACTCTTAAAGTATATATTTGGCACTCTGTGTTGCCTGTCCACATGTACACATGGCCGTGTTGACAATCTTGAACTTTGTATACATGTGACTGCGGAGTCGGTTGTGTCCTGTTCTGAGGCGTAGAATTATAACTTGTTATGATCTGTTCATAATGTGATAGTCATCTTGTGTTGGTGTTTGTGGCTTTCTTATTGACTTGATCATCTGTTTTTTCTGATGGTAGATGATTGGTATATCTGGTTGGTCTTCGGCAGCACCTTCCTTAGCCAGTTGGTCTGCTTTTTCATTTCCTGGTATTCCACAGTGAGAGGGTATCCACTGCATGGTTACCCTATACTGGTAAGACAATTCACTAAGTAGTTTTTTCAAGTCTGTTAGTTTTCCAGACTGGAGAGCTTGAATCACTGACCTTGCATCTGTCAGGAATACCACAGGCTGTAGATCAGAGTTTTTTAGCTGCCACACTAATTGCCTGGATTTCTGCATCATAATTATTGCAGAATTTCACTGTCGGTGTTCTGATTGTATCTCTAGGCTTGTTTGGATATTTTATATATACACCTGCACCTCCATTCCTCACTGTATTGCTGATTTGATATTTTAGTGTACTTAAAACGAAAATGACATTTTAAAATGTTAATTGGCTCTATTTTTCAAGATTTGTGCTACTAGTTTATTTCATCACGGTCAATTTATATATATTACCCAACTGCTGTGGTGATTGCAGAATTTTTTTTTGTAATGACCAATACAAATAAACCTGCTACTAGAAGTTGATGATGCAATCAAACCCATAACTACATAATTTGATGATGACATCAGACCCATAACTACATAAGTTGATGATGCAATCCTACATATAACTACATAAGTTGATGATGCAATCCTACCTATAACTACATCACAATTGTGTATAAATATCTGAACTCTGATAAAACTTTGCAAGCTATGCCCTTTCCCAATGATTTGGAGAGAGCCAACAGATCATCTCAACAACTGTTACTTTTGCATGATGCCTTCAATTGAGATTGGCGTATCAAAGAAGAAAAATGGACTCCGAAATATATAAACTTCCCCTCGATAATACGTCTAGTATCACATGGCGATGATCAACCAGTTCCTAAAGTGTAAGAATCATTTCAACTACTTCCACTGATGAAGAAAAGGACATTCGTAGTCCTGAACCATCAACCTGATTTTCAGCAAACTATATCCACTAAACCAAACGTAATAACTCTGAGAGAACTGAGTTATCTAGTAAGAGATCTGAATTATCTAGTAAGAGATCTGAATTATCTAGTAAGAGATCTGAATTATCTAGTAAGAGATCTGAATTATCTAGTAAGAGATCTGAATTTACCGAAGGACAACGATGAACTTTCGGGTTCCAAATTCCAACAGTGAAATCTTCTTACAGAAGGAGTTGCAATTTATGTGTTTAAGAACCGCCAAAAGCGGTTTATTACATTATTTTTTTTCAAAGAGTGTAATCGCTGTTCCTGCCACAATATTTCTGGTTTAAGGCTTCCCCTCAAAATCAATTATAGGAAGTGGAGGGTTTTCATTGATTTATCCGAGACTAGTCTTAAAGCTTTTTTGTTGATTACTGCTAATGTGTTACCGTCAATTACAGTTGGTCACGCAGTTCAAATGAAAGAAACTTATGAAAATATTAAGCAGCTTTTGAAGTGTATAAACTACGATCATCATCAGTGGTCGCTTTGCTGTGACACAACTGTCGACGTATATAACAGATAGCAGTGTCATTATTCTTTGCTCCCCTTTCGGACACCGATAACACTGGGAAGTTTGATATACAGAATACATATTTAATATTACAACTTTTGTGTAATCGACCGGATCAAAGATGCATGCACTGTATCGATGTGAAGCCCCGACATCCTTTTATCTAGGTCAATACGACACTGACTGGTTAATATTAGTCACCACTTATCATTTTGCAAAAAGCTGGATTTCAAATACAAAAGAAGCCAAGAAACATTCAGCTATGACTTATATACACAAACGCGAACTCTCTCTCTCTCTCTCTCTCTCTCTCTCTCTCTATCACACACACACACACACACACATACACATACACACATACACTTACACAATATATATATCCCTTTGATAATTGTTCAATAACACTACACTAATTGAAACAATCCGTATAACCGTAAAGACAGTTCTTGATACGGCTTGTTTTGTAAATGTCCTATTTGTTGCAACAGAATGCAATATTTGTGTTTGTTTCATTATCCGTGTATGCTTGTGTGAAAATAACCCATCCGCACATTCAGATAAACATCTATTTGCCGAACAAAATTTTGAACAAAAGTACTTACGTAGAGCACAGGTTTTTGGAGTTTCATTTGAACACAACTGACAGACTATCACTAAGTGGCTATGGTATGTAAACACGAAAAAACCCACTAAATTCTTCTTCTTCTTTGTTCATTCTCAAACTCCCGCTGGATATTTCTTGCAGCAGGGCAATGGTCTTACTAGATTTCCAGCAGAATATAGTCCAGAGAATGGAAATGTGTTTTGTCGCTGTTTTATTTGCGTTAATGGCCCGACACATCCGTCTTCGGTGGGGATAGAAGTACAAATGGCAATACACAAAACATTTTCAACGTTTCGAAGAGTTAGATCTTTCTCTAAAATATATATTTTAAAAAAAAATAGTGGAAAACAATAAAAACAGTAAGAACAATGTTACCACCACTCAGGCACTAGAGACACTATCGTCATGTAAACAATATGAAGTTCATTTGTATTGTCATTTATATTTTTTCGTGTTTACACTCCATAGTCCTTTAGTGATAGTCTGTCAGTTATGTTCAAGTAAAACTTCAAAAACCTGTGTTCTACGTAAGCAATAGAAGGTGGTACTGCTAGTAGAACATAATGGAAAATAAAACTCACGTGGAAGACAGGTAATGAAGTCCTACTGAATGACGACTAAAACACTACACACTATTACTAACGGATGTAAATATGGCACATACAACAAAACAAAACACAGAATATAATCTACAAATGACAATACACAGGACAAAGTCGACGTTTAGGACCAATAGGTCTTTTTCAAGATACGGACATAACATACAAACATAAAAAACCCACAAGTAGAAATGATTGCGTATCCGAGTGAAATGTGGTCGCTCGGATACGCAATCATTTCTACTTGTGGTTTTTCAACACGTCTTTCTTATTCATTGTTATCCCCCACCCCCATTTATATATTCAAGTCAGTAGTATGCTTTCTCGTTACCGAGTACACATGTAGGCCTATGTCAATATATTTTTGTGTTACCCATGAAATTACAATAGGCCTAATCGTAGATGCCAAATGTATACAAGTAACGTCCATTTTTGATATTTTGAAGAGACTGAAAGGCCAGACACAATTATTCTCCTCGTAAATATATAGTAACAGAGAGTCATTTTAGGGTAGCAGGAACGACCACGAACTCCATGCTGTTGACCTGTAGGTCAAAACCAATCAAAAACAATCATCAAAAAATAATGAATCATTGACCATCTGATTAAAATAATACACGAAAGAGCCCATATTCTTGGAAAATAATCCAAAATGTCTAAATCTGATCGAAAAAGCCCATATCTGATCAAACAAAAAGCCCAGGAGTGGCAACGACTTGATGAATTGATTTTAGGAGGGTTTCTCAACCAAATCTAGTTCGCCCCATTGGTGTTCTTGATCCCTGGGTCACAGGGAAACAGCTATTGGGTCCCCAGAGTTGATGATACTTGGAACACCTTTACTGCTTCTACAATATTACCTTCACATTTTTGGACACTTCTTTTTTCCGAATCGCTGACATTTCCAGTCAACCATTGTGTTTTCTTGTTTAGAAAATATATATCTACCAATCAACGTATACCTCTGATGCGTATTATTTAGAACGTATTGTTCCAAGTTCTAACTTTCATCAAAGATAGATTAACCAATTCGTTAAATTATAAAATAAAAATTGACATGGAAAGTTTTTTATATATCGTATTAAAACTTTTTCCAAAAAGCATTTACGCAAGCAATGAGGGCGTATACATGCTACCATTGCACATATGGCAAATGTGGGCTTAGAAATACGAAATGACAGTAATAAAGCACAAGACAAAAATAATGATCTAAAAAGTTTAAAACACTTATAAATTAACATTAATGTGGCTTCTTATGTTTTAATTTCGTTGAGTCTCAAATAAATCACTGTACATATTTTCAATCGGTTCCTTGAGTTTGCAGCAGCATCACTAATGAACAAATGTCTTTCTTATTCAAAAATTATATTGATAATGTAAAAATCAGTTTAGTTTCTTCCATAAGAAGAGGATAGAATATACCAGTTTGGACAAAATATTTCGCAATGACCATGAACAAGCCCTTTATTTCATCAGTCATTTTGTAGCTCAATCAACTCTACTTGTGAATGTTGACTTGGAAGTTCACCTAGTGTTAATACAGTATCTTAATAGCCAGGAATATAATTAGAAATCAGCATGTTTCAATCGACCAATGCTATTTTTTTTTAAATATTTATATTTTGCTGATGAATCTAATAATTAATATCTTTACTTGTGATAAGACTTTTACAGTTTCCATGTAGTTTGAAACGAATCATTTTCCTACAGTCAAAAACTGATACAGTTTGCTGTAGTCTAAACGATTAATAATCATGTAGTATAAAACTGATACAAGTTCCTTGTAGTATAAAACTGATACAAGTTCATTGTAGTATAAAACTGATACAAGTTCCTTGTAGTATAAAACTGATACAAGTTCCTTGTAGTATAAAACTGATACAAGTTCCTTGTAGTATAAAAATGATACAAGTTCCTTGTAGTATAAAACTGGTGTATGTTCCTTGTAGTATGAAACTGATGTATGTTCCTTGTAGTATAAAACTGATGTATGTTCCTTGTAGTATAAAATGATACATGTTCCTTGTAGTATAAAACTGATACATGTTCCTTGTAGTATAAAACTGATGTATGTTCCTTGTAGTATAAAACTGATGTATGTTCCTTGTAGTATAAAACTGATGTATGTTCCTTGTGTATACAACTGGTACATGTTCCTTGTAGTATAAAACTGATGTATGTTCCTTGTAGTATAAAACTGGTGCATGTTCCTTATAGTATAAAACTGGTGCATGTTCCTTGTAGTATAAAACTGGTGCATGTTCCTTGTAGTATAAGACTGACAGTTTCCATGTAGTCTAAAAATGGTTTCATGACAAAATGTTCCCACACACAATATACCAGACAAAATATCCCAAGACAAAATATTCACAGACAAAGTATACCGGACAAAATATTCACAGACAAAGTATACCGGACAAAATATTCACAGACAAAGTATACCGGACAAAATATCCTTACATAGCCAAAACAGTTGACATCTGTAAAATGTGCATGCACATGTCGCTAGAGGAGGCGGAACAACTTGCCAGAGACCGCGTGGATTTCAGGAGATTCTTAAATAAGGAAAACTACGTTCTGGGAAGAATACGTCACGTGACAATTATGTAAGTGAAGAGATTTCTATAGTGCGTTTCAAAATACATGCCCAAAAATATTTAACTCCACAACTATTTTACAGATATACATGTAATTTTCAGAAGTGTTTTAAAAATTTAACGACATAATGTTGAATTATTTGCATGACAATTGAACCAAAAATGCGCCATTTGTCTATATAATGTACACAAATACTGAAGAGATTTGTGTTAAAAATAATGAAGCTACAGTACATTAACATTTTGTATGAAATTTGTAATACAACCAAACCTGATTGTGTCTCGATTTGAATGTTACCACGATTTTGACGTAAATTTGAGTCAAATGCGTCGATTTAGGTCATTGGAAGATTTGTGTTTGTACATATACGCCTCATAATCTATTTTGATAAATTAATGTATAATTAATCTCTTCTGTCAATATAGTAGTCACACATTCACAAACATCAACGGAATATGCCGCCACGTGCAAATAGCAACACCATGTGAAATGAAATTTATAAATTCCTTATGCCGCTCAATATTTAAACTGCTATGCAAAATATCACTAAATTCCGCTCACTGGTTATGGAGATATTAAAAGAAATGTGATGGCAACTACGAGGTATTTTGAAAGGCACCACAGGAGAGTGTTATTTGAACGTTTAACTTGTGTTATTCGAAGGACTTCCAAGCCATTGGTAAATAGTTGAGTGATTTGAATAACTACTAAGTGTATTGTTCATTAATGTTTATTTATAGTTTGTATAACATATTTAATATATTATCTTTGTGTTTTATCTTGGGAATATTTTGTCTGTTACATTTGTCCGGTATATTTTGTCTGGAAATATTTTGTCTGGTTACCCTAAACACTGATGTAATTTCTTTATGGTTTTAGATTGACATGATTGACACAATAATTAATAACAAAAAAAGCATATTACTGTATTCCTTCATCTTTGACTTAATCGTTTCTCAATAATTATTAACATCACTTGTATACATTCACGGTGCTTTAGATCAATGATTATCTTTAGTCAAAGATATACTCATACAAATAATTAAAGCAGTATAAATCCCCCATCCACCATCATTCTATTTACAAAGCGTTCCCTTGAGGCGGTTGCGCCTCCGGTTGAGAACCATTGAATCACAGCTTTGACAACAGATGTGTTTGAAGTATTCCTAAATAATTCTATAATAAAGAAGTTGTTTTGAATTTCTAGCTGCGCAATAAGTTTAACTGAAAAACTAAGATGAGCACATCTGTTTTCTATGTGATTGATGCATGCATTTGAGTATGTGAGTTCATGCTGCCTGTTGCTTCAGGGAATTTATCTACACGTGTTAGATTTATTTTTTTCAGTATTTGTTTTTAAGAAGTCTTTATTTACCACGTCATTAGAAGTAAATTATAAATATTAATTCAAGAAGATAATTTAAACATCACATTTGTTGGCCAATAACGATGTCTATTTGGTTACTTTGTACACTGACAGTGCTAGTGTCAGTGAGTGTCCAAGTGTTTAGCTCTTCAGAAGACTTAACCAAATCAACCCCCAAATTTGAACCGTATGGACTGATATCTATGGATACTACTACAAACCCGAAAAGTGGCAATGCAGATAAAAAGAAAGGTAACGATATTGTGCTCGATATGATTAAACAGGCTGAAGATCTCGTAAGTGCAAATGAAGTCTCTAAAGAAGTCCAGAATTCAGGAAGTGCTCATTCCAATGACTACGTGTTTGAAAACTGCAGTCTTCCAGATAGACTTGAGAGATTTTGCAATATATCAACAGAAATCAAGGCTTACTTTAATTTTGATACATCAGTTTCTGGTGTGTTGGATTCTATATTTAGGAAAGACATACTTGAGGTTCTCAGGTTCCAATGTTTACCGGGAAACTGGTGCTTATCTGACAGGTTTCACGAGGTAAGTTTGCTATCATCTTTAGTTTTCGGGAAGTCACCATGATAAAAGAGAACTTCACATACATTGTATATTATTTTGCATTATTTATTTTTAAGCTAATATTGTGTTTACATTTCTCACATTTCTCTGGTTTGAACAAGATCATAGAGAAACTGAAAATGATTCATATTTACATGTATAATAAACATTTTTATGTTATTTGTTTCTCATCTTTTCTGTTGCCATATGACAACATTTATAGCGAACATTTTCCATGACGCACTTAACGAGAGAAATACGCTCAAAGTTTATGTTTGTATTTATTTAGACAACCGTTTACCATATTTCAGCAGCTTCTCTCGTCTCTGTGTCCGTTTGAATAACTCAAACAATCATACATACAGTGGACCTTTATCTCTTACAACAAAGTAAATCATGCCGCGAAATTACGCATCATAACTTTATCTCTTTTACAGCAACATTTATCAGGGCACGAATTTCCACTTCACACTTAGTTGTCACAGCCTAGTAAATGTCTACTTTTTAAAAATAAAAAACTAGATTAAGTTCTGGTAGTAGCCTATATAATAGCAGAAGTTTATGTGTGAACTTTCCGGAGTCACCATGGATATGCACCAAAAAAGTGTGACACCGTGGGCAAACTGAAACGTTTAGCGTTCGCATAGAACTTGTTCCTGCAGTGGTATAAATATGATTATGTGTTTTATATATAATTTAGTGTAATACAATACAATACAATATAACATAATACAATACAATACAATACAATACAATACAATACAATACAATACAATACAATACAATACAATATAATATAATATAATATAATATAACGTAGAGTAGCGTGACGTGACGTGACGTGATACGATACGATACGAAACGATACGACACGATACGATACGATAGTAATAGCAATAGTATCTATAAAGTATATGTAGGCATATGCATCCTTGTATATGAGATATCTAAGCATAATAAGACATCATTGAAAGTTGCGTATTTCCATGGTATAGTATACAGAATGACTCCGCACATCGATGCTAGCTGCAGAGCTTTTATTAACTTCTACCAAGAAATTACTTGATTATGCTACGATCCACTTTACCTAATATGCGATTGACATGAACAGTAGTATTTCTTTCGTAAATGTTGTTCCGTCAATGACGTCACACAGATCTTCACTAAATACCCCATATAATGCATACGATGTGATGGCACTAGCAATGTAAACTAGTACACAGCGACTTTATAGACCCACTTTCTGTAAAGATACCTGGTGTCTACACAGTTTCAGCCAACAGAGGATTGTAAGAATAGCCACGCCTTTCTATAATCGAGAAAGACCTCAGTCTGCCATAGAAAGTACAGATGCTGCTGAAGGTAGCAACGAGAATTATCAGAAACGCAATGAAAAACTTTACGACTATATACGTGAGCGAGATTTTCACTCACGTAAAAATTTCAGTGCAGTGCCAGTGAGACCACAAAAAGGATTTTCAGGCCTGTTTGTTTCGGACATTGCGCTACGAATGTTTGAACTGGCTGCAATGACTGCGAGATAACAATTGGATAAATTTGATTTTTAAAAACAAAAAATTCTATTTCCGTTGCAGTTTTACACATTCTGAAGTCACACTCTCTCTAAAGAGCTAGCTGTAGGATTCGCACTATCCTCGAATATACGAATCTTATAATATACTCCGCGGAACTGCTTTTAGATTTGTATTATTGGTTAACTCTTCTTCTTCTGCGTTCAGCAACTGTGGTCATGCTATATTGTCAGGCCTGTCGTCAAGACGAAGTCCACCGTCTTCTCCAGGTCAGATCGGCTGCCCCATAGCTTTTGCCTCAAGTCTGTATCCTCTGGCCAGGTCTGCTGTCTCTGCTCTTTATATGTTGAGCAGTCCTGAAGTATGTGTTCCGGAGTCTGGGTTCCGGATCCACTTGGACATTCATCTGTGTATGAGATCCTCAATCGGTAAAGGTGACCCAACAGTCTGAAGTGGCCTGTTCTAATGCAAAATATTGTGGTCTGTTGATATCTTTGGAGGAGATGTGTTGCATCATGTTTGCATTCCACTTGCATTTGTTTCTTCCACTTTGCTGTATATGTGTTGTGGATTATTGTTTTTGCCTCTCCGTAAGACAGTGAGTGTCTGTGTTGCTCCATTTCGCTTCCTGCCTTTGACAGAGCATCCGCTTTCTCATTTCCCATGATTCCACAGTGTGATGGTATCCATTGAAGGGCAATAGCTGATGATTATTTGATCTATCAGCTCATGTCTGATGTGTGCAGAAGGCTTTCGTTTCTGTTGCTCTGGATTGATTCCAGAAGGGATTTGCAATCTGTGAATATGGCTATCTTCTTTGGTCATGGTAGTCCTGGTTCAGTGAAGGCTTTCAGTTCTTGATGGAGTTCAACTGCTTCTTCTCTAAAATTAGAGGAGTATTTCCCGGTTGGAAGAGCTTTTGATATTGTCTTCCCATCTTTGAGTCTTATAAAAATTCCACCTCCTCCATTCCTTACTGCTCCTTCTGCCGATCCATCTGTGTATAAATGTGTCCATTCCTTGGGATTGTATTTTATTTCTATCATCTCTAGTGTCAATGGTTAACCATAAAATGGCACATGTGTTCTACCTTCTATGTGTGTAGCTAATATTATGATTTCATATAAGGAAACATTAGGAAATAAAATCTAAAATAAAACTCAAAATCTTTAATCAAATTTTAAATGTGAAATATTTACTATTGTATGACTCAAAAATATTATGAACATTAAAATTAGGAACTAGAATATCACAGACATTCATAAACGAAAGATATGTAGAAAATGGTTGTTAAAACAGCATGGTTTTAAAAAAGCACTCAAAAAGAACTCGTCAAGTTAAATAAATTATTTGTTTGTTTGTTTGTTTGTTTGTTTGAGAACCCCATGGATTGCGAGTTATTATTAGCTCTTATTTCCTGTGTGCAGTGTGATGGTTTTTCTGAGCTTTCTTTCATACCCATAAGACTTTTAGCTTAGTGCAATGCCTATTGAAGGAGCCTTCTACTCAGAGGGGAGTATATAATTGCAAAGATGACATGCTACAAATCTTCCATAAGAGAGTCTCAATATAACGGCATGTCATCTATTAAATTTTTCTTTTGCATATGTGGTCTATCTAGTAGGCCATTCTTGAGACCCACAGACGCAACTGCAGATACATAAACAGACATCAACAAAATAAAGTATAGGTCTATTATTAAAGAAACTGTACTGAGTATGAATAAAATCATACATTTAAAAAGAAGAAGAAATAATAGCAAAATGAACATTATTTTCGAATTCGTAGGTAAAAGATGAAAAAGCAATACGTGAACGTATGAAGAAGAGAGTTAGAAACTGGTATAATAGATATATATGACATGGAAAGCCATGTAATACTATAACAGTGATAGAAAAACTTGTAATACTATGGTAACGGTGATAGAAAAACTTATAATACTATGGTCACGGTGATATAACAACTTGTAATACTGTGGCAACTGTGATACAAGAACTGTAATACTATGTCAATTGTGATACAAAAATATGTAATACTATGTAACTGTGGTAGAAAAACTGTAATATTATGGTAGTTGTGATAGAAAGTTATGTAATACTATGGTAGATGTAATAGAAAGTGATGTAATACTATGGTAATTGTGATAGAAAAACTTGTAATACTGTAATAGAAAGAGATGTAATAATATGGTAGAAGTAATAGAAAGTGATGTAATACTATGGTAGATGTAATACTATGGTGACTGTAATAGAATGTGATGTAATATTGTGGTAACTTATTGTAAGATCAGGGATTACTAATATTGTAATTCAAAGGTAGAATGATGCTGCTGGCAACTGGGATTAATAAGTGTATCACTAAATTAATAAGTGTATCACTAAATTAATAAGTGTATCGCTAAATTAATAAGTGTATCGCTAAATTAATAAGCGTATCACTAAATTAATAAGTGTATCACTAAATTAATAAGTGTATCGCTAAATTAATAAGTGTATCACTAAATTAATAAGTGTATCACTAAATTAATAAGTGTATCACTAAATTAATAAGTGTATCACTAAATTAATAAGTGTATCACTAAATTAATAAGTGTATCACTAAATTAATAAGTGTGTCGCTAAATTAATAAGTGTGTCGCTAAATTAATAAGTGTATCACTAAATTAATAAGTGTATCACTAAATTAATAAGTGTATCACTAAATTAATAAGTGTATCACTAAATTAATAAGTGTATCACTAAATTAATAAGTGTATCACTAAATTAATAAGTGTATCACTAAATTAATAAGTGTATTGCTAAATTCAAAGCATTGAAAAAGGTGGAGAAGATTATAACCTCATTCATAGTACACCATTCATAGAAAGTCACTAAATTGATCATTCCCAGTGATCTATTTAAAAAAATGCACTTTGTAACAAAACGTCGTTTATGGGGAGTAGAAGTCACTACGCCTTGCGCACAAATCGAAAGGCGTAACCACTACGCCAGTTAAAGCCTAACTTTAATTATTGTACTGTTCCTAGAATTGCATTCCTGATACGCGTGTCATTTATTTATGCAGTGTCTTTTCACTATCTGGTTTGCATATCTGGTAGATGCTCAAGTGAGATAAAGATTCGAACAGCACAAGCCAAATCAGCATTCCAAAAAATGCGAACCAAACCATTTTGTGCAATGGAAGTCTATCAGTGCAGACCCGAATTCTAGTGCTGATATGTTATATCGAAACAATTATTTTTTAAGGATCTGAAGCATGGACTATAAACACAATAATTAAAAGCAAAGTATACACTACAGAAATGTGGTTTCTGAGAAGAATGATGAAAATACCATGGACAGCTAAGAAAACTAACGCAGAGGTTCTCATTGTGTGATCACACCTCCTTAGTGATTTTCCGTGAAAATGTTTTCAAAAATCTAATGAAGAAGAGGGAATTGCAATGAAAATAGACCAAAAAATATTGTAGGTTAGCTCCTCCCAACCCCCACTGACGAAGCATCTACGGCCCTGTGTCCAAAGAATGTCCGTGTGTCTTTCGAAGTGAGTGAGCAAACCTTTTTTTAAAAAAAAATTATTTCAGGATATCCTAATAACACTTCTTATATGTTCATGGCATTATCAACATTCTTCTATAAAATTACATTTTTGTTGTCTTTGCATAATTTAATAAATAGCTTACATTGCAGAGGCTAAGCACATTTTTTGGAACAGAACCACAAGGAGTCGCCGATCGAGAAGCCACTGATGTAATATTTTAAGTGATATAAGACCTCGCTGGTAACAGATCGTTGGTTGAGCATGATACAGCAATTAAACAAACCTCAATTCATTGGGTACATGAAAGCTTTTTATATGTACAATATAGAAGTAGAGTGTTCTAACGGGGATTACGTAGGTAATTTTGATCGCTGAATCAATGAATTATTTAGTTGTAAAAAGGGGCTGTTGTTGGCATATGTCTAGTTTCTCACGAAATAATGATGCTAGTGATAACACTGACCCTTTCGTTTCTGTGTGTTTCCTTGTTACAGAGTCGACGAAATTCATAGACTACCTTCATACATTAATCAACATTTCTTATACGTGACGTACAATAAACAGTCATGATAGTGGGAAAGTAGAGAATATAGAGATGTGGTTCTACATAAGAATACTGAGAATACCATAGAATGCCAGAAAAACGAATGTGGAGGCGTTGAAAGAGTCAAATGCGATATGGAGCTTAATCAATAATATAAGAAAATTACAATATTCGTGTTTTGGCCACGTAATGTGGCAAGGCGGTTTAGAGAACATAGTTACAACAGACACGATTGAAGGCAAGAAATACAGAGGGCGACAATGTGCAAAAAATATTAGACAATTTACCAACCTGGCATGGTAGGAAACAACAATGATCCTGATACATAATACTGGAGATGGAGAGCTGTGGCGATCAATGATAGCCTACGCCATCCGGCATGGCACCTGATGATGATATGTGACGCATCATTTGCATAAGTTGTCCTCACTGCTACTATGTAAGTTTGCTGTTCTATGCACGTTGCCCATCCTCCTCATTCAGAAGATTCTAGATATCCAGCGTCCATCGTAGTCTATTCATGCCTCTTGTTCTCGTTCCTGGAACCTTACGCCCCATGATTAATATTTCTAACCCATTCTGTTTTTTACATGTCCAAAATATTTAAGCTTGCGATTTCTGATAGTTTTGAGGAGCCAATCATATACGTTCAGGTCTTTCTGGACTTCTGCTTTTCAGTGGCGTTTCGTGACTGTTTATAGTGGGACACCGATAGACATTTCTATTAGTAGCTAGGAAATCCCCCCTCCCTAAGGGATCACACCAGAAACACATTTTTACGTCCCTATATACAATCATCATCATCATCAGGTGCCATGCCGGGTGGCGTAGGCGGTCTCATGAAGTGGCCAAAAAAAGAAGATTGCCTTTTTCTTATATTGTTGATTAAGGTCCGTTTCGCATTTAACTCTTTTAACACCTCTACATTAGTTTTTCTGGCAGTCCATGGTATTCTCAGCATTCTTCTGTAGAACCACATCTCCGTTGCCTATATACAATAGTAAGTAGTAACGCAAAATGAGGTAAACAGGTTACTAAAACACTTACCTAGCCTATTAATAAAAATATATTTGTTTATAATGAATGCACGCATTTTCACTTTTACTAGATGCGTTGCCATCCCTGCGCTATTATGGAGACGGGGGCTTGATGAAATATAGACATCTATTTTGTTTTTTATTTTGTCGTTTTCTGTTGTTTGTCTCTTGAAAAAGGTTCAATTTGAGCCGATACGTTGAGAATTGTCCTGTTTAGTTTTATTTGTATGTTTTTTTAAATATAATTTTATTAATAGGCTAGTTAAGTGTTTTAGTAACCTGTTTACCTCATTTTGCGTTACTATTTGTTCATTAGGTTACTGCGGCACCATCCACTTTGTCGGACACCCTCTGACCATTTGGTTATTTATACAATAGTAACTAGTTTTTTAAAGCATATCTTATATAATCTTGTAAAACAGCTTCAGGCGTCTGTGCCTTTTGTCTTCAAAAAAAAATGTTAGTACCCTCTCAGTAAATATTGATTCCGATAAAAAGGCACTTAATAATTCCTTCTCAATCGCCAAGGAATTAAACATGACAGACGATTGTTGTTCGTGGAATTTCGGAGACATGTTATGATTCTCTTCATGATGCTCAAACTTCTTTCACTGCTGGCTGTAGTGGTAGGTATATTCAACACAAATCGGAATAGTTTTGTTACTTACTAATGGATTGAGTCTAGGCCATTTACAACCAACTATGCCAGTAGTTCTTTTAATAGTAAATGCTTTGTCTCATCTGCATATACGTTATTAAGTTCCTTTACTAGTAAGTGGCTATCAAAGAATGGGTAACGTTTTATTAAACCATTCAATATATTCCGGAGGAATTATGTGCTGTAATCTTCAAGTCTACTCTTATATACCAATTCAAGACACTTTGGATGATGAAAGTCTTCAAAAAAGCATTTCATCTGTTTAGTTTGAGAATCTATTATTTCAAAAGTCAACATTCTCAAAGCGGTAATTTTTTTCCTGTCATAATGCGTCAGATTTTCATCCAATGGCAAGCCTTTTCTCAACACAATTTTAAACCAAAAAAATGTGTATTCCTTGCTCTCTATGTGCTTTCTGTATTTCTTACGTAAAACACAGCTTTTTTAATAATCGTTTCACTGATACAAAACTATCACTGAAACTAATGGGTAATGATGTGTACACCAGAAGACGTACAAATTACAATACACAAAATATATTCAACGTTTCAACCAAAAGGTCTTCAGCAAGATGATCAAATAACACCAAAAGATGACAAATGTAAACTATCAGAATACACAAACGGAAATATGGAAATGAGATGAGGGGAAGGACAGGAAGTACATAAAAAATGTAATTATATGTGCAAACGACACTAACAATAAAATGACGTAAATGATGGAACAAAATTACGACACTGCCAAGGCTCTTTGCATCGATAAAAGCTGTTTAAGCAGGCCTTTTTTCTTTATGCTGCCTAAAATCCATAAGGTATCGAATGCTGGTAAACCTATTGTCTCTGCTTGTTCTTGTCCCACTGTACGGATCTCCGACTTCAATGACAGCATTTTCCAGCCCTTAGTTAAACAACTGCCTTCATTCTTGAAAGACACCAGGCATGCCCTAACCATTTTTTCTTCCGTCCAGTTGTCCACTGACCGTACCTATCGTCTGTTCTGGCTTGATGTCTGTTCTTTGTACACTTCTATACCCTATGCAGATGGTCTCAGGGCTCTGCAGTTCTTTCTGGACAAGAGTCACCATCCCTCTGTATCCACTTCTACTCTTATTCGCCTTGCTGAACTGGTGCTTACAATCAACTCTTTTGAATTTGATATGTACGTTTTCGATCAGATCAGTGGCGTTGCCATGGGCACCACAATGGGACCTAGCTATCCGTGTCTGTTCATGGGACATCTTGAACATCTAGTTTGGTCAACCTATGATGGCCAGTTCCCATCTCTTTTCCACAGATACATTGACGACGGTATAGGTATCACCGACATGTCCGAAGTAGAATTGTTTCGCTTCATCAAATTCATCCGCAGTTTGAACCCTGCTATTAAATTTACCTCTAACATCTTCATTACCTCTGTCAACTTCCTTGACATCTTTGTCACCATTAATCCCCCTTACCTTAGTACATCTGTTTACTATAAACCTACTGATGTACATGGCTTTCTTCTCTACACTTCTTCTTATCATCCCACTTGTCGCAACTCTCTGCCGTACTCCCAGCTTCTTCGCCTTCGTCGGTTATGTAGTCATTACGACAATTTTCTCGAAATGTCCTCTGAGATAATTGAATTTTTCCGCAGGCGCTTGTTCTCTGACAGAGGTCTTTCACCCGCTTGGCTCCGTGTGCATCAGTTGTCTTGCCTTGATACATTGACTGACTCTCATGGTTCTTCCTCCGCCTCTGATATGGTTAAACTTGTTCTTACCTTTCATCCCCATAATTCTTCTGTCCGTCGCATCCTGTTTAAACATTATTCCCTTCTCCAGTCTGATCCTGACACCCGTGCCGCTTACCACGACTTACCTCTGGTGGCTTATAGGCGTGGCAAAAATCTGAAGGACACCTTGGTCCATCGCCACCTTAAGTCTTCTGTTCCCGACTATTTGGCACTGTTCGTTGTTCACCTGGCCGTTGCTATACATGTCCTTATGTGGTTCAGATGCGCTCCATTTCATTTCCCAAGGATACTTTCTCCATCGATGAGGCTTTTAGCTACTACTGTGGCCACACACTTCAACGGCGATGGTCATCATGGTGCTCTTGATATTCAGGTCACTGCCATAAGATGCTGCACCACCGATGATAGATCTAGGTACGCTTTAGAAAATTGTCTTATTTATGAATTGGGTGCCCTCAAGCCTTTTGGACTAAATTCCGACCACTCTTTTGTCTAGTACTGGGGTGGTGTGTTCTTTGTCTCTATTCATTTTGTTCCGTCATTTACGTCATTTTATTGTTGTGGTTTCGTTTCTGCATATAATTACGTGTTTTATGTACTTCCTGTCCTTCCCCTCATCTCATTTTCATATTTTCGTTTGATACGTTTGTGTGTTGTGATAATTTACATTCGTCGACTTTTAGTGCTCATCTTGATAAAGACCTTTTGGTTGAAACGTTGAAAATATTTTGTGAATTGTAATTTGTATGTCTTTTTGTGTACACATCATTACCCATTAGTTTCAGTGATAGTCCGTCTTGTCTGAGTGAAACGATTATTAAAAAACCTGTGTTTTACGTAAGTACAATTGTTGTTACGTTTCACGCAGTTTATCGCGGGGACAAAAATCTGAAGGACATCTTGGTCCATAGCCTAGATTGTAAATACTGCTCTGGGATGAAAATACACGTTTGCGACAGCTTGAATCTCCTTTCACTTACGAAAAACTGTTCTTTTTGAAGGCTTACTGAAAAATGTCTGAAAAGTAGTTAAGGCATGGACAAACATACGAACTTGTTCAGTATTTTTCGAACCATGCAGAAGTATCAAGCTCTATTGGTGCGCCAAGCAATGGATAAAGAGAGCATGTGAATAAATCTCCTTCGCTAGTTTTTGAACTCCTCCTTGTCTCCCTGTCATTGTTGAGGTACCATCATAGGTCTGACTTACAACTTGCTTGTCGTCTACATCCCAGTGATGCAAAACTTCCTGTATGATTTTAGATAATCTATCAACAGTTGTTGTTTTTTTGGAAATGTCGTAAAAACCAACACATCTTTTCTATATTCTATCATTCACAGAATACCTAAATATTATGCTCATTTGAGACTTACATTACACATGTAGATAGAATGAAATAAATGGAGACTTGTTTATTACACATATGATACGATCATTTAAAGCATCAGTTATTAGTTTGTTTGTTCCTTTCGTGTCGCAAGCGACATGTAGGGCAGAGGATTTGGTTCTCCATATAATGCGGTTCGCTGTCTGCAGCTTTAATTCCCCTTCTTTAAGAATGGTGTTTTTAAGGCTTGTTTTAGGTCTTCCTCTTTTTCTTTTACCCTCAGGTGACCACATAAGGGCTTCTTGGTTTATTCTGTTTACATCTAGTCGTAAAATGTGACCAAGGTATTTCCATCTTCGTTTTCTTATGATGTTTGAAACATACTCTTGGTGTGTTTTACAAAAATGTATACAAAACTACTTTATTATTTTCCGATTTTTATTTTCATAAATTCAAAATGAAACAATTTAATTGGTGCAGAAAAAGGCGATTGTTGACGTCCAATTTCGTCATGCCACTCCCATTCGGCAACAACTGTCAAGCCTTTTCATGACACCTGCCCCACCCTCCCTCCCGCATTGTTAACATAATTTGTGGACAGCCTCTAAGGAAGTTAATATAGTCACTATGTCACTTAAGGAAACTCGATTTGAAGACTCTCTGTTTTATATAGAAACCTACACCGAAGACGAATGGGCCACTGGCGCAAATTAAAACGGTGGCACAACACACTACCATTCTCTTTGACTTTGTCCTGCGGAAATCTAGCAAGACCACTGTTCTGCAACAAGAAAGATCCAGTGGGAGTTTGAGAATGAACGCAAACAAACAACAACATATGAAAAACCGAGCTTCCTTGTAGCTACTTCTTGTATCGAATAGGGAATGATGGTGATGATGTTCGTCCGTCGTAATCAACGATGATCAAAAACTCAACCATAATAATAACAATAACTAATACAAAGTAATAAAGTTAATAGTGCATTTTTAAATGACTAACAAGTCCAATGCGTGCACAAAATGTTCTTCTACAGAATTGACAGCTTTAGATGGTGTCTATCGTACGTGCCCGCTTCTGTCTTGTAGTGTCTTGCCTGGTCTCTTCCGCCGCTAGGAATATTCTGTTTTATATAAAAACAGAATATATACTATATATATATGTATGTATAATTGTTTCTACAATACACAATCGTATATAATCGTATATAAAATCGTATATTGTTTTATATAAATCGCATAGGGAATATATAAATATTCGAAACACGTATATGTACGTACAATATTTTATTGCCACGATTTTGTCTTCATTATTCCCAGGACCTCATGGAGTACAAAACTCTGTTCTATAGTGCCAACCCAGTGCTCTCAGATTCAGTATGGGACTGCTTGGAGAAGATGCTGGAGAAAAGATTGGCTTGTGGTGAAGAGGTTTGCATATTTTATGATTTAGTAATATGTTATAGAGTGTTATGTTATGGAGTTTACTCTTTGAAATCAAGTATACAAACAAATAAATTGTGCTACAAATAATTATATTCGCGTGTAGATGTCCTGGCACAGCAAGAGCGTGTCGTGTCAGCAGCAGTGCATATAATACACACATGAAATTACCAAATGTTGACTATGCTAAAATCTAAACTGATCGCATAATTTTCTACAATCCACAATTGGGGATTAATGAAGATGGGTTCCACAGCTCACACACACATGCATATATCACACAATGGCTTTGGGTCAAAGGACATGAGCCATGGACCCTGGATCAGCAACCAACCAACCAATCAATATGGGTTCCCGTCCTCGAAAGGACGAACACAAAAGAAAGTGGTATCAAAGCATCATGCTTTAATGCAGAAACAAGGACAGCAAAGTATCACCAGTAAGACAACTGGTTAAGTTTCAACAATAAGACATCTGGTCAAGTTTCAACAATAAAACATCTGGTAAAGTATCACCAGTAAGACATCTGGTAAAGTTTCAACAATAAGGCATTTGGTAAAGTTTCAACAATAAGACATCTGGTAAAGAGCAAAAAATATAATAATTGACGAATCTTCTTTTTCTGAGTTTTTCTTAAACATCTGCAGATAAGCAAGATGTAGTCTAGAGAAAGGAATGAGTTGTGACATGTTTTACAGCTTAGTTATCTCGATATCTGTGCCTTCTAGCCTGATACATCCGATTTCAATCTGGCTTCTGGATCACTGACTCTCTATGTAATAGAACAACAAACTCCACTTCAAAACATCCTTATTCTTCTGGACCACTTTGACTCTGTAATGGAACAAATGGAACAACAAACTCCACTTCAACCTGGCTTCTGGATCACTTTGACTCTATATAATGGAACGAATTAAAGCATACTCCACTTCAAAACCTCTTTATTCTTCTTCGACGTGCGTGATAGGTAACATTCTTTTTTTTCCTCAGTCTCTACATTTGGTGTTGATTTCATTCTCCCCATGATGTCCCTAAGCGAATGATTTGTTATTGTGCAATTTATCTAGCTCATGTAATGTGTTATTTGAGGCTGGACGTCATTGTAGTTTATCCATATTCCATATGTGGTCATTTGCCCCTCTGATAAACGTTGCTAATTGTTTTTGCATTGGTTGCACATTAGGTTCGGCTTAGTTTAAGTACGAACATAAGGAAATTATCAAATAATGAGCAGATCATAACATCTTATCATTCTAGTCTCAGAACAGTGCACAGTCGACTCCCCGCAACCATATGCCAACATAGTTACAGGTTGGCAGCGCAGCCACGTGTGCATACATATCAGCGCGCAAAGCATATTATTCAAGAATGTCTCAAATATGAAACGCTGAAGGGGGTCAAAGGGTACATCATTGTTTTCGTGTGAATCCAGGGTGAGCAAATAACCACGATCCTAAAAGTACCTTCTCGTGTAACAGTAAAGGTAATGCTGCTAATCTATGTGTACAATGAGAGATCCAAACCAAGAACCTATGGTATCTCTAGTGATGTGACCAAGTCTAACCATGTGTGATAACCATGTAGATCTCTTCTGTCATCAATAAATACAGAGGCACTTCTTGTTACAGAAATAAAATGTCGTTTAATATAAACATCAAGCCAATGATACAAATCAATATTAAATTCCGGAGTATTTAATATCTCCGTGACGTATAATACATCACCAATACAAAATGCCAAGATTTCACAAACTACTCTAGCACATCCAGGAATTAGGCACACGTTATAATATAAGCTTAATGAGATTATAGACCATCTCCTTATTCTACTACTAATCTCACTTTTTGGTCGACTAACTTTCTTTCTATTTCAAGTCGGAGTTGTTAAACTCAACAAGGGACTTGTCTCTCCGGGGAGACAAGTACTAACTCTCTGGACTGTCCCGGGGACTCTGTTCGGGGTGAAATGCGACCGCCCTGCTCGGCAGTCGATAATGCAATCTTTCTTCCTCCTCCACTCCTAAGTTTCTACCAAACTTCCAGAAACTTCCAACCAATCAAAAGCTTTCATTTCCCCAGAGGAAAACCTCTGGCCAATCAGAAATTGATCCTTCTGGTTACAATAAACCCACGTTGCCTCAGCCCAACCAGAACGCTTTTACCTGGTATGATTCCCGTCTGTCTATTATCTGACATGTTCTTAGGTAAACAAACGTTGCACTTGATCACACGTTCCTATAAAAACACACGTTTGTGTTTTATCGTCGCTTGACGCGTTCTTAGATATACACACCTTCGCAATGTGTGTCAGAGATGCCGTGGTGACAACATTTACCCAAGAGATGCAATGTGTGGCATTTCACGCCGTCAATATCTCGCTATCTGTGAAGGGTTCACACTTCTTACTGTGAAACCCCCTGCCTGTGAAGGGTTCTGCAACCAGATACTATCACACTCGTGGTGCACTCTGGAAACAGAATACATCTGCTCGTGCTGTTTCTGTCTAACATTTTTGGTGATCGTATCCATAAATAGTGAGGCTGTATGCGGAATGAGATTTGACTGCAAAAAGACAAACAATATCTTCGACACCTCTGTGTCAACACATGCAGCGGTACTGTTGAGATACAGTGACACAAGACATTCTGGCTCGAGCAGTTGAAATGCAGATGCTTTGGAGGGGCTGTCAATGCCAGTGTTTTGAAATTGGTAGACGTCATCGTGAATATGGAGAGTCATGAGTTGGTCTTCGTAAAGATAGCTTACTGAGTACAATGAGAGGGCAGCGCAGCGCCAGAAGACAGCGACAAATTCAAAAAGAAGGGGAAAACACCACATGGAAATCGGAATTAAAGTAGTGCACACCGCTAGAACAAATTTCTAGTACTTGATGCTACTAAACATGTGTAAAGACTGACATTTGAACGAGGGTTTCACGACATCGGTGAATGACACTTCGACTAAAAGGGCAAACGAATCTGGTCCAAACTCTACTGTCGAGTTTTTCCTATACCGGAATCATGCTCGCGGATGAGTAAAGGTTCAGTACACGATGGACACAGGAACAATACGTCTAATTACGCGAGACAAGTTAACTGGTAGCGGAACACCTCGTTCGAGTTAGATTTAGTCGATCCAAGACTAAATCACTATATACCACCTACTCAGAGACTGCCACCAAAGGGACATGTTTTGACCTGAAAAGTCGGAAAGCACTGTGGGTGATAAATCGTAACGCGTAGAGTCGATACACATTCGTCGCCTGTCGACAGTCTTATTGTCACAGCCTAGGGAAGCCCATCCGAATCAAATGCATGCTGAAAACGGATGTGCTGGACCGGAAGCGATGCTGTTCGCCATGTCCTGCTTCGTTACCTTCCCTTCTTCAGTCTGACCCCGAGATGTGGGAAGTGTTCTGTGCCCCCCCCTATTGTTGCTTACAGACGTAGATCTACTGTCCGGAGTCACCTACAGCCTGACGTTCCTAATCATTTTGGCACCATCAGATGCAAACGCAGCAAATGCTACACTTGTGCCTATGTCACCCAGATCCGACCTGTCTCATTCCCGAAAGCAACTTCACCATTGAGGAGAGCTTCACATGTGTGTCCCGCAACGTCATCTATGCCATCAAATGCAAACGTTGTGCCATGACATATATAGGTGAAACTGGAAGGAGGCTCGCAGACCGATTCTGTGAATATCTGTATAGCATAAAAAAAACATTCGGGTTTGCCTGTAGATATCCACTTTAATGACATGGGCTATCGTGGCGCCCAGGACATTCAGGTTACGGCCATTAAATTGCGCTTCTCTGACGACCTGACCCGTCTGGCGCTTGAGAACCGCTACATTTACCAATGTGGCACTCTTAAACTCGACGGCATTAATGAGCGCGTGTCTTATGTATGACTCTAGTTGGTCCATAATTTCTGATTGTTTCTGTCACATGTTTATGGTCATTTTTGTATTTTCCTTGTCCGGTGTCATTTCACCTCTTCCGGTCAATCAATACTACGCATACCAATGTGACCGTCGATGTCATTACAGTTCATTTTCTGTTATATGTTTTAATTGTTTCAATTGTTGGCTTGATAAAGGCCTTTTGGCCGAAACGTCGATTTGCGTGTATTATTATGTTTGTCTCTAACTAGCAAAACTTTATTATCCTATTCCTGGATCTACCTGTTGCTCTTATTAAGGAGCCTATCTTCCTCTCTGTTTGGGTTTTTCTGGACGTCTGCATTGGTTCGTCTTGATGTCCATAATATTATTTGGACCTTTCTATTATATATGTTATGTTCCTCCAGGGCCATAGGCGGCGCATAGGGCAGAAACCATAGCTTTCCATTTATGTCTTTGTGTTGCCAGGTCTTTCAATTGTTGCGTGTTGTTTAGGTTCATTGACATGCCTTCTCTATTAATGGTTCTTCGTAAAGTTTCTCTAGGTTTCTCCCTCTTCTTCTTACTCCGGGTGGCACCCAATATAGTGACTGATGGGGAATTCTTAGGCTGTTCATTCTGAGAACATGGCCGATGTAAGTCCAACGCCTTTGTCTAATGAAGGAAGATATATAGGTTTGTTTGCTTTCCTCTCTTATAGTAGTGTAAAATTTAAAGTCACTTAACATTCAGAATGGTACGTAGGCATTTATTTTCAAAGGAGTCTAGTCTTTTATTTGTGGCTTTTGTGATTTCCAACTTTCGCATTCATATGATAGAATAGGGATGATGTTGGAGTTAAACAACCTGAGTTTTGTGGTGTTTCTTAGTGTGTTTGACGTTCAGATGTTACGTAGTTTATTGAAAGCACCCACTACAAGAGCAATACGGTTTAAAATTTCTTTTGATGGGTCTCCATCTGGTGCTAGATCGGTGTCTAAATATGTAAAATTGTTGACTTTTAATAATAGAACATTTTTAATTTTTATGTTGTCGTTGGATCTCGTGAAATCTAATATATGCGTTTTTGATTTTCAGGCCTATCTGATTTGAGTAGCGTTGGAGATTACATGAAGGCCCTATATATATATATATATATATGTATATATATATATGTATATATATATATATATATATATATATATATATAAACATATAGGCCTACATTTTGTTTTTATCACTATTAGTTTTAATAATTTAATATTCTCTATATTTCCTTCAGAAATGTCTGTATTTGCGTAAAAACATATTGTAATTTATTTATGTTTTTTTTACTTTGACCTTTAACAGTGTTTAATTTTGCTCATGTTTAATACATATTGTTTCAGCCGCTAAAATTCCTTGTCAATGCGGTGGCTCTGCTGGATGACTTGGAAGAAGTTGGTGAAAAGGAGCTAGATCCCCATTGTTTTGCCCGGACAATGGAGGCTCTCTACGTGACATACGATGAGATATTACGCCGTGAAGACTCTGTAAGTTTAGACGTCCTTTAGATTATTGTATTAGTTCTTTGTATGTGTTTCTATCGTGCCTTCTATTAGGTTTTGTATTTTTACATTATGTGAGTGCTTTGAGTGTACGTTATACGATATGTGTTATAGTTTATCCATGTACATACTGGTGTGCATGTTTGCCATAATGTAGGTAATACGATGTGCCCAACTGTCGGGGACATCACAAATACCATCATCTTCATCATCATCCCAATTAAGCCGCATGGTCATCGTCGTTTTCGACGGACGCACAGAAAAAATATGATATTGATTATTTGCATAAGGTTACCTATGCAGTTTCGTATGTGGGAAAGTTTACGGCTGAGCTGGACACTATTTTTTTTTTGCACTTTGGCCAAATTTATGTAGGTCTGAATGTCTCACCATTGGCATATAAGGACAACCATTATGCAACAGTAAACTTTCATCAGATGGCATGCCAGTATAGTGAGGCTTTCCCCTAGTGGAAGTCATAAGCCGATTCATCTGTGCAATTACACTTCCCTTGTGCAGCAGCCAGAGAACCCAGCAGTACATAACGCTTGGGGAACCAGATGAGTTCCAGTCCAGATCATGGTTCAGAGCTGGATTGCTATGAACAACTCTGACAAGACAGTGTGATTGGCAGGGGAGCTGAAGCTCATGACTCCAACGTGGCATGTTGCAGAAAGGTAGATATACCATACATTTCCTAGAAATTATCCCATCTGAATAAGGAGAATTCTTAAATATTGCATACTTCTGAAGAAGTGTCACTCAATTCCTAGAAATTATCCCATCTGAATAAGGAGAGGTATTAAATATTTCACACTTCTGAGAGTTTTAGAGAATTTTGTTGTCTTCTGGGTATGAAATAAAAATGTGGAGAGACAACCCCCATTACACAAAGGAAGTAAGAGCTGATGCACATATGAAGTAAGAGCTGATGGCTTGTAATTCCTGGGGATCGAAACAGCAAAAGTGAAAGTGCTAAAATGTTAGTTTGAATATTAAAATATTCAGTTCCACATTCTACTTCGTGTCAGTTGCCAGATCTGATTTTTTGGCATAAAATCTGGTAAAAGTGTTTAATGTTATGTCTACTCACATCATATAAAACAGCATTTTAACGTGTGAATAAAATGGAAGTAATTGCTAAAATTAGCGGAATCTATCAGATAGGCATAAGTATACGTTCAAAATAGAACTGATATAGAAATTAGACAAATAACTGAAGTACATTTAAAACAAAATAAATTAATACATTAAAACCATTCAAAATGGAGGAACTGTATGCAGTGATTTGAAATATTAAGAATATGTATAAAAAATTAATTTATTCTTACATGTTATGCATTCATTTTTGCAGAAAGACATTTTAAAAAAAAACAAATAAGAACAATGTGTTTCTAAAAACTCGGGTAGGTAAGACCCGTTAGTCCAGAAAAACAACTTGCGTAGGAAACATCACTTTGATTACAAATAACTGCTTACTTGCAGGAAGGTCAAGAAAAATCAAAGGCTATGGGATCAGCCCTAAATATATGCGTACTGAAGGCGGATGCTCAAGACCTCAAGAGGTAAAACAAAGTGTAAAAACAATACACATTATGGTGATAACCATACCGACCCAACAAAATGGTATTTAAACCCAAAGAGACCCGCTGGGTGCCAAACCCGGTCTCTCTCATCTTCACATTACAGAAAGATAGTGACATGTGAGATGAAATGCTCGAGAAAAGCTGCAGTGGTCACCAGGCTTGATAGATTACGAAATGAAGACATCAGGGAAATAATAAGTATAATACATTGCAGAATGCATAGAAAGGCAGCAAATCAAGTGGTTTGACCACATTATGAGAATGCATCATAAGTTGCCCGTACAGGCACATAACCAAATGAAATCAGGGTACAAAGCCAGCGGAAGACAAGAAAAAGATGGATAGAAAACGTCAGAAACATCTTGAACAAACACGGTGATAGCACAGCCGAGGTGACACATCTAGCTTTGGAACACAAGCTCGTGCTTCAATTGAGAGGATAAAAAACTTCCTGAGTAAAGATAATAGATAATAGATCAGCTCAGCGAGAAGAATGCCGCAGTCGTACACCCTGATTCGAAGGTGTCCAACAATACTTCAGCGTTCAGAAGAAGTCGGAGCATAGAGTAATAGAGAAATCCCAACTGAGTACTTGACCACTCCCTGTTTCTTTTCATGAGCAACTATAGGACACCGGTCGAAGTCTGGACTTGAATGCAACCTTTGCAAGTCATCAAATTCGGTCTCTATTGTTATATAAATGTGTATATTTTAGTCAGAATATTGATATTCATTAAAAATAAACACAGAGAGAGGGAACATACATGTACGTCAAACGAAAATGTAAAAAGACAGATCAAATTTTATTGCATTATGAATGATCATCATTAGGTACCATGCCGACTGGGGTATGCCACTATGGATTTCCATTTCCAGTATATTTTAACAGAATCAATGTCGACCGAAAGGCAAATGCTGAAGCTGAAAGGCAACAAAGGGTTTAGCGAATAGATAGAGTGTTCATTCTTTGCTATACCACAATGTCAGACTATTTAATATTTTCCCACGCTGTCGTCCCTGATCTCTCTTGTCTTCTATCTTGCCCGTTGTCATAACGTATTAAAACAATAAAGATTATCTTTTTCCAATATTATTAAGTAATGCCCATCTCGAATTTGACTCGTTCATCACGTCTTCGTTAGATTTTCTAGCTGTTCGTGGTAATAGCAACATTCTTCTACAGAACCATATATTTATTTTATCAAATTTTCTACTATCCTGTTCATTGAATATCAGAGACTCGTATTCATATGTTAGAAACAGTATTACCTAGCTTTGGAATTATATAGAAAACAGAAGAAATTCAGTCAAATAGAAACATTTCAAATGTCAAATTGGTACTGTTGAATGTCGCAGAAACATTGGCGATAACAAAAGGAACAGGCAGCAGGTTGCAAACTTTCGTCAATGGATTAGAAGCGTGAACTTTCATGCGTGGAATAGAAGGTTTAAAATGGCATACGATCACCAATGAAGAACTTATGGAAATAACTAAACAGACGCCAAAAGAGTTAGTACTCAAGAAGTAGCACTGGAGATGGATTAAGAAGACGAATAGAAAATATTGTAAAGCATGCATTATTCTGGAACCCACAGGAAAAGAGGAATACCATGGCATACATGAATGAAAGAGTTAAGATACACATACACAAAGAATGGGTATGACAAGCAAATAAATTGAAGCTATAGCTAAAAATAGGAAAAGATGGAAGAAGTTTATTAATGGCCTATGTTTAGGGATACCATACGTCTCAGCATGAAGTGGATTATGCCGGTTTTGAAGCTCTGCCTCGACCGGTTTGCACTCTATCCCGGTTTCTATCACAATATACTTTTAAAAAGTATATCGAGCACAGGCTTGCACTGATGCACTGCAAGTCAACAAATAAATATGTTGAGATGTTCAATCTATTTATCTACAGTAAGCACATTTTCTTCCTACTTTTTATTTCACTACAGTATGTGATAGTCAGTCTACATTCAGGGACCTTCCAATAAATAAAATACATTTTTTATTTTTAAAAACTGTCCCGTGTGTTTAGACCAAATTGAAAAAAGGGAATTTCTCAGAAAATCTGTCTCTAATGAAAACGTAGAAAAGTTCTGGTAATTTTGTAAAATACCACAGTAAAATCATATTTACTTTAGTATATTTTAAAATGCCACTGATGTACTTGACAATAATGTACATGGTTTTGTTGCGAAGCAACACGTAGCTGTTATACTGCTTAGCTGGTGAAGAGAGTATGCTTGATTATTTCGATCTATTGTTGCCAACTCATTTTCAGTTTTACATTAAAAGGTAGGCCCCATGACAACACTATGATGCAGAGGACGACGATAGCTCTTCATTTACTAAGCCGCGGCAGCTGTTAAGTACGATGTCCAGTTCCTTTCCTTGTTGTGTTCACTTTCCTTAACTAGGCGAGAAATTACAACTTGGATTTTTGTTTTGTCCTCTGTTTCACATAGTTTTATATTACAATACATTAAAAAACACATAGAATAGCTAGAGAAATTAATGTATTTGTAGGCATCTAAATGATATCTAACATATAGTTAGCAGTTTCTGACATTCAGATGTACCAAAATATAGATCTGAATTAAAAACACACTAAGTGGGTGGAAAAACTACCTTGTCCCGGTGATCCCAACTTGCACATTTCATGTTATTATTATTGGTCTAGGTTTCGATTCTACAAATTGAATTAACTCTATGCTTCGCAGGTGAAAGTTGAATAGACATATACGAGGGGGGAGGTATGATATTTTTCTATGAACATTTTGTTTGTTGGCATGAATATAGATAATAACATATAGAACATATTAGTGTGGATATTTGTAGTTAAATAAAGTAGATCACATGGACTTGCAACGAAATTTCAACTTCAACGGTGAAAGGTCAGAATTGTATCTCACTAATTCACATCGCTGAGTATCGATGTAGAACTATGTGCTTTGATTCATCCAATGTGGTAACACTGCGATCATGATGATTTATGGGCGTATGGATAATAATAACGCACACATTAATATAGTATTTTGTTCCATGGAATCGCAAGAAGAAATTTAAATCTCTCAAAACACAGTGCACTGTACTAGACAAATAAATAACTGTTAGTTTTACATGAGGAAGACCATCCTACGTAATATGTCTTTGTCAATTTAGTTGAGAAAGAGAATTCTTAAAAGTTATATAGAACAAATTCTGATTAATGGAAGTGAATCTGGAACACACAGAAGAACAGTGAACAATTATATTGAGGCATCAGATATGTGTTTTATAGAAGAATGTTAAGAACATCATGGACAGATGAAAACCGCAATGAATATGAAGAAGTTAATTTTTAAAAAGAGCTCTTACCCGCACCAAAAAGAGACAGTCCACATTTTTTGGACACGTCAGGAGAAGAGGGAAGATAGAACACATTGTAACAAACTGGCAAGTTGAAGAGTGAGAGGAGTAGGGAAAGAACAAGAGACAGCCTATCATTGTGGCATGGGAGAACATCGGTATCGAAATGATTGACAGAATACGAAATAGAAGGATGTGGAAAGACATGATAACCAACGCCAAACGGCGTGGACAATAATAATAATAAGAAAGTTTACGTAGTTATTTCAATACTCTACCATCTGCGCTGAATATCATAAGAATTGTCAATTGGTGTATATTTTATATCTAGCCACAGAGAGCAGATGATATAACCGATTGTAAAGGCTATACCTTTCAGGTAAGTAAGACCTTGTACTTATAATAAAATTATTGATTATCTCTCTATTACACCATTTAATCTTTTCCATGATAAAATATATTTACTGAATATTTCAAGTATATCAAGTTCAGGTATGAATAATATTTTTGAAAACATTAGGAGAAGTTGGATATTAATGCCTATATTTGTGTGGTGCCAATTTCACTATAATGTATGACTTGAAAGGGGACAATTTATTTATCCAAAAACTCAATTCATAAGAAAACTAAAGTAGTATCATTGCCAATGGACTGAACTGAGGTAGAAACTTTTGGGCGGCCGCTCTGACATGAAGAAGACTTGCAGCTTCATCCTGGCGACTGGCTTGAAGATCTATCAAGACCAAAAGATTCCTGAACGCAGAAGAAGAAGAAACATCGATACTGAATATTTAATTTTAGCACATTAAATGAAGCGCAACTAAATAAGAAAATATCATCATCACGTGGCATTCTTTCAAGAACATTGTCTTTGCAATTGTTGTGCTGAACCATACTCTATCGTGTGTCAATCTGCCTGCCTCCTCCAGCGATATCTTCATACAGTCTGTGATGTCATCTGCCTTTCTCCTTCTAGGTCTACCTATTCTTCTACCTCCCTGAATTCTGCCCTCTAATATGCGTCTTTCCGTGCCATTGTGTAATGTTATATGTCCGAAAGTTTAAGAAAAATAAACCTTTTAGAAATTTACAGAAATAAATTATTTACACAATTTGTGGGCAAAATAATTGATTTTACAAATTTAGATACAAGTAGAATAGCATATTAATCACGTACATCATCTTGACAGATTCTGGGATCCATCGAAAAACGCCTGGTTCTTCATGGAAACATCTTAAAATTGTGAATAAAATAATGACCAAGATATAAGATCCAAATACAATTAGTGTGTTGTAAAAAAAAAAAAAATACTTCGTGTAAAATAGGGATCATTATAGCCCAATGTGACTTTAGCGGAACACGCATTGTCAGAATATGGCATATGACTATTTGTTGTAATATATTTTTGTTCGGTCTATGTATTTTTAAATTTATTTTAGCATGTTAATACAGCTTAGTGATAGCACTACCATATTTGACTGTCATATGTGCTTACAATTATCAATGAGGTGATATCCATGTTGAAACGTATTTGGAATTGAGATTATATTTCAGCGATATTATAATAATTATGCAATTTCATATTTGGTCTGTATTGTAATTTATATTGATTGTATGCTGTTTTAATTCCCCCATCCCCCTGGCGCCATAGCGTGTTGCTGCGGGAGATGGGAGGAACATGGATATCTGTGACTCATAGTTTTTTTTTTTATGGGAAAGGGGGCATGACGAAAACTAATGGAAATTTGGGGTTCACGGGTCAGTCTGTTGGAGGGACGTAGACGTAGTTATTTAGATGAGATTTAATAAGACATGTGTCTTCTTCTTTCGTTCACTTGGAGTGTACTTTTATCTGAAGTTTTGTCTCTTCTATAAACTTTACTGTGATTTGTAACATACAGAGGATAATAGTCTTTCTTCCACTATTATTTCTTTGGGCTAGTGTATTTGTCTCAGCATTTCATATTCCAGGCATTCTTAAAGTATATGCTCTGTTGTCTGAGGTGCCTGTCCACATGTTACACATGGCTGCGGAGTCTGATGTGTCATGTTGAGAGACATATAGTTACAACTTGTTCTGGTCTGTTCATTATTTGGTAATCATCGTTTGTTCGTGTTAGCTTTCTAATTTCTTTGATCATATTTCTTTCGATAGCAAATTATTGGCACACCTGGTTGTAGCGGCAGCTCCATCCTTATGCAATCGATCTTCTTTCTCGTTTGGTGTCCATTGATTGGCTTTTACCTATTATTTTGTTGTCTACTGTGTTTGTACTTATTAGATCTATTGCAGATTACATTATATCTTAGTTATTGTTTCATGTTTCCACTAATACAGCTATGCCTTCTTCCAAAAAATCTCTTTCATTTCTTCCTTTTGTTATCACCTGTTACAGTGACTATTTAAAAAAAAATCCTACATTTGTTTAGAAAAGAATAATTTTCTGTATTATTTGCTGTAATATTATTATATGTCTGTTTAGGCGAAAATATTATGATCGAAACGTAGACAGTTTTCGTTTGTATTCATTTGATTTAGCCTATTTTCGATTATCTTTTCATTAGGTTGGTAGGTATCTATAACACATATTTACTTATTTAATATAATTGCTTTGCACTAACTTCTTTATGAATGAGACTCGCATAATTAGAGAAAAACATCAGCTAACTGATATATCCCTGTACAAAAGATAAATCAATAGTCAATATCTCATATGGCGATTAAACCGTTATCAAGAATGGAAAACTCCATACAGAATAAAAAGACAAAAGTTGACGTAAATCTAAGTGCACAAATGCAATTAGTATTGAAGATGCTTCATACTGACTACCCGAAATCCTCTTGGACCTGAGTATATATAGATAGCAGAGCAAAGGAGGCAAAGAGAAATCATGGTGGGACATCTATATATAATGGTTCAACGATGGTAACCCCAATAAATCAATAGTTAATGGTGTTTATTCCACATACTTCAAAGTAGTGTGGAGGAATCACAGAATCAACTCGTGTTTTGCAGGGATTAACCAAACTTTAATAAACTAGAATAGTGATCTTAACCGATGCCAAACCTGCTTTGCAATCCCCCATCCCCCCCCCCCGAACCCAATTGCATTCAAATTGAAAACGCTAAACATAATTTATATCTCAACTAAAAAACGATGCTAAAGTAGTTCTTCAAAGAATTCTAGGTCATTCACAAATCAGAGAAAATGAATTATCACATCAGCTAGCCAAAGCACTAGAAGTAACTGCTAGAAACAACATATAAAATACACGGTAATATTTCTAGAAATTAAGTTCAGTATGAAAAGTTAAATGGACAATGAATGAAACTCAATGCATCCATGCAGCCAAAAAGACGATGCCTTCCGCAATCTTGGAAGAATTTAACAATCAATTTTAATTTGAGGACAAACCACAACAGACTCAAGCTATAGGACTCAAGCTCAAGCATTCCTATGTTGCTATAGGAATGCTATAGGAAGTTTGGAGTTTGTGACAGCGATATGTGCCACTGTGGGCAATTTATATTTTTTTTAAATAGTACACATTTTACAGAACTACAGACAGTACCACACGACAGGAGACATCTATGGCCATCTTAAACAGCTATGAAGGGCAAGCTATACTCCACAGTTTCGGAGCTGGTGACCAAATTACAGTTCATTGAATACATTTATATCAGTGTCTGACTCCAAATAAACAACGAAGAAGAAGAATAAATAGAACAGTAAACAAAAATAGAACAGCCAACTAGATAACATCTATATAACATCTAGACATAGTTTCTTGACGATAGTTCGAAAGTATATTTATCTACAAAAAAATGTCTAGATAATAAATGCAAGAAAACAATAGCGGTAACTATATTGTTCCTGATTTATCCCGACTTTCACCTTTCGTAATAGTAATAATGATCCTGGTTTGAACTCTGATATTACGGTAATTTATCTATCATCATCAAGAGCCGTCTCCGCAACGAAGGTTGTCTTCAACAGACCTCCAACATCCCCAGTCTATTGTTTTGGTGGTACTCACTGCTAGACTATAAACTGTCTATCATGTGATGTTACTCTCCTCTTGTATCTGTGTCTACTTCTTGCTCGTCTCACTTTCACGTTGCCCTCAAGTAAAGTCTTCCACAAGGTCATGTCTTTTAATGTGTCGAAAATATTTTATTTGCTTGACCTTTTTTTCCTTTAATAATGCTTTCTTAATAGTAAGTGTTATTAGAACCGCTTTGTTTATTTTCTTCTCTTTCAATGATGTTCTCCATATTCTTTTATACATCCACATCTCAAAGGCATCAATTGTGTCTTCTAATTAGTTGTTTATTGTCCATGTTTCGGAGCCATACATTAATATAGAATAGATGTAGAGTTTTATCATTCTAATATATATATATATATCGCTGTATTTAAATAAAAAATATCTCTCATCTGCAGAGCAGATAACCAAACCTTATTATTGTGTAACTCTCCTCTGCAGATAACCAAACCTTATTATTGTGCTAATGAAGCCTGCAATGATGATCAGAAAGAAATATTGCAAATGTAAGTTCTTACTCGTGGACATTGAAAAGAAAATGTATTGATATTGCTTTGTAATAGAAGGAGAGTGTCATTTATGAAAATCTCATTTGTCACTCAATGAAGACGGACTTAATGATAGTCGTCGCTGTTATTATTATTATTAGTATCGTTGTTGCTGTTGTTTCCGTTGTTGACATTGTTATTGATGTTCATGTTTCCACCCGGTTTCTACAGTTGCTGTTATTGTTGTTGTTTGATTTCCTTTCAGTTGCTTCTGATATTGTTGTTTCTGTTGTTCTTTGGTGTTGTTTTGTTTCATTGTTTGTAACCCCGGCGGAGGACGAGTCTGCCACTCTTATTCCGTATTTCCACTGGTTGATTCTTAATTTTAAATTCATTCTTAGTGTTTCTCTAGTATTCCTTAAGGTAGAGGTAATTACATTTCTTATGATGAAAATGTTTACATTTTTTATGGTGGAGATGTTTACATTGCTTATGGTAGAGAAGTTTACCAGAACGTTTGCAAGTGTTAGATAATTGTTTTACTCAATGCAGATAGTTTGTCTTGCACCATTGTATATACAATATATATATGTGGCTCAGAAACAAGGATAATGAAGAAAAACCTAGAAGATGAAATTGATGCATTTTATATCCGAAACGAAGCCAATAGAGGCTTAAAACTAACATTTGTCGGGTCATCCCTTACATCGAGCAGGGTTACGATCATGCCCAAACAAGCACACATGTTGAAACCATAGATTCAAGGCTATGAGGTGCACTAGCATCTAGGATAACATGCAACCCTCATAAATAATATGTCTGCATGACAAAAGTTTTTAAATGCTATGTTGCTTGCATTGTGCAGTTTCCTCAGGCGGGAGCAATGCCGAATTCTGAACCTCGATATATTCCACATCCAGCTACCGGAAGTCCCTCGAGTCTACCTTGTAGGGCCGGGCGGTAGAAGAGGATAGCGATTGGCCAACCAGGCAGAACGACAACCCCTCTGATCATCATGCACTGCAATGTAGAATGAGTTAACTGTACAAAAACCAGAACTACAAGAAACCCACCTCACAGAAAAAATAAACTTCAAGATACGATGGTACCAATATTATAGAGTTGACAGGTAATATCGGGGGGAAAGTGGCATAGGGGGGCCTACTGACGCGGGTCAAGAATAACATCAATGTCACAGAAACCAAAGCACATAAGGAGGTGCTGATACCAGAAAATTCCCATAAAGAGTAAAACCCTTGAATTACACATACTAAACTCCTACTGCCCAAATGGCATCCCATTAAACATGACCAGTATTAACAAACACTTCCCGGCAGTGGGATACTTGAACAGCCACACCCAAAGCTGAGAATACAACAATTTAGACAGAAGAGGAGAAGCGCTGGAAAATTGGAATGATGATAAAAACCTAATCCTTCTCAATATTCCAAATGATCCACGAATTATCTACTCAAGAAGATGGCAGAGTACCTCCACCTCAGACCTGACATTCTGGATCACACACCTGGATGAAAAAGTTAAAAGAACACTAGGTGAACAACTTGGTGGCGGTCATCCAAGTGAACAAAACAATAGTTACAAGACCAACTAGGGCAAAATGGAACTACAGGAAAACAAACATATATAAACATAAAGCATACCTACTCACAAGAGACATAAGTAATGGACAGATATATCAAGTCAGGGACTTTTAAAGACAGCTAAAAAGTAAATAGCAGGAGGAACGATGAAGAATTATATTTCATACTGGACCAACATACTCGAAAAACTACAGGAAGAACTGGTTGAAGTACGTAAGAGATGCAACCATCCAAACAAAAACACACCACACTACAAAAGATCACAGCGGAATTCACTAATGAAGATATAGAACAACAGCGAAGAAGCTGGAAGAGAGAAAAAAGCGAAAAATTATACTTTGAAAAGGATGGGGGAAATAGTTGTGGAAACTAACCAAGCAAATATATGATGATATGAAATCTATCCACAAACAATTACACTGGAAGGTACAGGTAAACTCAACACATGTCAAGCAGCAGATATCCTTGCAGAATCATATAGAAAAGATCATATAGAAAAGGTGTCCTGTCTATGGTCATCTGTATGATTATATTTTGTGTTTTGCTGAGAATATCATATTAATTCATGTAGACATCAGTCAGTGATAGTGTGTCAGTCGTCATCAAGTAGAACTCAATTACCTGTCTTCCGCGTTAGTATTATTTTCAATTATGTTCTACTAGCAGTACTACCTTCTATTGATAGAAAAGATAGTGACATTACCATCAAAGCTGCAGATAACATAATATTCGTCAATAAATAACGAAAGTAGCAACAACACGAATTGTCTAGGTGTCATGTCTAAATCATTTATATTGCAGAAAATAAAAGTATATATAAGGAGACTGAAAGACAGAAAATCACAAGGATTCTGTAGTACTATCGCGCAGTACTATCAAGGCGCGCATTACTATCAAGGCGCGTAGTACTATCAAGGCGCGCAGTACTATCAAGGCGCGCAGTACTATCAAGGCACGCAGTACTATCAAGGCGCGCAGTACTATCAAGGCGCGCATTGCTATCAAGGCGCGCAGTACTATCAAGGCGCGCATTGCTATCAAGGCGCGCAGTACTATCAAGGCGCGCAGTACTATCAAGGCGCGCAGTACTATCAAGGCGCGCAGTACTATCAAGGCGCGCAGGACTATCAAGGCGCGCAGTACTATCAAGGCGCGCAGTACTATCAAGGCGCGCAGTACTATCAAGGTGCGCAGTGCTATCAAGGTGCGCAGTACTATCAAGGCGCGCAGTACTATCAAGGCGCGCAGTACTATCAAGGCGCGCAGTACTATCCGGAGAATGACTCAGTAGTCGCTGTCTGTTTATTTTTATTTTGAAGTCAAGTAAACACACAATTGCAATGTCTAAAATATAGTAAATGTGTTTCAGGTTTGAATCATGGGAGGGGATTGATCAGAATGCAGTGCAGTATGCTAAGAAATGCAACATCAGCCTCACTTGTCAGCCACACAACGACATTGCTAACCCCATCAGTCAAACAACAGAGAACGATAATTACATGGAAGAAGATGCGGAGTTGGAGGACATGTTGGAAGAGATAGAAAAAGAAGTTGACGAGGAAATCAAAGAACAGGAGGCAAAAAATCTGAAAAATATGGCCGTTGTAAGTAACACTGTCAGTTAAAATTGAGATTGTTTGTTTGTACGAAACCTCAGGAATTAAAAGCAGTAAATCTCTTGTATCCCTTTGCACAGTATACATGGAGTTCACCAGTCCTTCTATTTCATATCCAGAAGACTTACTCTCTGCTATATTCTGTGATAGAGTTTCTCCAGTGCTTCTATTTTTTATCAAGAAGGGAAATCTTTGCTGTTTGCAATGCTTTGAGAAACAACCTCCTATTCAAGAAGAAATCCGGGTGTTTGTAGGCTTTTTTTCCTTTCTGAAACATATAGAGTTACATTAATTAGCTTCAGCTTCCCTGCCGAGCATCTTTTTTTCTCAGAAGTGGCCATAGTACCCAAGCGATGTATCAGTCACTGGGATGCGTAGGACAGCCAGTTATGCATTCACCGCTATCCAAGAGAGTCACCCAGTTATGCATGCTCCGCTATCCAATGAGAGAACTAGAGAACGTTACGCATTCTCCATTATCCAAGGAGGCATTAGAGTCATACATTCTTCGCTATTCAAGAGGCCCTTCCAGTCATACATTCTCCGCTATCCAATAAAGCTCACCGGTTATAGATGTTCCACTATCCAATGGGGCTCTCCAGTTATACATTCTCCGTTATCCAAGAGGGCCCTCCAGTTTTGCATTCGCTGCTTTCCAAGAGGGCTCTACAGTCATACATTTTCTGCTATACAATGAGGCTCTACAGTTAAACACTTCACTATCCAAGAAGGATCTACAGCCATGTATTCTTCGCTATCCAAAAAAAAGCTCTACAGCCATGCATTCTTCGCTATCCAAGAAAGCTCTACAGCCATGTATTCTTCGCTATCCAAGACAGCTCTACAGCCATGCATTCTTCGCTATCCAAGAAAGCTCTACAGCCATGTATTCTTCGCTATCCAAGACAGCTCTACAGCCATGCATTCTTCGCTATCCAAGAAAGCTCTACAGCCATGTATTCTTCGCTATCCAAGAAAGCTCTACAGCCATGTATTCTTCGCTATTCAAGAAAGCTCTACACCCATGTATTATTCTAAATCCAAGAGGGCTCTACACCCATGTATTCTTCTAAATCCAAGAGGGCTCTACACCCATGTATTCTTCGCTATCCAAGAAAGCTCTACACCCATTTATTCTTCGCTATCCAAGAGGGCTCTACGCCCATGTATTCTTCGCTATCCAAGAGGGCTCTACATCCATGTATTCTTCGCTATCCAATGTCATCTCCATTCATGCGCTCTTCGCTATCCAAGCGAGCTCTCTAGTTATTCATTTCCCCCAGTTATTCCGGAGATCTGCAGCTATGAAGGGCTATATGACAAGTGAGATAACTTAGATCTCGGCATGACTGATTCAACAAGGGGCTGGTATTTTTTCTTCTTATTCTTCTATATCATTCTCAAACTCCTGCTGGTTAGCATGATATAGTTCAGATAACAGAATGCACATTATTGTGGTTGACATTTTGACTATGATAGCTGCACTTTTCAATCTGACTTTTCCGACATAAACGTCGATTTTACGCCACTTTGATGCATAATGCGGAACAGTCAGCTCCACCCCATAACTCCTTATTCGCCTGTTGTCACAATCATGTCAGATAATGGTGCTGGTAATTATTTATTCTCATTTCATGTCCAAGTAAAATACAAGTGGTATGTATTCAACCGCGTCTTTTGAAGTACATGGGTTCTGTCGACCTTCTATTTGACCGATCTGTAATTAAAACTTTAGAATCTGATTCGCTGATCTAGAGAAGGCGTGTTTAAGATCAAGACCCTCGACAATAGAAATCATATCTTCTAATTGAAAACATCCTTCTAAAATAAATTTTTCCCAAGCTTTTCATTGGCTGTCGATAAAAAATATGAGCATAAGGACCAATGAAAATCAAAGTCAAATGAGTAATTTTTAAAAGTTATTTTTCAATTTGCCAACAGGTATTATATTGTCGATGATGCATATTTGTCATTTTACGGGGTTTTCCAGATTCTTTAAAAATTAGTATTTTCCCTGCCCCTCCTCACAAAATATCATATCCTCAAGCCGCCTCAGCCACGCTATGAAACCATGATTTCGTACAGTGATAAATAGGAAACAATTACGTCAAATCTTTATGTTGTGAATTGAATACGTGATAAGATGCACATCAGAGGCTCCATAGCTGGTCGAACATCAGGGTCAGCGAACCACAGCTGGCCAAGACCCTCAGTGGGCTTAGAAACAGGAGTGCAGCAACCCTGCTGTAGCCTGGCCAAGTACAAGGGATCTAAGATACGGTAATGTCAACCCGGCCCAAAAAAATGCTGGCTGAAGACGGATGTGTCAGGTCGAAAGGCGCAGACAACGCAGCTTGCTGTAAAACATAACACAACGCAGATCACCCTCATACGTCCTTCTCAGGACGGTCAGCGGAATGCTTTCAGAAGGTCCGCCGCAAGGCGTACGAAGAAGAAGAAGAATATGTGATAAATACTAACATAAATTTGAAGAAATTGTGCTTTCGAATTGCAGTGCATATAACAAATAATAAACATCTGAAAATACAAAACAATAAGAAAATACATAAAACTACGACTGTTTTTCTCCAGTCCAATGCAATATCTGTTTTAACATGTTGCAAAGGCTGAAAAGGGAAAAAGGCACAGGATACGCAAGACACTCTTGACATCCTTAACAATATTGACAGACTACAAGACAACGCGATGGTTATTCTAATTTTTAATAACACCTTTAATGTTCTCATTTGAAAAACCCATGTATCAGAGTTTACTGTATATAAATTGTACATTGTTTTCGCATAACTAAGCATACCATTAATCTGATGATTTCTTTCACAGAATGATGCTACTAAAAATAACAATATGCTGATTGGTATGGCTATCCTGACAGCCGCCTTCATGGTAAGCATCGCAATAGTGGCATACCTTGGATACAGACGTTACTGTCGTGCCAGATGCAGCTATCAGAAATGGGGTTATTCTAAGCTCATCGACGAAGAAGCCAAATTATTGCGGAGCGAATACAGTTAATTCTATTTGCTGGCGTCATTGTAAAATGATTTATCTCGTATTGTTAGAGATTACTTACAATGGAATTATGCTTAACTCATTTGGACTCTTGAACATCACTCTTAATATTGTTGTTATTAGTAATTTGAAATTACTACTATCTCAGACTCTCTATTAACTCTTTTATCTCGCATAATTTAATAAATAGCAGTTCAGGCCTACGGTCGCGCAGGTATGCCAAAAGTTCATAAATTTTATAGGGCATTCTATACATAAAATTGATTTATGAAACGTGGTTTAAACTTAAGCTTTTCTATAAAAATGCAATGTTGAAACTATGAATTATGGAAATGTTTTCTTCTGGCCGTAAATAAATTCATTTCATTTTTAGTAGCCCTGGGGATTGCTTTTTGGTATCTTGTCCAGCATATAAATTATATTGACGCATGCTGTCCGTCTATTTTCCCCCACATATATTGTTATTAGACGTGTGATATATAGATTGCATAGCAACTAAATTTTAGACTAAATACAAACATTGTTGTATTATACATAAATTATTCTGTTATCTGTGACTGAAAATCTAGAACATTCGTAGAATGTTGGTAGCATATCCTATTAAGGAAGTAACGATATACTCAATATCTTTGGTTGCTGTTATTTTAGGAAAAATTTGTTTATATTGCCATTACTTTGCCAATTAAATCGAATTAGGTACCGATATAGATTAGTTCATTAACCCTCAGACACTTTTTATGGAGGTCTTTTCATTATCCCTCAGATACTTTTTACGGAGGTGTTTTCATTAACCCTCAGATACTTTTTACGGAGGTGTTTTCATTAACCCTCAGACACTTTTTACGGAGGTGTTTTAATTAACCCTCAGATACTTTTTACGGAGGTGTTTTCATTAACTCTCTGATACTTTTTACGGAAGTTTTTTCATTAACCCTCAGTCACTTTCTTGCGAAGATGTTTTCCATTAAGACTCATCTTCTTTCTTACGTGAAATCTTTATGTTGTGAATTGAATATGTGATAAGATGCACATTAGAGTGCACAGGCCGGCGCTCCATTGCTGGTCGAACATCAGGGTTATGATGAATTAGATGAAGACGTGATTGAATGCTCCGAAAAGTTTAAGAGGTTGCTATCAGCCCACAATCCATTGGAAGTCTTCTGCTGTTAATGTGTGCTGATGTTGATGCACTCTACGACTAGAAAGGATACCTTCATATTTATGCCCGTACATGCGGGTGTTGAAAGTAATGAGTGAAATGATACACTAGCTAGCATAGTCATAGTATTAAAGGGTAAATCAGTGGATCATTCTGATATAATCAGTGCATTGAGGGATTTCGACCTTTCAGAAGATTTTCAGATGTGTGAATCATGGTTGCTCTCAAGGTTGCGAAGAAATGGTATAGATTGAAACGGTCCAAAAAGAAAAACTTTACAGATATAGAAAGATACTAGTAAATTAAGTAAATATATGCCACTTCTGGTTCATATGTATCTTTAAGTTACTTCAGTCAATATGTATCTCAAAGTTACTTCAGTCAATATGTATCTCTAAGTTACTTCAATCAATATGCATCTCTAAGTTACCTCAACCAGTCACATTTGCCTGGTCATCTGGGAAAAGGAGCTAACTGAACCTGTTGTCATCGCTTGGATTTGCGGATTAACGTGTTGTCTACATTTGTCATAATTTCAGTTTGCTACCGATTGATATGCACAGATATTTGCTATTTTTTTTAGACTTGATGTGTATTATCTTGGAAGAATTACATAAAATTATGCAGCAAACAATGGAATATCTGGACAGATCAGAAAGTAATTGAAAACTACTGTACGTAAATACTATTTATAAAATCACTACAGCCAAAAAAATGATACGCTGATTACTGCATCATGAATATGATATGGTACAACTGTTTATACGAGGAACGCGTTTATCTTCGATAGTGTGTCATGTGACGTTTTTCTCTCCACTGCATCATGAATATGATATGGTACAACTGTTTATACGAGGAACGCGTTTATCTTCGATAGTGTGTCATGTGACGTTTTCTCTCCACGACGTATTTATGTTATCTTTAATGCCATCAGACCATCGTCTTCTTAGTCTGCCCTTTCTCATCCACCCAGGTTCTCTGTCCTCCATTATGTGTCTTTCTAAACAGCTGTGTCTCTTTATATGACCAAACATGTGTAGTTTTCTTTTTACTCTTGTGTTTAGTAACCAACACTCTGCATCTTCAATGTATTTATAATATATGAGTTTCTCCATTTTTCCTTCCATGATATTATAAGTATCGTTCTGTAGCATTGCATAATTTTCATTATTCCATTATTCATTATTGAATCATGGAATTACTATCATCATTCCATGATATTCTAAGTATCTTTCTGTAGCATTTTATAAACTTCAATATCTCCGACAATGCAATAATATTAGTTTCAGACAATGATTACGTTTACTTGCATACAACGAGAAAAGGATGAATAGTATGCGTAGTGGTAACTATAAAAAAAAAATAAGTGACGAAACAGAGAGAGAGAGGACAACAAAGTGAAGAATGTCATAGCAGTCTAAATTCATGACGTTAAAAACATCGTGAAAAAAAGCATCCAAATTGATAGTCGTTATTCTGGAAGTTTTTTTTAGTACAATTAGCCTATTTTTACATTAGCTTACTGAAACCTGCGTCGGCAGACTTGGCACTTGATGATATCCAGTCATCTTATGAAACATAACACATTATATTTTACTCCAGCTCATATAAACACACATACACTAGATCACAAGACCGACATCTGTCAATTCGTACAAAAGCAACTTTAAATCCATAATTTCTTAGCTTTGTATTTGAATTTCAGTAAGTTAAGACTTGAATTAAGTAACAACGTGATAAGAAGATTAGCAATATCGATTAGTTAGATCAAGATGTTGCCAATATGTATTTGGAGATCTGATATGTTGGACAAATGACAAGAAAACTAGCCTTAGCAAGCACGCAGTAAACTTGTGATGGAGGTTGTGCTAGAGTAAGGTAACTCCTTTGGAAAAAATTAATATCATGTCAGTATATAGGTTATTGCTTGACATCTATTGTTCAATGTTTAGATATCTTATGCAATAACATGTCCAGAGATACTTGAAACGTTGCACGTTGAAATCACTGCCACGTTCACGAGAGTCAGGACTATTTGACTGTCTCAATAGCCTCTCTGTAACGGAGACATTGTCAATTCATTTCTAAACTAGCTATAATATGAAGTTTTTATTAACTTCTATGTCACTATGCCAATGATAGTGTGGCCTTATCGTTTCGTTAGTATAATTTAAGTCACACCCGTGAAGACATTCCTGGTGTCAAATATATTACAACTAATATTAACATTGGGAAACTTGAAATTGAAATTGGTGGATTAAAGCCTCGTTTGGAAACACGTTCCTTTAAACTAAAACGTGAGTTACTGAGTTATATCAGGTCATATGACCATTAACAAATGTGAGAAGCGGAGATACACAACACACCTGCAGTAATATGGCGCCATATTCTGAATAGAGAAAAAATATGGAAATGATGGAAATAATCAGGGCCGGATTTAGGCTCGATAGAGCCCTAAGCTATTTGAGATGTGGGGCCCTAAGCTATTTGAGATATGGGGCCCTTTAACGATTAAGAATATATAAATAGTGACATAAAACATGTTTTGGGTCTCCAAGAAAGTGGGGACCCTAAGCTATAGCTTGTTTAGCTTAGGGCCTATAGGTAAATCCGACACTGGAAATGATATTCCTATTCTTCAGTTCAAAAGCTGGACATTAGTTACAAAATCACAGCTCAACAGTGTACTCAGCACTGTATCACGTTCTAATCAGTCTCTGAGCTCCTATGTTCATGCGTGCCCAGGTATGCAGTGCTGTCCCTAATATGCCACGTCGATTCACCTATAATATGGAGGCGGAAAAAAAAAAAGAAATGAAAAATCAACAACTTGGTAGGGATAAGATTGATTTAAAATGAGTCACAGTGTAGATCAATATATCATGATGATGTGGATACTCACGTACATTGTGGGATTGTCGCTTGGCAATCACTGTTATCGGATACATTCATATAATTTATATTTCAAGTGTTTTAATAAAATAATCACATTCTATTATTGACTTTTATCAGTATCATGTTTTTGAGTTGTCCATTATTTCATGCTCACTTAGTTATCATCAGCTTAGTTATCTCTGTATGAGTGGCGCATGGCCGAGATGTCAGAGGGTTGGTCTCACACTTGTGAGGTCCAGAGTTTGATCTCCGATAAAGACTGTTTTTCTTTTCTGTCAGAGTGTAAATTAAAAATTGCCCACCCTGTACACGACGTCGAGAAAAGAAGGGCATGCGGCCTTTATCACACAAGTCACTCGAGTACTTCCTGTAACTTCATAACGGAAAAATACAGTTTGACAGTTTTAATATTTTCTGTAGTAATTATTTGATTCATACATAAAGACATTTTAGAAACCTTCAAATACTTGTTTTGTATTTTTTTTAAATGTATACCCTTAGCGTTTTTATGGTTCTCGAAAAATTTACAAAACTGTGCAGTGTTTATGTTGTTATTGTCTGTGTACCAATCGCCCGGTCCATATTCAGTATGACTTGAGAATATACAAGTTGAAAGTCTTGACTAAAATTATTTATTTTAGATATACTGTGTTGTCGATGGTGGAAAATGTATTGACTCAAGTTATGAGGAGAGTAGGTGTTATCTGAGCTGACCTGGATCTATATCGTAGCCCTGCTCTATATCGTTGTATTATTATTTGATCTTGAATTATAAATCCTCGATGCTCTATATCAGGACTGTTCAATTGGCGACCCGCTGGCCAAATCCGGCCCGCGGAGGTCTAGTAAGTGGCCCGAGGATCATTGCTAAAACAGTGGAATAAAGTTATAAAAAACCTAATTGTATAAAATCATTTAATGTGTTGTTTATAAATCTGGTCCTTGATGATCCCCATTTTGGCCCTCGAGTAAATATAATTGAATAGCTCTGCTCTATATTATATTATTCTTCTGTCGGATCTGTTGACACATCGAAAGAGGCAGCATTCCACGACAGCTAGGAGTCTGTACGAAAGAATAAATGTGCAATGTCCACATTCCTAAATCTCTTCGCCATACATAGGGACTATTTGACAAAGTAAAAAATAAGAAAACGACATAGCAACAATGCCCTTTTTCACAGGCGACAAGTTAAGTTCTTAGCCTTTCCCCCAATTTTTCCTGGACACTTCACACGACAGTGAACCTATTTTTGCATTCGTCCAGGCCACTTTTGTCATATGGGCACATAGTGTGAACATTTCAGTTAAATTTATTCCCTGTCAAAAACAATCCTGCACGGAACAGTCGAAGGTGGAAGGAGTAGAGGAAATTAACGAAAATCCAGGCTAGACATCAAAGTTTGCACTAATAATCTTTTATATTTTCATCCTATTCCATAGTTCAAGTGAACAAGATCACCAAGATCACATAAATGTACTCAACGAAAACTGTCTCAATCACAACATGAATATCAACACAGAAAAAAAACACAGAAGTAATGTCTATAGGCAGAAAATGTAATACAATAAAGATAAATGATCAATTACTAAAACAAGCGCAGGAATTTAAATATCTCGGGAGCATTTTTAGAGACGACGGAAGAATGGACAGAGAGCTCGAGCCAAGAATTCAAAAAGTCAACTACGAAAATTATGAACTTGACCAATTTTGAAAAACACATCTCTCTCCCGATAGAAACCAATAGGCAACTCACAAATGCAATATTCATCCAAACATTGTGTTATTAATGTCAGACATGGACACTAACTAAACAACAAGAGAGAACACCACGTGTGAATTGAGATTTTGTAGAAAAGAAACAACCAGAACAAGAAGAGATCATGTGAGAAATGATGAGATTACAAGAACTGCTGGAACATCAATGGTCAAATATATTGAAAAACAGAGACTGATATGGTTCGTCCATCTAATGAGAATAAACCCTTATTGGCCAGCCCTAGGAGCATACAAAATGAAATTGGACACTGCAAGATACAGACCACGAAGAAGGTGGATTGAAGGAGATACCAACATTCTGACAAGCACAATAATACCCTTGTCTTTGTAAATTTCATGTTCATCATTTAATAATTGAAATATATATTTATTTTAGGGTTTGGGTTATAATTATGGTTATGATAGTTGTGTTTTACATAACTAACTAAACATTCAGAGAATCCTGTAAATAGCAGGATGTTATCTGGATAATGAAATGTGTCATGTCATAGTTTAAATCTTAACCATGATATCTTCAGCCTGACTCATCCGACATCAGCATAGGTTTTTGGGTCACTTTGACCCTACATGGAATTCAACAACCAACTCCATCCTAAAACATCCTTATTCACCTTTAACGACATGTATAGAAGGTAGGGTAAGGCCACTATTCTTTGCTCCCATTTCGAGCCTCAGCACCCACATGTATTTATTATTTATGTTTTTGTACTGTATAGGGATAGTGAATATCTGCTATTACATACATATTTTGTTGGTGCTGACGACATTGTTGTAATGGATTTGAGTGTACTCATACATTACCAATACTTTTGGTACATATTTTGGTCTGGTTTTCTATTGGTTCTAAGTATATGTACTGAAATTTCAGGTTTGTTGTTTCTATCCTCAGAAATTATAAGCTATCAACTATTTTTTTTTCACAGTATGTAGTGAGGAGTGAGAGGTTCTCCAAATCTTTCTTTTGTACACTGGAATCCCATTGTAATAACTTGGTCAGCACTGTCAAAATGTTTATGTAATAAAAGAAACTCGCTATATACAGTACAAACAATATAGAATAAATATAATTGAGAATTTTGAAGTGTTATAAAGGGACATTTTTTATAAAAGAATGCGCTATACAGAGATTTCACTGTACTCAGAAGACTTCAGTTGTCATTTCAATTGTATACCTTCAGAAGTGGGCACCAATCCAGATGATGTTATTACACACAACTAATTTGGATCTAGTTCCCTAGCAAAAAGCTCTGTATATTTGTGCCAAGATGGTCAACAATTTAAATGCATTCCTTAGGTACTTAACTTTAAATCTAGGAAAATAGTTCCAGAAAAGGGAACTATCAGTAGAATAGTTCACATGATTAGGATTATATTGCAAATAACCATTATCTCTACTTTTCAAGGCAATAACATTATTAGAATAAACAATCACAATTTGCAACCCTAACTCTTCTTTTACCTAGGTCAACATAAATCTATTGTGAATATTTACATATTACTCATTCATTTTCCTTTAGTGCTGAAGTTAGCGCATAAGGCAGATCTCTCTAATTTATGTCTGTTCAAAGCTATTCTGTGCAGTTCTTGAATAGTATGTATATTGATTGTTTTACTTTCTCTAAGTATTGTTCTTCTGAGTGTTTCTTTTGGTCTACCCCTGGCTCTTTTGCCTGTAGGTATCCATTCAAGAGATTGGTGGTGTATTCTGTTTATGTCTGCGCATAGGACATGTCCGATGTAGAACCAAAAGCATTTTCAGGTAACATCTGTGATGAAGTTTTGGTGTGTCTCCTCTGATTTTATCATTTCATTTGAATTCACTCCAATGTGTGTTAGTTATCCTACGAAGACATTTGTTCTTAAAACTCAGTATTTTTTTTTCTAAAGATAAAGAACTTTTTCAGCTCTCACATCCATATTATAGCACCGAAATAACGCAGGAATTAAATAAGGGTATTTTACATATTATAGAACACTACACATATCTATTGCACAATGATATCATTTAGTCCAACATCACCTACATACCGGGTAAACCAGTTTGGGACAATAACAATAACATTTTGTAATTTGAGGATTAATTCTGCCAAAATACCATTATCTTTCAGTAGTCTGCATGTGGCAGTGAGGTGGACTTACCAGTGAAGGATGTTTTATTTCTAGTACAAGTGATAAAAGAAAATGTTGCCACCATCACCTACACAGGCACACCAAGTGCATAGATGAAGATTTCATTAAGCTATTTATATTTTAGTTTGGATTTGTTAGTAGAATGCTAATATGAGAATAAAATAATAATATGAATTATTTCCTTCTCATAAATCTACTACATTCCACAATTTATATTTACTGCAAACAATATGACACGAAAAGACAACACAAATTACAATGACAACTTTTCTTTCTTTATGTTTACTTTTGTCACAAATTTTTTGCATACAGATACCTGAGTGAGTCAACAACAAAAACAACATGACATTTTAAAATATTCTTATATTGTTCAATATAGTGAACAAATTATTTTGAATTCATCAAATAAAATGAGTAAAACAATTGTGGTAAGACAACATGACTGACTACACAAGCAAATTTAGTATCACAAATAGTTGCCTAATTAATCAAGAAGGATAAATATTCCTTCACATTTATAAAATAACACTATTTGGAACATTCAAAGAATTAATATTATTATTCCTATTGTGTCCTTCACAATGTCTGTCTTCTTCTGCGTTCATTCTCAAACTCCTGTAAATTAGCAGGATGTAGAATGAAGAACGGAATGCGTTGTGTCATGGTTTACAGCATTGCTGCGATGTCTGCGTCTTTCAGCCTGACATATCCGACTTCAGCATGGATTTGGGTCACTGACCCTATATGGGATGGGACAGCCAACTCCATCCCATAACCTCCTTAGTTGCCTTTTACGACATGCGTGGAAGGTAAACAGTGTTGCTATTCTTTCCACCCCTTTCGGGCCCCGGCAACACACAGGCGACAATGTCTGTCTCATTCATACATATTCTACAAAATGAAATATACATACATACATAGAGTTAGTTATTCAATTGTAGCATAGGCACTAGAATGTTATATATAACACAGTTTCACTCATGGAATTACATTAGGTTAACAGAACAAATTTTGCTCACCACACAAGTCATGTGTCTATACATATAAGGATAACTGAAGAACTCAAAGGATGTTACGTCTATCACAAAAGCTATAGATTCTGCATCATATGTTATATTAAATAATTGTCATGCATTCAATTATCTAACAAGGAAACAAATGGTAAATGTGGAGTGTTCACAATTTTGTGTTAACATGAATTCATCATCAGCCTGAATTCTGTAGTGAAAATATTTCTTCATTCATCTTCAAAACTCTCTAGTGTCAGACCATAGTTTAATTCAAGTAATCATTCTCAAATTTCTACAAGATCTCTATTGTAGCAGAACAATGGTCATCCAAGATTTCCATCAGGATGTCATCCAGAAAACAGAGATATTGTTATGTCACCATTCTATTTGCAATAATGACTGATACACCAGTCTTTGATGGTAGACCATAGCTAATTTCATATGCTTACAGACAGAAATTTGTGTACTAAAACACTTCACATTGATATACTAACAAAATAAGTAACTGACACACCCTACATTTCCTTTAATGTTATGCTACCTGCATAGACTAAACAGTAGTTTGTACAAACCCCAGTACATCATGAACACATTCGTGAATAGGCATATATAATTTTAAGTTCTGCACTAATCTAATCCTAGTATGTTAAGAGATTAAATCTAATCCTAGTATATTAACAGAGATTATGGTGAATAGATTACTAGAATTGTGACTTCCATTTATTTTTTGATGATTGTAAAGCTGTGATATAACCAAACTGGACAAACAACAGCGGTACCTCGCCATAACAGATACATTTTATTGAACCAAAAAGTTCTGCACTCCAGATCTTGTGTGTGGAACACTACATTTTGTGCTTGTAATTTGTGAACTGTGCACCTAATAGGAACTGAAAGACAATTACAGCATAAATAGACTGCAGGTGAAATGAATCTTCCCCCCCCCCCCTTACATCTTTATGTTTTGAACAGGACAAGCCAGAGTCAAAGACATTTTTAAACTGCATCAGCCACCAAAGCATCCACTGTATAAACACTGCTCTCATCCTAATGAAACAACTAAATACCCCTCATGGAGTATCCTTCTATCTTAACCAGGATAAAACTTTTACAGACAACCGTAACAGTTACTAATGCACTATATGTATTGCTATATTCACTTCAGAAAACTTGTATTTTTTAAGAATAGCATTGATCTTCTATAGTATGTTTCACCAGCTTTGCCCAACTTTAAAATCATGTATCTCAGCAAATATATAACGCATTTAATTAAAATTATGTGTGTGAATTGAAAATGGTGTAGACCCTATGAATTAACTTTTTCATTACATTGCATTCATTAGTTTCAATTTTCACTTTTTGTGATATAGATTAAAAGTCTACTTGTCACTACACATCTCACATACAAAAATTAGGGTGTTTACAATCAATTGATTTCATTTAGACATGATTTATTTATCACAAATTTGGCATTATTTAAGCGTGAAACTTGTACTCTTGAACACAAAACAGGTGGGATTTAAGGTTGTATCCGGTGTAATGTCAGAAGCGGTAAAACTTCTTTTCTGAAGACAATAATTAGTATGCAGACAAAGATCAAAGGATTTCATTCGTGCACAATAAACTGGATATGATACACAAATATAAAGTATGAATTATTGGGTCTAACCAAAAATAACATTAACATCGTATGAAAAAAATGGCATTAACTCTTTATATCCACCGAGCCGCTAATATCTACATTTTAGAGACCCACTATGCCGAAAAGCCGCTCAAATCTACATTTTAATATGAATTTACTATCGTGTTCGGCATAGCAGGAAAACCGCACGGAGACACAGAGTTAATATATTAGACAGTTACTCAGATAATTACATTTATTTGAGGACAAGGATAGTAAAACATGCTATAAGTGTAGATCAACTCAGCAGCAATGTGATATTGATAAATGGGAACATTGGTCATACCTATGATATACAACCAATAGCATACTGATTCCAAAATAAATGCAAGTAATTTTAAGAGCACAAGATAATTACATTATTTATTAAACAATACTATTAATAATTGGCATAGCTCAGTGACAATGGCTCAAACACCAGCAAATTGGCACACTGATCATAGTTAGGATATATTTAAAGTGAGCCATGTTCAGCATGTTTGATTAGTGGATATATAATTTAAATCTTACAAGTTTTAGAAGCAGCTAAAACACAGCTAAGCAACACCTAATTCTCTGAGAACCCAGTTTAAAAATAACCTAAACATCAACTGTCACCACCACTTCTTCATCCCAAGATTGACATGGAAGTTAAAACACAAATGATTTACAGTATATTCCTACCAACACTGTGTTACCAGTGCCAAACCTGATCTCTCTCATCTTCATATTACAGAAAGATAGTGACATGTGAGATGAAACTGAATGGTATGTTGTTGATACCCAATTGCTGCTGAGTAATTCTACCATTGGCAACTCACTGCCATTCTTTAAAAAAGTGCAGGTGTTCTGAAGATGACTTAGTGATCCCTACAGTAAGCTAGTGACTATTAAGGATATCTGTAAAAAAATGTCCTGGCAGCTGAAAGGGAATGGCATTCATTAAGTTGGTGTTAAACTGTTTTGTTGGGATGAGAGCCGTTTCTACACATGGATAGTTGCTGGGGGTCTGATATGGTTTAAATGGCTAAGGACTCTCACATGTCCTGTTTAAAACTGAAAGATAAGGGATTGGTTTCTCCTGCAGAGTTTGTTTATATTTTAGTATGCTTTGCACTTTTCTATTCACTAAATTCATTTCAAACTATCAGTTCATTTGCCCAACTGTTTAGACAGATTTACCTGGTGTTTCTAAGAATTGTTTTGAAGCACCTGTTTTTAAGTCTGTCTACTATGTCATTTCCTTTTAGATCGTCGTGTCCATGGATCCATTGAAGCATCACGTTGGTTGAATATGCAAAGATAAGACAGTGCACTGCTCTTGTTATGTATATTGTATCATGATTTTCATGCTGGGTCAGTTTAAGTGCCTCCAAAATCTGTAAAATCTGTGAAGTCTGTAAAAAAATGTCTGGTGGTTTTTGTTCCATAAGTCCAACTGTTGGTGTACTAAATCAATATCTGTCTTTATGAATCCAGCCTGTACTTCATAATGTGAGCAATTTTCACCACAAGCCTCAGAAGTCATAGACAATCATTTCTATTTATTTCAAAGTGTCATTAAGTACTTTATTTGGGTGGTTGTTCCTTAGTCTCATATCTTTCTATGGCTTCTGCAGTGCTCTTTTCACTCTGATATTCAGCAGCTCTACATTGACATCTATCTCACATACTACTATGGGTGTTATACCAGATTCAGAGATGAGATGGTAGTGTTGCACACAATGTTCTAGAGAAGAAATATTATAATCCATTACTGATTTCGTAGCAAAGATTCCGTTGGCTGAGTGTTTGCTTGTCTGCTCCTCAGTTTGCACTAGCTAGTCTCTTAATGCGGTTGAAAGCATTTACTTGCTTTTATTCTGTGATTTTCAATGTAGTCTTTTAGTATTAATTGTCTATCTAGTTTTACTCCAGCATAGATATGAGACTCTTCCTTTGTTAATATTTCCCCACTAATTTTGATGTTGATAGATATTTTGGATATTTTGTGGCTTCAAAGAGAAAATGATGTAAGCAGTTTTCTTGGTATTATTTTATTTCCATAACTTACAATATACTGAGATTATGAGCTCTTTTCATTGCTGTTTTTGCCAGGATTGGATATTTATCAGAAGTCCAGATGGCAAAGTCATCAGCAAACAATGATCTCAGCACTTTAAATGTTTGGCCTGGTCATCAATGAAGATAAGGAAAAGTGTGCAACTTAGAGGAGAGCCTTGAGGCACAGTCACTCCTCCAGTATTCTTTACCAGGATAATGTACATGCATAGCTGGTGGCGATAGTTCTATTGGAAGGCCTGTATCGATCTAATCATTTTTCCCCTATATACATTATGCTTGTCTTCAGCAAAAGCCCCTTTCTCCAGACTATTGTGGGCTTTCTCAAGGTTAATGAACACTGTTAGCGTGCTTTTTCCTTCTAGGAAAAAATCCATCACATTTTGTGTGAATCTGAATGGGGGGAAGGGTCATCTATGCGACACTTGTGCATGAAGGCTGTCTGATTATTATCTAGACAGAGAAGAGTGATATAAACGTTTTTGGTTGACAAAGAATATTTAGACATATATTTAATACATTAGCTTAATTTGTGTGTTTAAAAAACTGTTTAGGGGATAAGAGAAGCTATGAATATTAAAATTAGCAGGCATTAAAGTATCACAAGATAAATGAATTGCTTCTGAACCAATGAGACTGCACACTGGGCAAATCCATAGGTGCTGAGTCTGCTGGTTGAACATATTCCTCATTCTGCTACTCTGATGCCCTGTCTAATCCTGTCACACTGAATACCAAGTTCTCCCAATGGTATCCTCTGTGTATCACATATACTTGTGACATATATACAACCTACAAAATTCTCCCAGATCTATTCTCAATTCACAGACTATAGGTGCATTTGACAAGCCTATCTGCTTTCTCATTTCTGAAAACGTCAGAATGTCCTGAGCAGTAAATCCATGTGACACCCTAAAGCAGGGCTATTCAATTATATTTACTCGGGGGCCAAAATGTAGAAAATGGGGATCATCACGGGCCAGAGGCTCGATTCCCAGCCTTTTTTATAACTTTATTTCACTGTTTTAGCAATGATCCGCAGGCCATTTGCTAGGCCTCTGCGGGCCGGATTTGGTCCGCTGGCCGCCAACTGAATAGCCCTGCCCTAAAGGGTTAAACAGGCTATAGAGTTCATCCACCCATACCAACAGCAACCATTTTAATCCTTTGAAGAATGGACTGAGAATCCAGACACTATGACGGCCCTAGTAAAATTAGTCTAGATAACCATTGGAGAGCTGCAGTGACAGCCTCGATCTCCATCCCCATAATGAATGTAGTGTTCTATATGCTCCATTGTGATTGGCAATAACTGTACCACTTGCACTAGACATAAACCCCAGCCAGTTTTCTCACCATGATGAACAGTGCCATATGTAAATACTATGACATCATCATCTCCTGACTACTATAAGATGGTTAATTGCTAGGTCTGCTATTTCACTTCCCTGCTCTCTACATTCTCTGCCAATGATAATAATGACATAAAAGTTTGTCATTATTTCATTAATCACAGACGATTCTTCTCCCTGTGGGAGATTGTCGTTAATTTGCCTGTTGCACTTTCCACCTGTGTCATTCATGACATGCCACACTTAATTCTCGAGACCTTGTGATCACTAGTATTCTTACACAATGGGATATATATGCTGTGTCTTGAGTGAGATAATGACGTGAGGGTATTTATAGCAATCCAAGCATATATATTTTCACAATGGAAGTATCCTTTGTGCATCCAAGAACTATACAAATTCCCTCATTTGAATGAATGAATTGAAAGAAAGTAAAACAAGACATAATTAAAAATGATTCTTGTCAATGGGGACAACAAAACTGATCCGGTGGCAAATCAAGTTTTATTGGATCAAAGGAAAAAATTTCAGAGGACTGAAAAATGCATAGATGACTGACTTCATTGTACTCCACTCCTCTCAGCACAGTTGAAGTGATATTGCCAGAGATCTCTGGAAAAAAAATCTGCTTGCAAACAAGACATCATGGCACAGTATCGAACTCATGACCTCGTAAAGCAAAGGTAAATAGCTTAACCACTATGCCACTGAGATTATCAAAATTTATTAACATTGACAGAACATATAGATGCTTTTTTGCTTCAATCCTCAGAGATTACAAGCTATAAAGCTCTTTTTTTATATGTGCAATGGAAATTCTCCAGAACTTTTTTTTCATACTCAGAAGATTTCAATTCTCAGCACTAAGCAATCCTATCCTATAATCCTGTCATGGTCAAAGGTGTACCACATTGGATGGTTCAGGACATAGAGTCCTCCAGCAATTTTTATCTTCAATGATGTGGATGAGTGATGACAAAACTTGTCTTGTCCATTCCTTGTTGTTGTCTGTCATGATTCTATTTATCCTTCTCTGCTTCTTCTACCCTTAATGGTTCCTTGCAGTTTTGTTTTTGACAAGGAATCATGTCAGTATATATGTCCAAACCATGGAAGTTTTCATCGTTTCACTATTGAAGGCAATGGTTCTTGTGGACCTGGTATACATATCTATTTTATTTCTTATGTATACATTTGCCTTATGTTTTCTATATGAGATTCATACAATTTATCTGTAATTACGCAATAATTTGAGAAGAAGTCTCCTATTCAGAGGTGGGTTATATGTGTATTTGTTAGAATGCATGTTCCACTATTTTTTGTATGCAAACTTCCGATCACATCACCTACTTGTGACCACAGATATGACTTCAATTTGATTATGAAACATGTAGATAGGAGAAAGTCTAGTTGTTTTTTCATTCACTAAAAATGTATCTACATCTCCAATGTTGTAGATATAAACATCACTGTTTTTGTACAGCTCCTATAGAGGCTTGTCCAGCTTTACATGCTGTCCTGGGCAAGTGGGTTTGCCTCAATGTTTCATATGTAGTTATAACAGGTACAAGAGGCAAATCTAGTACAACGTATAAATATCTGCTGCACTGTCATGAAAGCGTTTACAATAGTGTGAGGACAAGCTTTCATATTAATAGCCCAGAATGGAAATGGATAAAAGGGTCATACTGCAGATATTTAATGGCCTCCTCCTGTATATTTAGACGCTGTGATTGATGAAGCATCTATACTTTGATTGATAAAACCAGTAGTAGGACTGTACATATGCCAGAACAAGTGAGGAGTGTATTTAACCAGCAAATTTCATGAACCAACAGCATGCAATCCCTTCAATATTTACTTCCAGCACAACTCTGGCATGGAGTCATAATCAAAGGCACTCTTGTGATTGTTTCCTTAAAACTGTTACAGCCCTTAAGCAATAGCAGCAATGTTCACCAGCATGCTGTCAAAGGCATCATCATTCTGTCACAGGGAACTAATGTCATAGTTCAAGAGTAGTATATCCTATAAAGAAATACAAAGAATTGACATATAACAATGATTTAAAACAATCCACTTGCTAATATGCTATAAATTGTATATAAAGTTAACACGTTAAATACGAGAATCTTCTTTACACCAGTCCTGCTTTAACTTTGGGCATAGTTGGTCATCAGATTATCGTGGCATTCTGGATATATCCAAAGTACTCCCATCTCCTGTTCAATAGTTCCTTCATTGTGTGATAACTGACTGTTCTTGCTCTGTGTTGGTCAATTTTGTATTCCTAAATGCTGTTCATTTCTTGCAACTCCACGCTTCACTCTCAGATTATGCGCTTCGAAAATTTTTTTGTGTGTGCATTATGTTGTAAAGTTTTCTGGAGCGATTGATGAGCACTTCATATATAGAGAGTTTGCTATCTCAGTTATTTCATAAATCCATTATCTGCAATAAGAATGTGTCTATTAACCGTAACCATGCTGTAAGTGACTATAGTAGAAAGACAATACACATTTTCCATAGCTGTCTACTACTACAGCCGTACACACATCTTTGAACAAGGATATCGGGCAATTGTAAACAAATGTTAATCACCTGGTTAGCCAAGGAAATAAAAATAGACTTAATTAGCTTCCGTTTCTGTTAGAGCTCAACTAAATAGAACGAGTTACTGTGAAAATAGAACGAAATGTTGTACTGTGTTCAGCCACCAATATAATCTGTAAACTGTCAAAATTGAACAAAATTACAACCATTTTTGGGGAATTTTTTTCTTCTTCTTCTTTCGTTCGCTAATAATATCTATATCTGCAGTGTTGTTTCTTGTATAAATTGGACAGTGTTTTTCATTTCTTGTTTTGTACCATAAAGTTTAACATTCATTGGTGTATCAGAAGGCCAGTATGTGCATCTTAATGTGTCATAGTTTGCACATTCTTGAAGGATATGTTCTGAAGTCTGGTTGACTTGTCCACAATTACACTTTGCTGTTGTGCCAATTTTAAATTTTGTATACATATGGCTGTTTAGTCTATTGTGTCCAGTTCTCAGTCGAAATATGATGACCTGTTCTTGTCTGTTAAGTAGGTGGTAGTCATCCCGTGGAGGTAAGTTAGGCTTTCGTTGTGCCTTTATCATGGATTTCTTTTGGTGATAGCTGATTGGTACATCCGGTTGCTGCATGTTAGCACCTTCCTTGGCGAGTTGATCAGCTCTCTCATTTCCTGCTATTCCACAGTGTGATGGAATCCATTGCAGTATAACTCTACACCTATTTTGTACTATGGACAATACCTCTTTTAACTCTGGAAGTTTATTGGATTGTAATGCTTCTAGTACTGACCTTGCATCTGTAAGTATTACAATAGGGTGTGAGGTCCTGTCCAATGTTAACAGTTTCTCTGCAGCTGTATAAATAGCTTTGACTTCAGAGTCATAGTTGTTGCAGTAATTCCCTGTTGGTATACAAGTGGTATCAGTGGTGCCATCTGGGTATTCTACATATACACCACTTCCTCCATTTTTTACTGCATTCTGTGCTGATCCATCTGTATATACTCTGGTCCATAGATCACTTGGGTAAACATCATCAAGGAAACAGAGCTGCTACTCTTTTCTGCAGATTATTCTGATGTTCATCCCCATGCACACCTGTTATTGTTGTTTGGATGGTCACTGGTAGGCATGTCCGTTTTTCCCATGGGGTGTGATCTGGTTGACCTCTGACAGATCCGATACCTGTCTACATAGACGCTTGGCCTGGTGTATGAAGCTGCTTCTTTTAAGCCGTCCGTGTGACAGATTCTGGAATTTTTCCTTCATTGGGTAACTATGGTGGGAAAGAAACTTTTCTCCATGAATTATAATTTTAGTATCTCTACGCTCTTTCAATGACTGCATCCCTTCGATATTCTGCATTTCTATGATTGGTGTGGATCTCATTGCGCTGGAATGATTCTAAGTGCTTGGTTCTGTACTCTATCTAGGTTTTGTAGTGTAGTGTTTGATGATGAACTCCATGCTGTAGAACCATATTCCAAGTGTGGTCGAATGGCTTGTTGGTATACATTTTTTAGAATTCTTTCATTAGCTCCCCAAGTTGTCCCACTCAGTTTTCTTAGTATAGCTATCTTCCTTCTAGCCTTTGTTTCTGCTTTGCTGATATGATGTTTCCATGTCATTTTGGCATCAAATGTTACACCAAGATATGTGGGTTGGTCATCTACCTTTAAGATAGTTTTATTTACAGATGTTTCCTGCTCTTTGTTTTGGTAAAAGTGTAAAAAGGGTTGTTGCTGACTTCTCTATATTGATACATACACACCATTTGTCAGCCCAATTAGTCAAAATGTCCATGGCTCTCTGAAGCATTTTTGTGGCAACCATGGCGCTCTCATGTGTGCACCATAGAACCAAGTCATCTGCATATAGTGCTGCCTTAGTTCCACAGGGTATTTCTTCAATTAGATCATTGATAAATATGAGAAAAAGAGTGGGTGATAGAACTCCTCCTTGAGGCACTCCATGGCGTAGTAATACTTTCCTACTTTTTTTGCCATTTACTTGTACCCTGGCTCTTATTGTGAAGAAAGGCTTTCGTCCATCTATACATATTTCCACATATCTTGTAGTTTCTCATTTTTTTAAGCAATCCTTCTTTCCATACTTCATCAAAGTAAATCAATCCATGCCACTAAAACTGATTTTTTTGTCTTGGAAAGCATCCTCAATTTCCTGTGAGAGGTATGTGGTTTGATCCTCTGTGGAGTAGCATTGCCTGAAACCTGCCTGCTGTGGTGCAAGGAATTTTCTACTTTCCAGGTGAAATTTTAGTCTTAGGTTTATGATGCGCTCCATTGTTTTGCACAGCAACTTGTAAGACTAATTGGTCTGTAGCTAGTTGGTTTTGTTCCATCTTTTCCAGGTTTAAGCAAAGGGACCATAATTGATTCTCTCCAGATTTGTGGTATTTTCCCAGTAGTCCAGCTAATATTTAGGATGTCCAATAGTTTCCTTCTGGCTGTTGTTCCTAGATTCTTTATCATTTCATTTGATATTTCATCAATACCTGCCGACTTATTCAGCTTTAGTTTAGAGACCGCTAATTCCAATTCACTATATGTGAACAATGTATCCATAATTTCATCTGCGCTGTTTTCATCACTGATTCTAGTCTGCGCATGTTCCATTTTACTTTTTTGGTCGCTCCGCACTGTACACGGTTTCTCTGGACTAATTTCAATATTGTAATCTTGAGCAAATATCCTAGCGAAATTATCTACTGCTTGCTTTCCTGTAATCATTTTGCCATTCTGTACGAGCGTTATGTTTGTGCTTCTTCCTGTTCCCTCATCATTTACCGGTAGTTGTTTGACCAGTTTCCACAGTTTTCTTCCATCCTTTTCAAAATTTAAGGATTCTGTTTTCTCTTTCCAGCTCTTTCTTCTAGCTTCTAGTTTGGCTCTTTGGAATTTAGCTTTTGCGTGTTGATGTTTGTTGTGATGTTCCTGGCTTGGGTTATTTTCCACTTCCGTCCGTGATTTTTCTTGGTATTGCTTCCTTGGCAGCTTGATGAATACATTTATTGAACTCTTTGACTATGGCATTTATGTCTTTTCCTTCCATATCTATTTGTCCAGCTAAAACACTACTGCGGTGTTTAAATAGTCCCCAATTTGCTTTTTTATAATTCCATCTTGGAAGGCTACATGCATTTCCTGTGAGTTCATTTTTAATACTAAGGAGGACTGGTCGATGGTCGCTACCTCCAAGTTGCTTCCCCACTGTTCTATTGATTTCCCAGTTTAGGTCTGCTGAGTACAATGCCAAGTCTGGCGTGGAAGTGGTTTGCCATGTTCTTGAGTAGTATGTTGGAGGATCTTTTGGCTTATTAAGCAATAGAAGACATTTATCGTCTTGTCAGCTTTCAAGTTCTTCTCTTTTATCCATGTGGTCATAACCCCAGCTTTGTGAGTGACTATTAAAATCTCCACATACTATCAGTCTTCCTCTGTACGGTATTGTGTCCAGGGAAAGGGACTGGTCATTTGGACAATAACAATTTAGTAGGTTGAAGTCTGTGTTCTTGGTCTTTAGTTGAAGGACCTGATATTCTGCTCCTTCCATGTATAGCTCAGTTTGATGTGTGCTGATATTATTTTTGACTAGAGTTAATATACCTCCTTTTCTTCTGTCTATTCAATTAGCTCTAAAGCACTGATAACCTGCAATTTTAAAGGCTACATCTTTGCTGAGGTGTGTCTCTTGTATGCAACAAATGCTGACCTGTTCCTTAAGAAGGGTGTTTTCTAATTCTAATTTCTTGCTAAAGCCATCTTTTTTGCTATTTACACCCTCAGCATTCCAGTGCATTATTGTAAGTGGTGTCTCATTGGTTGGTAATATTTGTTGGTCAGTGATATTACTCTTGTGCCTCCTGGCTCCACAAGGCAATCGAAGAGGACCTCCAGTCGTATGGGGTGGGCTCTTTCGAGGTATAGGGCCCGGTGCTACTCCTGCCTGGTGAGTCGTCACAGGGTTAGCACCATAATGGGGTAATGCAGATATAAACATTCATGTGCGATAATGCATGACATTCTGATTGTTGCGGTGCGCCTTCTGGCCAAATGTCGCTGACTTCAGCACCTTTACTTGCTAGGCAAGACTGTGGTCCTGCCCGAATGTGAGAGGGCCCGGCCAGTCTTAGTTTCCAGCCTCTGCTGGCTGGACTAAGCCCCATCTCCACGCCAAGGAGCTGGTCTCGATGGGGGAAATTTTATTTTTCTTTCTAAATTCTTATTTATTTTGCGAAGCTGATAATGTTAATTCGATCAACGTGGTTCGTTTGTTTACTAAGACGAACGTTATATGAACACGTAGTTTGATTATAAAATTACAGCAGAGTAATCTAAACCTAGTCTGCAGCATTCCATCTCAGATTGAATGTATCAAAGTTTTCACCAACATTCTAGACCTAGTCGATAATGTTAGTTCGCAATTTATCTCAGAAATACCACATATACCAACAAAACTTACATCATTACATTCAGTAACTATTCATTTATTTCCACACACAAAATATACACACAGTTTTAAAAGCAAACAATTTATTGCATTTTCCAAATATCCTCCTTAAAAAGCATGTTAGGGCAAAAAAGAATGCAGTCTGGTGAAGGTTAAGAGTTCTCTGTATCAAAGATACTTTTCTTGAAAAACATCTTGATATACATTTGATCTGCTGTCTCTTAATGTAGACCAAAGCTGGTATTGTCTATGCTCTTTCTGATATTATCATTTTTTATTAATTGTGCTTTTTTTCTCCTTCATTTTACATTACCTCTCCGTTGATATCTCATTTCCACTTTTTACATATTTTTTATTTGCTAGTCAAGTGTCCAAATTTGAGATTGGTAGCATAATGTTCGTACAAAACCGTGTTGAATAATGTGAGATTCAAACGTGTGTCCACTGTTAAATGTTTATTATGCAACACTGGTGGGATCTGTCCAGTGGTTAGATTTTGTTTAGCTACATCTTCATACTTGCACTTAATATGCTCATACAATCATCACATAGAAAAATATTCTACCACAAAAAGATCAAAGTGCTACAGCACCTGTTTAAAACACTTTTAAAATAACTTACTCTTCTTCTTCAGCATTCATTTTCAAACTCCCGCTGGATATCTCTTGTAGCAGGACAATGGTCCTACTAGATTTCCAGAAGGATGTAGTACAGAGAATGGAAACATGTTGGGTCACTGTTATTTGCACCATTGGCTTGAAACATCCGTCTTCAGCAGGAATTTACAATTCAATAGTTTGTAATATATTTGTCTGTTATTTTCGTGTTTTTTTTGTCCTGTTGTTGAGAAGTACAGAGAGTGCCTTATGACGGCCAAGGCATCAGGTTCAATGGCAGGTAATTGTGAATCTATACCATTTAGAAAACAATGGCAAACTACTTATGTAAATACTGCCAAGAAAATCTCTACAGCCAAAACTGATAGGCTAGTTACTAAATCCTGAATATGATGTTACAATTTGTTTTCACTTGTTTAGTTAATATATGCTTATTATAAGTTGTCTACCAGCTTGTAGATTATTGTCGGCTTTGAATATATAGTGAGATATGTTGATTCACCTGTAACTGATAAAATTAATTATTAGGTATGTTGATTATCATCTTCGCACACTGGATACGTCCATAGGTGCTCCGATCTCCGCTTCAGTAAATCTCTCAAGTAATAGTGTTGGTTCACTACTCTTTTTGAAATCTTTGCAGGGGTTCTCTTCAGGACACTGCCATCCTCAATCCCCCCAATTCTTGCATTCTTGATATTGACTCATGCTTATTAATCTCAAAATTCTCTGATGATGAGGACTCACGAAGAGTAGTGAGTATGTCTACTCGGTCCATAGGCTGACCGATGTTGTGGTGGCAAGACTAGCTAATTTATTGGCAAGTTCGTTTCCCTCCGCGGCCGCATGTCCGGGGACAAAAATAAGCGTGATTTTTCATAGTGATGCCCACATTTTAGCTCTCTCCAATGACTCTGCCCATTCCCTACGTGCATCACCTGTTTTGACTTTCTGAATCAAATTCAGTGAATCACTGGAAAACTTATAAAAATGACATCTGAACATGTTACAAAGTTTGAAACATCTGAAAATCAGAGTTTACTCTCACTGTGCCTCAGCAGGGTTGTGAAGTCTTTACAACAAGAAATGCAAAGTCTCAAATATCTAAAACAGAACACTTAAATATTTTCCAATAAAAGTTAAAAAAAAAGGTCATCTAACAGTAAGAATATTTCTATAAATTACTGATTACTTTGTTGAGTTACCTTGTCATTACTATACAAGTCTTTGACAGCTTTCAGTGTATGACTGTTATTGAGGTAAACAAATCCAGACTGGCAAGGACAGTAGATGTCAACCTTGGAATATAATTTGATACACAGTGGTGAAGGTTGCTTCAAATATCAATAATTGTTCATATTTATAGTATAGTAAAGATCAAGATATTTGAACATTTGAAAATGCATTCAATATTTAAGCATAAGCTATGCAAGTATTAATACAGTCAAATAGTTTAGAGATTTTCTTCAGAAGAGATTGAATTTTGTTTTTCCCTATAGCCTAATATAGAACAATAGAACTATAGCCTGCTACTTAGTATAAAAAAATAATGGGGTCTGGCATGTTGAGTCCGTCAGTAAATTTTAACAGATGACTGGCCTCATCACCTCCAATTTCTAAGACAGTAATGTTAGGTAGCACATCAATCAATTTTATCAGAAAAACTTATTTCAAGAGTGTTCTGAGCATGAAACGTTGAGGTAGACATATTGGCCAGAGGAAACAACACTGGAATCAAAGCTCTATGGGACACTGTACAAACTACAAAAGACAGTGAGTTTTATTCAGGAGACAGAATTACAGATATAGACAGACATGTTTAAAGTGAACGAAAGAAGAAGAAAAATCAGAAAAACTGTCTCAATTATGAGGACAGATCAACAAGGTCTTGGACTTATTTTTGTTTTCTGGAAAACTATTATTCCTACAGACTAGCTGGGTTTAAGTCCTTCAAAGTAGTCTCCTTGCGATTGTATGCACTTATTCCAGTGTTCCTGCCTCCGAATGATGTATCCATGGTAAGTACTTTTCAAAATATATTTCAATTTTCTTGTCATATTAGTTTGAATTCATCATTCTATTAAGTAGTGAAAACACACACAAAAGTTACAAGGAGTCAAATCAGCTCAGTACAGAGGTTTTTAGAAGCAATGGAATGTTGTGTTTTGTCATAAAAGTCATTTTTAGTGACTTGTGTACAGTAGCATTGCCATGATGCACAATCTAATTGCCACTTCTCAGGCTGATGTCTTTGCGGAGCTGTTAGAGTGGTTTTATTGAATTCTGCATTATCCTCTTTGTCCACATACTGAACGCACATATGATATTTTTCACATATTGAATGTACTGATTTTGCACCTTCTACAAAACATGTGTTAGCATTGTTACTAGGCAATGATTTTTGGTGAGGAAACAATTGTCCCAGTCATCTTGGTTATTAATTTATTTTACAGCTGTGCTTTCTTAACCGTTATTTGTTTCTTGACAAAGGTCCCAATAGAACCGATACATTGATAATTATCCTTGTTCTGTTTTATTGTTATTTATTATTGTTTTATATCGTAGTTAGGTATTCTCAGTAACCTGTTTACTTTATTTAGGATTTACCTTTTATTTGTCTGGTTACTGCTGCACTTTCCATTTTGTTAGACATTCTCTGATATTTTGGTTATTTATATTTATAATTGTCCTCTTTGGTTGGTTGCTATCCCAGGAATTGCGGGTGATTTGATATTACTTCCTATGTGCAGTGGGGTGGTTTCAGAGCTTTCTTTCATACCCAGGAGACTTTAGCTTTCGGCTTAATACAATCAATGCCTATTGAAGGAATTGAGTCTTCTTCTCAGAGTGGGTACATGTCAAGAGACGAGTGATAGTTTGCCTGGGTCACCTAATGTGTGTCTTTTCTCCGACGAGGCGCTTCGCAGCCAGCAAGCTTTCTCGTGTAGAAAGAACATTCCATTACCACCCTTCGTGCCTTAGACCTATTTTCTTCTGTATGAGTCATATTATTCAATGGCGAATTAGACTCAGGGTTGATACACCTTTCTAGATGAGGTGATGTTTTGTCAAACATGCCGCGGATCTGATGTGTGCATTTCTCATTCACTCGCCTCATTTGTCTGTGATGGCCTTCCAATACACAACCAGACCGGCCTATCTCCACCAATTTTTTGACACCACAGTTTTGACTCTCCACCAATGTGTTTATCACCCAAAGCATTGTCCTCTTCATTATGAGCCAGCAAATCAATGGTCGAAGTACTCAGTCAACATGCTCGTGACATTAGACTTGGGGGCTGTCAAATTTTGACGGGTCATCTTCACAGGAGCTTTATCCGCTTTTGAAATGGGAATATTACTCAAATGTTGTATGTCTACTTAAGACTCTTCGAAAGCTAACTACAGTATTTTGAAAGTTCTGGAACCACTTTTTTAAACCCAAAGACACCCGTGTGTTAACTGGGCCCGAAAGGGGAGCAAAGAATAGTCACACTGTTTACTTTCCATGAATGTCGTAAGAGGCGACTAAGGATGTTATGGGATGGAGTTGGCTGACCCATCCCATATAGGGTCAGTGACCCAAAGCCATGCTGAAGTTGGAAGTGTCAGGTCGAAAGGCACAGATATCGCATGTAAAATGCTGTAAACCATGACACAACGCATTCCGTTCTCTGGACTACATCCTGCTAATCGGCAAGAGTTTGAGAACGAATGCAGAAGAAGAAACCCAAAGAAGAAATCAATGCACACACACTGTTGAAAATGAATGTCCATTTAAAAGATGTGATGACATAAACTACCGATAGGTCACCTTCACTTATAGGATTCCACACAGCATATGGAACAAAGTTACACACTTTGCATTTCACATACATTTGCACATGGTTATCAAGTGCACTCATGCACCTGGTAAATAGCAATGCACTATGCATTATGGTTTTCCAGAAACAAAGATCAGTCCAGGAACTTATTGAACAGCTAATACAAAATTCAGATTTAGTTAAATTATGAGAATCATATAAGTGTATTGGTTTTCTACAACTGCAGTCCATGATTTGAAACTGCATTCAAAACAAATCAAGGAAAATAAATGCACATGGTTGGTTGCAAAGAAAGTTCTCATATAATTTCCATATACTCTATACATTTCAAATGACCATTCTAATTTCATTAACAAAGTATAATAGCTAATAATATTAACACTGTCCTTACCTTGTGATCATCATCTATATGTAACTTCTTTTGTAAAAATACAGAAAGATTGCGAATAGTTGCACGTCCTGTCACTCTAACAAACTGTTTGTCCTGTTAAATAATTTTTTAAAAACTTTATAAGACTAAGAACAGAAACAGCAAGCATTATAAGACACACAACCCGTTTGTGTCATATTTTTTCACAGAAAAAAAATATTTCTTTCTCCTGTTCAAGACATATAAATAAATAATTATTATTTTTAATTATATTGTTATCTTCTCAAATAATACATATTTATTTCATTGATCAATCTTCATTTTATATACTAGAAATATACATCAACTAAAAATGTATTTCATTTCATAGTCAACATCTAATGTTTAGGAGCATTTAAAATCATACTTCCTTTTTACAAATGTAAATAAATTAAAATTAATATTTAAAAAATTAAAATTATATTTTACAATTTTACTGTCATGTCATTTAGTAACAAATAATTGTGCAATATTTGTTCTTGACATTGAAAATCTTTAAATGCTTGACAGTAGCATAGAGCATTAGACAGAATTTCATTTTAACATTTCATGTTTATTTCTTGAAAACAAATCCAGAAATTGTGATATCAGGTGATGCTGGGACCATCAATCGCACCTGTGAATTTGTCCTGCTGATATCATTTAGTATCAGACTTCCAGTGTGGTTGGTAGTGAATGCCTTTCACATTTAATTTGCCACAAAATGACAAAACAACTTAGTCAATGATATTAATCCAATTTTCCCAAGCATAGCATTCCTCTTGTTTATCTAGCTCTACATTTTCCTGCAAAAACTAAAACTAAAATTTTTTACAAAAACTGCTTCGTCTTCTGTTCATTCTCAAATTCTGCAGATTAGAAGGATGTGGTCTGGAGAACAGAATGAGTGTCATGGCTTACAGTATGACTGCAATATCTGAGCCTTTCAGCAGGACACATTGTACTTTAGTATGACATAGGTCACTTTGACTATGGAATAAAACAGTCAAATCTACCTCCAAAACCATAATCATCTCTAACGATGCATGGCAGTATCACTATTTTATGTTCCCCGGGCAACAGATCGAGGAAAACTCACTGCAAATTTTGCATGTTCCTCAATAAGATTTCATACACAAGAGGGCATTATACAGAGTGTGAAAGTCCAGCAACACTCCATTTTCAAAAGAGACCTTCCAGAAATGCTTCATCTACATGGTCTTCCAACAATGACAGGACATTGGGAAAATGTGTGCAGTTCCAAGAAGAGTATTTTGAACGTAATTAGAATTAAATCTTCATGCAAATAATATTTTTCCTCTTGCATAAAAGTGGATTATTTTTTTTTAACAGATCTAATATTCAGATGTTCTGAATTTTGGTAAAAATCCAAATAGTCAAGATACATATTTTCTAATTTAAAATTTATAGTACCAAAACTTACCAAATGAAGTTTAGATGTTCCTTGTCTGTGTGGTGGTGGTAGCGGTAAGGGGAGAGAAATAAAATAAGTCACATTAGCTACAGCACATTGTAAGTCTCTCTTGTTCTAAGATTTTAGAGCACTAGTGTTTATCAAATCTGATCTGATTTAGTAAAATATTTCTATTTAATTTACTAAATCTTATCCTATTCCACAATATAACTTTCTTTGACCATAAATCTAATTTTATAATATATCTATTTTTTTTTAACGTATCAAATTTGATATGACATCACAACATACATGTAAGACACACTCAATTGTGGGTTCTTTATCTTGAAGAACTTACTCTAGACACTGAAGACACAATGCAACAGGAGGTATATGACCACCTCTCGGAGGAACTGCAATACTCTGTGACAATGGTGGTTGTGGGGTGACAGTCTTTTGGACAACATTTGTGCTATGAATTCGTCTGGGGATATCTGAAATGAAGTTATACATTATTTTATAACAGTATATAATAACATTTGTGATATAACCTTGTCTGGGAACATTTATATGTCAAGTTATGTTATTCTACAACATTATATAATATCTAAATTGAAGTTGTGCAAATTGTCAATTCCTGATGATATTCGAAAAATGTTACAAGTTTACAATATTGATTTTGAAATTAAAATACAAAGATTTTAAAGTTAAAAACTACCAAACAATAATTTAAAGATAAGATCTATAATGATGCAATATTTGATGCTTGTTGGTTGATCCAGTGGTCCATAGGATAATGCCCTTTGATGGTGTTGTTCTGTGAATAATTTCCTTCTTCTTCATTTTTCTTTCCAGTAACTGACATAAATTTTAATCTGATTTTTGTAGGGGAGTTTGAAGTATGTTGTGCTACTGTTTAATTTTTGCCATATCTAGCACATCCACTTTAGGCATACTTTTGATTTGGGTAATATTCCCTAGACTGGATCAGCCTTTCAATCTGATGCCATGTACTCGCTTGTATCAGTTCTTCACTAGATTGGTTTATCACCCACTGTGGCATTGTGGTCTATCACCAGTAAACGCGTGTAGTTAGATGGTCCATTGTCCTCCCCTGTGCCCTCTGGTACTGAAATTTTTCTCATCTATGAGATTGGTTCCAGTATAGGAAACACTTGACAGTAGAATTGGTTTGCCCTAATAACTGATATTTCATTCACAGACACTATGAACACCTCATCTAAATTTGAGCTTCTATACCCATTTCCCTTTGGAGTAGGATGATTTGGCTTCCTGCCTATTTCTTTTCCACACCCCCTTCAATTGGGAGCTTAATTAAAAGCTTGTTGTCGACTTTTAATTAACATGTCACCTCCGTATCTTTGCTGGAAAGCTGTCTGCCTACTTACTTTCTTCAGTTGGCAGAGAAGGTAGATGCTCACTATTTGACACCGATAACGAGTTCTTAGATATTTTGGGGATAGTGTACTAGATTGAAGAATCTACATTGGTCTTTCTCTTTCTTTTTCCATTGAGCACTAATTTTGATACTTATAGTAGTGGCAGTCTATTATCGTTCATTCTAAGTATATGCCCATTATACTTGCACTGTTTTTTCTTATTGTAGAAAACTATGAAGAACATCTTATGCAACATATCTTTGTCAATCGATGTGATAAAGAAAGTTCTGAGAAGTTATATGGAACCAATTCTTATGCTTGAAAGTGAATCTTTGCAATCAGCAGAATAGTGAAAATATATATGCACAGTAAAGATATGGTGTTTTAGAAGAATACAGCATGTTAACTCTATCCTTTCATAAAAACGACATATCGTTGCAGCAAGACCATTTCAGACATATCCACGATTATTCGTACTTGCAGATATGCCGTCTAAATTTACTATTGTTTCAATTGTAAATGAATTCGTTTTAAGTTATTTAGCTACTTAATCTTTATAAATCTGGCTAATGAAACAAAACCCTCATGGTATTGTGTGATCAGACTCCCCTCGTGTGACATTTATTTTACATTAAAATTCGAACAAGTAAAAGACATCTACAATTAAAACCACAATTATGGGGGATTATCAAGTTCAGCGATTCTGAAATTAGCAAAATGTCTTCATCTTCCACTAGTAAGCGAGCTAAAAGATTTAGCAAACATCAGGATTTATTATTCTTTGAGAATTTTATAATAAGATATTATTTCAAGTGATGTGTCGAAAAACAAGTGTTTTCGATTTTGACAGTGTAGATTACCGACTTGTTGAAAATTGAAAAATAAACAGACCTAATATTATTGCCACAAAAAAAAAAAACAGCTAAAAAATTATAAAACTTTCCACTTCTATTGTTTCTGAAGAATCAGATATGCCTAGTGACAGCAATGATAATCTTGCACTACGTTATACAGAAAATAGAGTTAGGCCTAATGATAATATTGAGTGGACTAAAGTTCAACTTTAGAAATCCAATACTTGGGGAAATTTTGTACAGTTTCGTAATATTTTGTTGAGTTCTAAAACTCAATATGAAACACAAAAAATGGCATAAAACACTAAGCAGTTCTTCTTCTTTCGTTCACTTGAAACATGTCTATATCTGCAATTCTGTCTCCTTAATAAAACTCACTGTCTTTTGTAGTTCATACAGTGTCCCATAGAGCTTTGATTCCAGTGTTGTTTCCTCTGGCCAATATGTCTGCCTCAGCGTTTCATGCTCAGAACACTCTTGAAGTATATGTTTGGCACTCTGTACTGCCTGTCCACATGTACACATGGCCGTGTTGCCAATCTTGAACTTTGTATACATGTGACTGCGGAGTCGGTTGTGTCCTGTTCTGAGACGTAGAATTATAACTTGTTCTGATCTGTTCATAATGTGATAGTCATCTTGTGTTGGTGTTTGTGGCTTTCTTATTGACTTGATCATCTGTTTTTTCTGATGGTAGGTGATTGGTATATCTGGTTGATCTTCGGCAGCACCTTCCTTAGCCAGTTGATCTGCTTTTTCATTTCCTGGTATTCCACAGTGAGAGGGTATCCACTGCATGGTTACCCTATACTGGTAAGACAATTCGCTAAGTAGTTTTTTCAAGTCTGTTAGTTTTCCAGACTGGAGAGCTTGAAGCACTGACCTTGCATCTGTCAGGAATACCACAGGCTGTAGGTCAGAGTTGGAGTTCAGCAGTTTTTTAGCTGCCACAGTAATTGCCTGGATTTCTGCATCATAATTATTGCAGAATTTTCCTGTCGGTGTTCTGATTGTATCTCTAGGCTTGTGTGGATATTCTATATATACACCTGCACCTCCATTCCTCACAGCATTCTGTGCTGACCCATCTGTGTATACTCTGACCCATATATCTTGTGGATATTCCTCGTCCAGGAAACTGAGGGTGACTGTCCTCCGCTGCACACTGTTCTGTTCTTCCTCGCTTAGTATTCCTTTCACATGGGTCTGAATGTATATTGGCATTCCATGCCTTTCACTCCATGGGGTTTGTTCTGGTACAGACCTTAAGGGGCTGTCAACTTCAGGTAGGTCTGTAAGTTGTCTACGGAGTCGTTTAGCTTGATGGATAAAGCTGCTTCTTTTCAGTCACCCCATTGCTAGGTTTTGGAATCTTTCCTTCATTGGATGACTTGGCATACACTGAAACTTTTCCGCTTGAATTAGTACTTTTGTGTCTCTGCGTTCGCCAAGTGTTTGCATTCTTCCCATTTTCTGCATCTCTGCTATGGGTGTTGATTTCATTGCTCCCAACATTATTCTAAGTGTCTGGTTTTGCACTTTATCTAGATCTTGTAATGTGGTGTTTGATGCAGGACACCACGCAGCTGAACCATATTCCAGGTGTGGTCTTATGCCTTGCTGGTAAACTTTACTGAGTATATTCCCACTGGCTCCCCATGTGGTTCCACTTAGTTTTCTCAGGATAGCTAACTTCCTCCTGGCTTTTGTTGTTGCTTTGTTTATGTGCTGCTTCCATGTCAGCTTATCATCAAAAGTAATTCCGAGGTATGTTGGTTGTTTGTCTTCTTTCAAGAGCTCTCCGTCTATCTTGATATGACCGGCTTTTTGTTTTGGTGAGAGGGTAAAGAGTGTAGTGCTGCACTTATCTGTGTTAATGCTGACACACCATCTATTTGCCCATAAGGTTAGGGCATCGATAGCTCTTTGTATTTGTTTAGTGGCCACTGTCGCATGTTCTTCCGTGCACCAGATCACCAGGTCGTCAGCATACATTGCCACTTTGATCCCGTGTGGTAGTTCAGCAACTAGGTCATTGATGTAAACCAAGAAAAGTGTGGGTGACAGGACTCCTCCCTGGGGGACTCCATGACGCAGTAGGACTTTCTTGCTTTTGCGACCATCTAATTGTACCCTGGCTCTTCTATTATGCAGGTATGCTTTTACCCATTTGTACATTCTTGAGCTAACCCTGCAATTTCGCAATTTCTTTAGGAGCCCTTCTTTCCAGACCTTATCAAATGCTTTCCTGAGGTCTATCCATGCTGCTAGTACCAGTTTCTTATCTTGGAAGGCATCCTCAATCTCTTGGGAGAGGTAGGTTGCCTGATCTTCAGTAGAGTAGCACTGTCTGAAACCTGCTTGCTGTGATACCAGAAGGTTTTCACTTTCAAGGTACCACTGCATCCTAAGATTGATAATGCGTTCCATTGTTTTGCATAGACAGCTTGTGAGGCTGATGGGCCTGTAGTTGGAGACTGTGTTGCCATCTTTTCCTGATTTGAGGAGAGGTATCATTATTGCTTCTCTCCATGCCTGTGGTACATTACCTGTGGACCAGCTTGTGTTAAAGATTTGCAGCAGCTTTGCTCTTGCTGCAATTCCCAGGTTTCTAATCATTTCATTGGACACTCCATCAGCTCCAGGGGACTTTTTCATTTTCAATTTGGATATTGCATGCTCCAGTTCTCTCATTGTGATTGGTGCCTCCATGACTTCAGGTATAGGTTCGTCTTGTCCAATGTTTTGCTGGTTCGCTCGAACCTCCTGTTGTTTGTCTGGGCTGACTTTGACGTTATTGTCTTCTGCAAAGGAATCTGCAAAGTAATCAGCTGCATGTTTACCTGTTAAAATGTTTTTATCTTTATAAAGTGTGATCCTGGTATTTCTCCCTGTACCTTCATCATTTAGTTGTTTTACAAGTTTCCATAATTTCCTAGTATCTCTTTCTAGGTTCAGCGACTCTGTTTTTTCTTTCCAGCTGTTCCGTCTGGCTTGTAACTTGGCTCTTTGAAATTTAGCCTTTGTTTGCTGATATTTGTTGTGATGTTCTTGGCTAGGTCTGTTCTCAGCCTGCTTTCTAGATGTTTCCATCTCATTTTGCAGCTTTTCCAGTTCATCATTCCAGTAGGGTTTGTAGTTTTTGCGTGCCCCCCTGGGTATGGTTTTACTAGCAGCATGTAGTATACATCTATTAAATTCACTCACTGCTCTATTGATGTCTTTGTCCAAGTTCATGTCCTTAGCTAGAACACTGGTTAAATGCTGGTACATTTTCCAGTCTGCCCTCTTATAGTTCCACCTAGTGAGCGTGCTGCTGTCCTTGGTATATTCATTGTGAATTTCCAGAAATACTGGTCTGTGGTCACTACCCCCAAGCTGCTTTCCAACGACACGTGTGATGTTCCATTCCAGGCCTGGTGAGTGGAATGCCAGATCTGGTGTAGAGGTGGTGTGCCATGCTCTCGAGTAGAAGGTTGGTGAGTCAGCTGGCTGGTTAATAAGAATGATATTATTTTCATCCTGCCAGCTCTCAAGTTCCTCACCTCTCTTGTCGATATGATCGTAGCCCCAGCTCTGAGAGTGGCTGTTGAAGTCACCACACACCATAAGCCTTTCTTTGTCTGGAATTGTGTCTAGTGCCAATGGTTTATCATTTGGGCAGTAGTAGTTCAGGAGATGGAATTCTGCACTGTCTGTTTTTAGGTGGAGCATCTGGTATTCTGCCCCGTCCATGTATACTTCCAGCTGACATGCGCTGATATTGTTTTTAACTAGTGTCAGAATTCCACCCTTTCGCCTGTCTTTTCTGTCAGATCGGTAGCACTGGTAGCCTCTGATTTTGAAGGCTATGTCGCTGCTGAGGTGTGTTTCTTGGATACAGCATATATTAACTTGTTCTTCACTGAGGACATTTTCTAGTTCCAATTTTTTGCTGTATCCATCTCTTTTACTGTTGACACCCTCAGCATTCCAGTGCATTATTTTTATTGGTCGTTTGTTTGTTTGGCCAGTAGCTCTATTCCCTTGCCTCCTGGCTCCTCGGGGCAATTTAGAAGGACTTCCAGTAACTGAGGTTGGGCCCTTTCGAGGTATAGGGCCCGGCACCGTCCCTGCCTGAACGTCCGCCACAGGGCAGGCACCATAACGTTTATTAGATGCAGACATGTTTCCATTGTGTTTTATGCGTGGCAACCTGATTATCTGTGCGCCTTTTGGCTGGTTGCCTCCGTCTTCAGCACTCTGCTTACTTGGGCCGGACTATGGTCCTGCTCGAGTGGGAGTGCCCGACCAGTCTTAGTTTCCAGCCTCTGATGGCTGAACTAAGCCCCATCACCACTTCAAGGTTCTGGCCTCGATGGGGACTAAGCAGTTGATAGTTACTCCAAATAAACTAATTATGATCAGGAAATGGATGGTCAAGGCATCTACTTTAGTAAGATTGGATAGCAGCATTTAAGACAAGTAAAATTTAAGGTATGTAGAAAAAAAATATGTGTAAAAAAATGTGTATTCATCTAATATAATTGTTAGATATTTGTGTGGTCTACTTTTTGTATTAATTTTTATATTGTATATGGATTCCAATTCAATTATCTTTCTTTTGATACCTTATATGACCTTCCATAGCTAATACTTTGTCTTCTTGAAGCTTGTACCTAAATCATGTTGCTGCCAATAATTTAGCCTAAAATTAATTATGTCCAAACCTCAGGAATAATTCCATCCTGAAAGGGTTAAGAACAGGGATAGATAAAAAATGTAATGAAGATATCTTGAAATAAGTAAATTATAAAAGAGAACTGCTCACTCACATCAGAAAGAGACAGGCAAAATTTCTTTGGACACATCATTAGAAGAGGAAAGATGGAATATATTGTAACAACATGGAAGCTCAAGAGAAAGAAAGGTAGCAGAAGGCAAGAGAGAAGATGCATTCCCACAGAACCTCCTTCTCTCAACATGAATGCCTCCAGAGGTCACCCAACACTTAAAGAATATTATGTGCAAGTGGAAAAACTATTGTGAAATATCAGAGGCGGAACATAGAATGGAGAGAGCTTTCTGCTGTCTTTCAGGATGACACAAGGTTTGATAACCACTAACAGTATTGTTAGTTATTGGTCAATGGTGAGTCTTTGATTGTTTTTCATGAGAAGACAATAAGTTTTAAAAAACTATTAATGCTCAATAAAGAACTATAAAATATCATTCATACACGCATTATTTAATATTCTCTCATTCATTAAATTACACTTTTAATGCGCTCATTCAAAAATTAATTTCCATGAATGATACCTTTATAAAATCAAATTACCCAATTTTCCCCATGGTTCGGTTCCTTTTTCTTTTTTTTACACTTTATGTTATTTATTTTTTATTGGTGTTTTGAAAACGCAATACTTTTTTGGTTTTTAGAGATTTTAAAATACTTTTTAGCACATAGAAATAAAGAATTGAAAACTACATATATGTGCATTAGTTTTGCTTGTTTATGTATTTTATGAGAGGTGTGAGAAAGTTGTAGAAACAAATCTTGAAAAAAATGTCTTCATGCATCTATACCTTTCATATATATGGCAACCCTGATACAGTCTTTCTATATACATAGTCTATTGTATTAAAGTTGATATATATAATTATTTAACAGAAACTAACATTATATCATGTGCAAAAACACATAAAACATGTAGATATCTTTTACCATGTCGGTCCTTCTACATTGTCTGGGCTGATATACAGCGCAATTATATTCAATGCCAATCTCTGGCGCCCCTAAAATTATCTAGATAAAATTATCTAGACCCTATTGTACTTGTTAAAACATGTAGATAACCATGCTATGTAGTTCAACATTAGACCTAGAGATATTTAAATCGGACACGATCTTAATTATATCCAATGTCCTAGGCCTATATCAAACAACAAAATGCTTGGATATATTATCCACTAGTAACGTATTAATAATACTTGCTATAAAAACAACTAATTCCTTAGAAATCATCATCTGAACATAATCCATAAACTATCTATGAAATATGGTGTCTAAATGCAACAGAATTTGTACCAGCTAATCCATGTTGAACAACTGTGCTGGACTCCTCTTTCTTACAATGTAATCGGTATAGAAATTGATGTGGAGAAAGGGACATATTTCTATCTTTGAATGGCATGAATTATTTGTCATGTGAGCCTAACTTCGTATAGTTCCATACTGATGAATCAGAACATAGCAATGGGGGTATCGGTACCCCACCGGGAGCTTAGTGACATATATTAATGGGTGTATCGACACGCCTGTAGGGCCCTGAAAGTTTAATGTAATTGTTTCTGTAAATAATTTTTATGAACAGCCATAGTTACTACAGAGTTTGTTATGGAGGATTAGGGGAGGAGTTTACAGCCTAAGTTGCTGCGACCAAAGTCCCACTGCTACTAACGATTTTTGTTGTCTGCGGGTAATTTTTATGACCCTGCAACGATATTATTCAGTGTGGGACTTCCTGTTTATTACAAATGTCATTCCAATACAGCAGAAGCTGTTATTGGATCAATTCAAAGTTGAAAACTGGAGAATTTATTGTGTTTTTTAATGAACGTTTCAATATGGACAATGTAGCTAATGATATCAGGTCCAATCAATAATAAAATCAGTGACTTTTATTCTTACATTTTAGTAGTGAGTAATAGCAATAAAACAGACTCAGATATAGAACTGGACTAGGATTCATGTGATGGCAGTCATAGATTGATATGACATAATTATGCTGGTCCAGCAGCAATTGATTGGACACCCACCTCAGTAGCATTGCACTACTGTCATTGCTAAATAAAATCCCTCATAAAATAAATAGAAATGAAATAATTCTGATAAAAACTTAATAACAGTTTTTACATGCTTATTCTTGTCTGAACGTCTTCTGAAAGTTTCAACGTTCCAATGTTATTGATTTTTTAATGTTTTCTTAAAATTATCACTAGCAAAACTCGTCATAACTAAATAAAATGGCATGACCATGGGAGAGACTTGACAGTAAAAGTGTTACAAGAGAGCTCCTTCTTACGACAGGGTGTGGGATGGCTATATGGGCTAGATGAGCCAGGATTGATTTATCTGCCACCTGATTTTTACAATATCACTCAAAACTACATTTACAATCACTTAAATACTACAATTGGATAAATAATATACTACCTGATTGCTTGTTGTTTTTTTCATAAAATGCTCTCTCCCTTTTGAGTTCCTCTAAAACAAATAAAAACTACATAAAATTACTTGCAAACAAAAATTATATACTCATTTGAAACTTTAAAGTTAAAAAGCTGATCCACCCTGAAAGAAAATCATTACAAAATATAAGGTAACAAAGAAGTATGTATTAACCTTTAGCACACTGTGTTTACAATTCAGGCGATGCATTTTGCCGAAATTGTGTCATGTGTTGATTTCAGATGACAAAACGCCACCCGGTTCGCTAAACCCAAAACTAAACGAAAAAATTGAGATTGGTAACTTTTTGACAGAATGTTTTGGCAACATTGAGAAGAACATTTATCCAACTTCCTGTTTTTATTATTAAAATGGTGATATACGATGTAGTGTGATTATGAAATGGAAATCCGAGCAATCTGTAAGCATCTGCATTGCAGCAAAGTGACATGACAGTGAATCAAGTTTATTATACTATTCGTTCATCATATATTCAGATGGAAAAGTGAAAAACTTGAGAGGTATTGATAGGTATGTTCTTCAAATACATTATTTAAATTAAACCACGAGGTTTCCATTATGTAAAATATATAATAGTCAACAGATTTCACATCTGTCGATCAATCAAAAATATGGTACGTCTATATCTAGATAGGTCTAAATCTGTCTTTATCACTTTCTTATACGTCTTGTATCACACATACACAAACAAAAAGTACACCAATATATGCAGAATTTAATTCATTATTTATATGTGCAAATATTATTTCAATATCTGTAACAACAAAAAAGTTATTGCGATTTCAAAACAGCCATTGACGATTGCATAGCATTTCCAAAAACTAATTCCGCGACAGAAGAGAAATTGCATAATTGTAAACACAGCATGCCTAAGGTTAAATGCAACAATTGGATGGAAGAAATTTTTTAATATAATCTACATTTTGCACATAAGAAATTGTTAAATATGGTATGATGGATGTTGATAAGAAATTATGAATTATGCACAAAAGGGTAGATTGTATGACATTTCCTGTTCTATGCTATGTTGTATGATATTTCCTTTCCTAGTTAGGAGAATCTAGATAAATGAACAAATGCACAGGTTAAGCATCTAAATCTCTAAATCTATTACATATTCTTAAACATAGATAAATGCAGAAGTCAGATGCACCGGACCATTGGCGCAAATAAAATGGAGACACAGCGCATTTCCGTTCTCTGGACTACATTCTACTGGAAATCTAGTAGCACCATTGTTCTGCTATAAGAGAAATCTGGTGGGAGTTTGAGAACAAATGAAAAATAAAAGTAGTTAAATGGAGTGTGTTAAGACAAACTGGCAAGCTACAAAAGAACATCTGAACACCTAATAGTAACAACTCATTAGTAATGTTGATTGTTGCATTTTCTTCATCTCCTTTGTTAACTTCCCAGTGATAACTTCAATACATTGAAAGATAACAGTGATCTGTAAAATGATACTAAAATCTCCTACTGTCTGTTATGCAAGTATAAATAACCAAACTGACAGAGGATATCCAACAAGGTGGATAATGCCACAGTAACAAAACTAAGAAGCAATAAAAACTATTCAGTTTTTAGTTCTTAAAAAAGGTTCGAAATGGACCGCAATGCAGAAAAAGTCCTTGATCCTTTGTGTTTTTTTTAATTTACCATTGACATTAATTTTACTACTTGTTAGTTATATTAGTTACCAGGAATAATAATACATTATCATAGTTGTTATTGCTTCTGTTATGCAATAGTACTTTGATATCCACATTAGTCTTCTTTGTTCATCATATATTAGACATTGTTTTAAAGAATATGTCCAGAAGTCACTTTGTCGGTGCTACGGGTGCATTCAGTAGTCCGTACCTTAGCTTGTTGAAAAGATGGTTTATCAGCCTGCTGTGCTATGTAGTCTGAAAATTGTGACGCTTTCTCTGTTGAGATGATAAAATGCAGTTTTCTGGTATTACAGATAATATATTTCCCACTTGATCGTGTAGTTTCTGATAAATTTCTTTTCATCTGCATAATTTATGCTTCTGTTAGAATGGAAAGGCACCTGTGTTGTATGAAAGGAGAGCAAAGGATAGTGACTGTTTATCTTCCATGCAAGTCATAAGAGTCAACTAAGGAAGGTAGGTGGAATTGGCTGTCCCATCTTATGTGATTAGTGATCTCATAGGAATGCAGAAGTCAGGTATGTCTGGCCAAAAGCCATAGATATCGCAGCAAAGCTTTCAATCATGACACAGTGCATTCTCAAGATGACATTATGCTAATCAGCAGGAATTTCAGACAAACGCAGATGAGAAATGAATGAATTACCTCTTTTTTCCTTTTATCAGTCTGTCAATTGTTCATGCATATGTGGGGACAACTAATTATCTATCTGTGCCTCCCTCTCTCTGTACAGCAGTGTTTCACAACCTTTTTGGGCCCATGGCCCCTTTTTGTCACAAATTTTCGTCCACTGTCCCCCAAATCCATAAATTTAAAAACAATTGTTGATTTCTTTTGAGGCTAATATATAACCTCTCACAACATGTATGTCATCCTGTTTTTTTTTTTGCTGTTTGGTTTGCATTGGAACTGATGTTTCAAGATGGGGCACATTGATAATTCTCACATTTTTCCCCTAAAAAGTCAAAATGCCACTCAGTGTGCACCCCATGTTGGAAAACATGGCTCTCAAGCTTCTGTTGTAACTTTTACATTGTTTCTGCTCCACAGTTGGAAAATGTTCCAGTTGTTACTAACAAATACTCCAATACAGTGATCCCATACCCTCCATTTCTGTTGAATTAGTTATGATCCATCCGTATATCTGGGCCCAGATGTTGGTAGGACAGCAGTTGGTTGGTTGCTGATCCAGCGGTCCATGCCCTTTGACCTATAATTATTGCTGGGAAGTCTGTGGATTTTCTGCCTACTCCGGGCCAGAGAATAATTATCACACCACTAGGAAGGTAGGTTTCACCTTATGCACTGTTCCGAGACACTGCAGCCAAGATAGGGTTCACTGTGCTCATTCCCCGAGGACAGCAGTTCTATATAAAATTCATGACTGTTGCTCTTCTTTATTGTTTAGTCTGATTGTTCTTTCTTTTATATCAATAATGCTCTCTATCATGTTAATGAGAAGATGATATTTACAGACAGAATGGCAACCTTTAAGTTTCAAGTGAAAGTGAAATTTAGTTTTATTTATGATAGGGCATCATACTTGGCACACACACAATTATGAAAATGTCAAACCTTTTTCTACATGAGGAAGAAGTGCATAGACTATATCTTGCAGCAAACCATCAAGCCTAAAAGAAACAAAAGAAAGTTATTAGTTGGATTCTCAACAAAGCTAGCAATAATTAACTATATCCCCATTTTCACTTCTTCATAAATACAGAGCCACCACTATAGTTTACAGTCTTAAAATACTCTCTAGATTTTAGCTCATAGTGTACCAACCAACGACCTATTTATCGCTTAATCCCTATTTGCTGGTTTTGTCTCTGGTTCACTAAGCGTTAAAGCAAGTTGGCAAATATAGTATGTGGACCATAACTAGCCTACAAAGCTAATTTAAAATTCCTATATCACTGGCCCCTGAGATCACAAAATATCACCTCACATTCTATCGCAGCAAAGCTCTAATCCACTGCAATAAGCAGTAATATATAGAACATTTTGAATTTATTATATTGCAAATTGAATATGTATCGTTCTGAACTAAAATATACTTGGGAAAATAGTATTTGTACCATTTGATGACAAAAGCTTTGACTTCTACTAAAAGATATGACCAGATCTCAGCTTAAAAAATACCTAAATTTTGCGCATGCACCAAAAGGGTTTTCCTACCCGTCCTATAACAATTTATTTTCTATTTTATGATTATTTTTTTTATATTAACTATTAGTATTAAAAAATGTTATATTAAATTATTAGATTTAAAATATCAGTAGCAAAAATGTTTCACAGAAAGCTAATGTGTGTGTGTATATGCTTATAGATTTATATTGTTGCTAATATCCAAAGGTTGTGTAGTTATTTTATTTCTATGGGCAGTTGATTGACAGCTTAATAAGTCACTGCCGTCAAACATCCTTTGTTACACAAACAGTAGCATGGATATGTAATGGCACATTATTTCTCAGATCAAATCGGTCTAACCATCAACTCATCTAAAACAAAAATAATGGATTTCATAAACGAAACTGATGTCATACTCAACAAACATGTGATAGAGAAAGTTAAAACTTTCAGCCATTTAGGGAGCAAGTTATCACAAAATGGTGATACAAATAAAGAGATATCAAGCTGCATAGATTTGGCAGCTTGATATCTCAATAAACTTGATAATTTAACTAATTTTCAAATATCTGACACACACAAGAATTTAACAAACTATCTGTGTTGAAATAAGGATGTAAAAACTAGAAATCCACACAAGCAATAGATATCAAATTAATCACCTTTGAAAACATGTGCCGTTGAAGAATGTTGAATGTCATAATAGGCAACTAAGGAGGTTTTGGGTTTTAGTTGGCTTCCCAAAGTCGGAGTGCCAGGATAAAAGGCTCAGATATCACAGCCAAGCTGTAAACCATAGCAGTATACATTCCATGCTCTGGACTACATCCTCCTAATTTGCAGGAGGTTGAAAATGAACGCAGAAGAAGTGAGAAGTGTCAACAGAAACTTGGTTACAACATGAAAGGGAGGTAACAGTTAAATTATTTGCTTTGTGCATTTTATAAGCACCATTATATCATTCTTTATTTGGAAGATCGCACTTGCTACTATTCCAACAACCTGAGATGAAGCATACAACTGGTATCCTCTTTGGGAATGCATACAGTTAAGATGTAAGGCTCTTTGGTTACATGCGACTATTAGTAATGCACATTGTATATGTGTTCAGCATGTTAATTCAATTATATACTGGCCCAATCCTATAGAGCAAGTGTTACACAGATATAAATTATGATATTTATTATTTGAATATCTAAACTACAGGATATTTAATATTGTTTTAATATGGCATTGCTTATATAGGACAACTAACTCAGAAATTAGAGGCTTACAGAGTTAGTTATTTAGCTAGCCATCACATTATCATTATACACACAGGTCCTCCAATCCTCCCTTTCAGTATATCCACAATTACACCCATCTCAAAGTTTGCTGTTAGTTGATGTATATTATGCCACTCATTTCCAGAGATGCCACATTTCACGTCCAGCCCACCTTATTCTGGACATGAAAAATTTATCATCAACCATGCTGCTGTTTGTAAAGAGTTCAGTACGCCGGCCTGTGAACACTTGAATGATCAGACATAAAAATGAATGTGACTCTTCTGAACTTCAACCTCTCCCCTGTCTAAATCAACTATTCACACACACACATACACTAAAAATGTGTATTTTCTGATCATACTCATCGAGTCACTGAGAATGCAGATATGAGTTTCATTCTGTGTCTAAATCTAGTTCACGGATTTGGTCACTGCAATATCTTCATAGCCATGCTGCATGTAGTCACAGTGAAAGCTTCACTCTACTTACAGAGTGGCAGTGAGAATATCTTTCTGTAAAGAACACCTCACATAGAAGAAATCTAACACAAAAATCAACAGAAATACTCACAATTCCAAAAATAACTTTACACTTACCTAATATGAACAAATGGATCAGTAGGATGAATGAGAATAGCACACATTGGACAGTTCAGACTCCTTTCTAAATGCTTTACAATGCAGTTCTTGCAAACTAGATAAGGGCAGATACAAATAAGTGACTAAATTTAAACAAATCAAATTATACATTAAGTACACTAATCAAGCATATGCATCTTGTACTAGGCAGATATTAGTCATCACAACTCCCTTCCTCTTGCATTTTTAATAAGTACAGTCTGTACTTTCTCCCATGCAATAACAACCCATCCAGTAGCTTCTCTCTTTGCCACTATCTATCTTTCTATCCCTGATCTTCCATATGCAGAAGGTCTGAAGAACTCATTACTAACCATTTATACAACAGCAAACTCTCAGTAGGTTTTAGGTATGTTGGTCTCATCTGGCTACTACGAGCTCACAAACCAAATTAGACAATCACAAATGTTTTGTTGTTTTTCTACTAGTTCATCACATTTATTGTTTTTCATGCCATGCTCATTTTCGCTTGTGAAGGAGGAACATCATTATCTAGTTTGTTGATAATCCTCAACCCATACCAGACACGTTCATAGATGCTCAGATCTCTGCTTCAGTAAATCTCTCAGGGTATAATGGCTTATGGTTCAAGTTCTATGTTGGTTCACTGCTCTTTTTGAAATCTTTGTCAGGTGTGGGGTCTCTACAGGCCACGCCCATTCTCACTCCCAATTTGCAGATTCTTGATATTGACATGCTCATTTATCTCAAAATCCTCTGATTTTGAGGATTCACATAGAGTCATGAGTATGTCTGCTCGATCCATAGGCTGACCATCTGTTGTGGTGGTGAGGCTAGCTCTCAGTAGATACCATGTCAATATAGTGAGGTTTTCCTCTTGTGGAAGCCCACAACATTTCATCTTTACAATTACATTTCCCTTTGCCACATCCAGAGAACTCACATGGGAAGGCCATCTCGAGAGAACTCTTCTATCCCTACCGCTGTACGGCAAACAAGGGATACAGTGTATAGATAGAGAACCCAATATTGCATCAACATGTTGGGGGGGGGGGACCTGATGGGCTCCAGCCCTGACCTAGCTTTCAATGTATATGTGGTGCTATTGCAATGAACAGATGGCACATGGGATGTGATGCAAAGCAACACTGTGCAGGACATGAGAGACCCCCAAATACTGGCAATAATGTCAGCCCTACATAACTGAAGACACCCTTGTATTATAAAGGATGCATAGCTGTCTGCCCACCTGTCCCATTGACACGTCCATAGATGCTCAGATCTCCGCTTTAGTAAATCTCTCAGGGTATAATGGCTCATGGTTCCAGTTCTATGTTGGTTCACTGCTCTTTTTTAAATCTTTATCATTGACCATGGTACAGAGCTGGGTTATTACATGCTGGACACCTAGCAAAGGGACTAAAGCTCATGACTACAAATCTGCATGTCGTGGAAAGGTAGAAAAACTACAAAACCTTGAATTTATCCCCTCCATAAGTAGAAGACCTCAAAGTACTGCACACCGCTGAGTTAGTTTTTGGATATGAATTAAAGCTCTGGAGAAACCACCCTTTGCACATAGGAAGTAAGAGCTAGTTGCTCACAATTCTTGAGGATTGAAACAACAACAACCCTTGATCTTTCATTGGTCACTAAATGGTCAAGCTTTTGACTAGTTACCACCAGTTATTGTATACCACATGTAATATGAATCATGACTCCATTTTTAATATTTGCTATTTTTAACACACTCCTCAACTGTCACATTACAGTAGTCTCCTAAATGCTGCAGTCGAAGGAGTTGGGCTGAAATGTGCAGACATCACATCCAAGCTATAAACTATGAAAAAATGCATTCTGTTCTCCTGCTAACCAGTAAGAGTTTGAGAATTATGCAGAAGTAAGCTCTAATAGATTTACAACTTTTTTCATTAAGAGCCCAAGCTTCACATTCACAGAAAAGTTTGATATAGTATTATATTATACATTAATATGCACGGTTGATGTTCCATCGTTTGTCTCACAACCATGAGGTCCAGGGTTCGATGTTCGGTAAGGACTGCTTTTTTTTCTGTCAGAGGGTAAATTTAAAAACTCTTCTGCACATGACATGGCAACAACATGAGTATGTGACTTTTAACACAAAAGCCACACACAGCCTCACTATAACTCCCTAACTGAAAACATGAAGTACTGAGATTTTTTTTTAAAGAAAGACATACAGTTGTTCTTCTTCTGTGTTCATTCTCAAACTCCACTAGATCTCAGGTTAATGGTCCTGCTAGATTTCCACAAGACATAGTGCAGAGAGTGGAATTGCATTGTGCTGCTGTTTTAAATGCGCCAGTGGCTCGACAAATCCATCTTCGGTGTAGATGTTGTTCAGTGTGTTACATCTACAAAATATTGTTCCTGAAAGCCTATGACATAAACCATGATACATGGGAAGATGCTGTACAAAACAGAGCTACATCTTTCTCAGCAATAAAAAAAAATACAGCTTCTTGTGAAAAATGAGAGATGCAGTATCTCAGCAAGGGATACTAGCTAGAAAGACAAAGGCAGATCAAACACCATCTAAAGTCATCATCCTATGCTAAACCCATCCAAGGACCTGTGAGATCAACTTAGGATTATCAGCCACCTTTAAAACATGTCTGTAATTGAATTTCAAGAAGTGGATGTAACAAATGATGATCATCACTTGTGATAGACAACCAACACCTCTTTTTATTAATAACAAACAATTTTTTCACTCAGTTAAAATAAACTGTATAGACCAAAGTTAATTATAAAGTTATACTAAAGTTACAAGTGTGTGTGTGTGTTTTTGTTTGAAATAACTGTGGTAACAGTCACCATGTTCTAAAATGTGTTAAAATATTGTGATTTACTTGTAACATTGGAAATATATTTTACTGGTGACATTATTAGCTTTAATTTTAATATCACCCTCAATGGAGAAACAATCCAGATGGTGATAGCTGTTCTTGTGCAGCAAAATAACAGATGCTATAGCAAGATATTTCTACTCTAATTGCGTTGACATCCAGTGAATTCACCCACCAAACAAACATTTATAATTAAAAGACAATAAGTAAACATACCCAACTTTGACTGTTTAACTCCAAAGTTAGTATCCATATTAACATATGGTTGTGAAAGTTGGAAAATAATAAACTCTTAAGGACTGGCTGGGAAGAATTCAAGTCAAACAAGCAAATGAGAGAAGACAACAAACAACATGTTTCTATAACAATAAGAAGAAAACAATGGGCTTATATCGGACACGTGCATACATAGAATGAATGAAAATAGGTTGCCACTACAAGCATTGAAATGGGTACCAGATGGCAACAAAAAAAGAGGAAGACCAAGAGAAACACTTTGCAGAAGAACCATCAAAGAGGGTATGACTATTGATCTCAACAACATCATGTAAGAACTATATACACAGCAACACCACATAGCTCAAACTGTGGTTTCTGCCCCGCATTCTAAAGGAACATAGAGAAAATAATATTCTGTCAAAGGGCATGAACCCAGGGACCACTGGATCAGCAACAAACTAGCCATATACTAAATACTATAATAATTTATGAAAAATAATTGCAAAATTACCATTAGGTCTAGTACACTAAACATTTTAAGAGTATGCACGAGTGCTATTTAATAGTATATAGAAGTGCATAACAATGATTTCTTCACTGTAATAATAATAAAATTCAACCCAGCAGGGTTATAGGGACATACATTGAAGACATCAGAACAATAAACCCTCCAAACACTTCTGTCTTCAGCCATTCTGAGTGTAATAATGTATGCTTGGATCATCCCTTGATTTTGTCAATCCAGGATTTTCTAACACCACCTCTTCTCCTTCCATCCTCAACTGTTCCTTGCAAAATAGTTTTAGAAAGTGAATTGCATCTCATTACAAGTCCAAACCAAACAAGTTTACACTTTTTCACCTGCAAAAAGTGGTTCTTGATAACCTGCAAGTTTTTTTATTTGCTGCTGAACAAATAGGACACAGCCGAAGACGGGTGTGTCTGGCCATTGGCGCAAATAAAATGGCGACACAACGCATTTCCATTCTCTGGACTACATTCTGCTGGAAATCTAGTAGGACATGTCCTGCTACAAGAGAATTCAGCAGGAGTTTGAGAATGTACGCTGAAGAAGAAGAAGAACAAATAGGACTGGATTGTGTCTTTCATTTTATATAACAAATATCTTAGCACTTATATTCAAAGCCTGATTCCTTATTTCCATGTCTGCATTACGTGTCCAGCCCTCACATACATAACTATAACTAACCATCTCCACAATACATTTAACTCATGTGAACATCTTTAATGTCACCTTTGCTCACCATTATTTGTTATGTATGTAGTCTTGATAAAGGCCTATTGGTCAAAATGTCTATTTGTATGTGTTATTATGTGTGTTTCCAGTGATTAGCAAAGCTTCATTACCCTAATCCTAACTTTACCTGTATAACTAATAGGCATAGGCCTATATATCTTCCTTTAGTAGTTATGGTCCTGAAATGTGTAGTTAAATAAATTGCAACATTATGATATGAGCTTACATGAATGCATACACTCAACATGACATGAGCTTACATGAATGCACACACTCAACATGACATGAGCTTACATGAATGCATACACTCAGCATGATATGAGCTTACAATACTTACATGAATGCATACACTCTGTGATTGTGCAAGCTTCATACAGATAACCTTGACATAAACCACATATTATATGAGGGTTCACTGTCTGAATTGGAATCCATAACATATTGTTTTCATCAATACATCTAGAAAACAACTTCTTATTTGATTCTGATTGAGTTGTGTCATTAGTCTCCATTATACATAGAACTGGAACAAACAATCTGGAATGTACAAAAAATATAAATCCTTAAGTATAATAAATATCTTGCATGGAAGACATCACAAACATAGAAATTTCATGGTTAGGCCTAATTATTATGACAGATTTAACTTTATAATAATTTCAAAAATGTAATGCCAATAATACTAACAAAACAAGCAAAATCTTTACTTATCAATAGGCCTTTAAAAAAGCTGGTAAAATACATAGGATTAGCCTACACCAGGGACTTTAAATAAATTATAATAAATATATGTGAAAATAGTGTATATGTATCTACAACATGTTTAGTAGGTCTATAACTATATGTACAATACAGCCCTATCCTCTAGTATATAGGGTAGGACCTATAATACATTTATCATTCTAATTTATTTAAATCCCTATGTATTTTCTCAGATTTTTTTCTTATATGCCTATGATATAGGGCCTATTACAATTCATTACTGGTGTTAAAATATAATTAGGAATCACATAGGCCTAAGTTGGGATTCTAGGCCTATGTAATTTACTCTTCTGGAAAGTGAAATCGTAACCCAGCAGGCTATATAATCATATTATGATATTAACTAATGAGTGTCAGTGGACATACAACAGAGTGGAGACCAGACGGTAGAAAGTGAATAAACAAATAAAGTTTATTTTAAAGTAATTGACACTTCGTTCATATAGACATCATGTTGATAGGGACTTAATCGTTTTCAGTTTGTGGTTGTTGTAGTATGACTTGATGTGATTCCGATGTTGTAAAGTTAAAGTGCTAGACTATATGTATATGTTACACATCATACATAATAGTAATAAGATAGTAGAGATACTGAAGCCAGGATACACCTGACAACACAGAGAGTATGGGAGGGAATAGACGTAGTATTGACATTGATTACTGATAGTAATTTGTATAACTAATAGGATCGACTATGTCACGCGTTGCGGACTTAATACAAACAAAACAATGAAACATGTCTCTATAGGGTTGATACTAGTTAATAGCCTAGCCTGTTCGTAAGTTACTCAGAGTGTTTTTCAAGTCTTGTAACATACGAAACGAAAACACCTCGGCTTAATAATTGTCTATCTATTATTCGATGTAGCTTACCGTCGTCTGGAACAATACTTCAAGTTACCAGGTTTTTTTCACTAGCGCGCAAGACTCGCCGAAAATGCAAATTTATAATATAGGCCTATAATAGTCAATAGCTTTATATACAAATACAACACCAATACTTGATACAAGTCTCATCACTTGTCACTTCATTAGATTAGTCTGTCACAATAAGAATTATTTATATATGTTCAATTCAATGTCTTAATTTTCGGAGATATAAAAATAGCATTGTCAATTGTTGTGAATTGTTAGGTTCAGTCACTTTGTAAGTAGTTCCATGTGCTCGTCACATAAGTAATATGTCCTTGCTACTCGGTAATTATTGCGCAGATTTATTCATTTCCAGGTGTAATGTGGTCAATACTCACCACGTTGTCTGTCAGAGATATATTTTAATTAAACCAAATAGGTTTCCAACCTCAATGCATTTGAGGTTGCTAACCTTGTGGGTCAAGTGAAAGTTGCATAGAGTCATCGTCAGGTGCTATGCCGACTGGCGTAGGCGATCATGGTTCTTTATCTCCGGTATTATGTAGGCCTTTCAGGGTCGTTGTTGTTTCCCTGCCGTGCCAGATTGTTAAACTGTCTAATGTTTTCTCACATTGTCGCTCTATGTCTCTGTTGCCTTCAATCTTGCATGTTGTGACTATGTTCTCCAAGCCTTCTTATCTCATAGTGTGACCATAAAAATGAAGATTGTTTCTTATATTATTGATTATTATATGGGCAGCTCGCACAGAACCGTGAGGCTTACAGAATGGCAGTAAGGACAACGTTCTGCAAAAGACACGTCACATAGAGAGAGATATATAGGCCTATATTGAAAACACTCAATGCGGACATGGAGAGACGATTTTATGTTTTCACGTACAAATGCTACAGACGAATTTCCTATAGAGCGCACAAGATAAATGTGTATCTAAGAAATAAAATAAAGATAAGTTGTATGCAGGTGTACAAAAACATTTCTTTCAATAGTGAAACGACGAAAACTAGCATGGATTGGGTATGTATGCAGACATGGTTCCTTGTCAAAAACAAAACTACAGGAACTGTAGAAAAGGGGGGGGGGGCAGGTGAGGGCTAATAAAGACATTTGCAGACAACATCAAGGAATGTACAGGACAAGATTTTCCCTCACTCATCCTCATCGTTGAAGATAGAAATCGCAAGACTCTGTGTGTTGAAGCATCCAATATGGTATCCCTACAACCCTGGCAGGTTACAGGTTTATAGATATTATTGATTTAGCTGCGTCTCGCATTTGACCCTTTCAACACCTCCAGTTTTCCTGGCAGTCCATGGTATTCTCAACATGGAGTTAGACGGTATGGAGACATATGTCTTCTTTCGTTTCTATGTTTAGCCTAAGAATGCACGGCCTGTGAGAAAAGCTTGGTGCTGCACGAAACAAGCAGCATATAGGAATAAAAAGAAGAGTTATCAACAAACACAGAAACGGAAGTCAGCTACCACATGCTGACGGACATACTGAGTATGAAATCGGAGCTCCTAGGGACTTGTCCGGAGTGCCATAATGATGATCTGAAGGCTAATTAATTAACGTATCATTCGTACATATACTTCCAGAATCTTACAATATCCGATCAAGCACGTAATTAAGGGGGCACGTTATATAGACCCTCCTCCCAATTAGTAAATCAGAACATGACTTTTAGTAATAGGAATGTAGCCAATATGTGGGTAAAACTCATCCCTTTGTGGTTTTACGCAAAACGTATCGTATTTCTAAAAAAAAATTAGTGAATTACACTCGAAAACGAACGAATTATCTTTCTTTTTAAAAAAAACTAAAGCCACTTCTTTAGCCACTTCCTTACCAATGAGATGATTATGCAATTGGGGCCTAAAGCAAAGAGAAAGCTTCTAAAGGTAGTAAACACTAGATGGAGAACATGACAGGTACCCACTGCATGGAAAGAAGCTACCACGTTACCCATTCTAAAGCAAGGAAAAGACAAACTCGACCCAAATAGCTATAGACCCGTCAGTCTCCTCAGATGTATGGGCAAATTAATGGAGAAAATGGACAACAGAAGATGGACTCATGTGGCACCTGGAAGGAAAACAACTGATAGCAGCACAACAGAATGGCTTCAGACAGCACAGATCAACAGAAGACCAGGTCACTTACATAGTCCAAGAGGTTGAAGACACATACCAAGGAGAAAAACACATGCCTGCAGTGCGGGTTGACATGGTGAAGGCATTTGATAAAGTTTGGAAAGAAGGACTCAAGAACAAGCTCCTTAGACTAGGAATCAGAGGACACTTACATAATTAGATATGCAACTACATGAAAAAAAAAGAAGTCAGAGTGCAAGTACAGGGAAAACGTAACAGTAAGAGAATACTAGAACAAGGTGTCCCGCAAGAAGGTGTACTACCCCCTACACTCTTTTTAATTTACATAAATGATATTATGGAGGGCATACCAACAGGGGTACACTCTGCAATGTATGCAGATGACCTGGCTTTGTGGACAGGAGGGAATGAAATAGCAGTTGAAAATAAATAGAATTAAAGGGGCACTGCATAAACTAGAAAGCTGGACCAAGAAATGGTTGACTATTAATGAGAAGAAAACATCACATAAAATATTCACCCTATCCAACATGGTACAGACAACATTACTAAAAATAAACAATCACTTCCACTAGAGCAGACTCCAAAATACCTCGGAATTACCCTGGACTAGAATGAAATTGGCAAAAAGACAGAAAAGGCAGAGAAAAGAGCCAGAAACAGGATGGGAATAATGAAAAAGATTGAGGCGAAAACTGGGAGCGTACAGAAAAATCTTGAAAAGCCTATACACAGGTAGAGTTAGGCCAGTACTAAAGTATGGCATCGCAGCCTATACAGCTGGCTCTGCCACAAATGCAATTGAGAATGGAGGAAGAAGAGTGACCCTCAGACTAAAACACGGGGAAGATGTTACTCTAGCCATAGCTACAGGCAAACTCTCAACCAATTTTAAGGCATAAATGGAAGCTCTCAAGAAAGCAGCAGAAAGAACACGTTCTCAGGAATATTTTACTACTAACAGATGCACTATCTGGCATAACAGCACTGAAGCTACACAGGAGTACCGAACTGAATGAATTGAGGGAAGTTCTAGTTCAGCTGCACAGTAATTTCCAGATAATAGTGACACAGTGGATACCGTCACACTGTAAAAACGAAGGGAATGAAGTTGCAGATAGACTGGGCAAACGGAAAATTTGCCTCAAGAAGGTCATCTGGTTAGTTATCAAGATTTAAAAACTATTATTAAAGGCAACTATAACAAAAATTGGAAAGAAGACCGCCCCAAATATAATGCAGAAGATGGGTGTTACCAACTATCCAGACGAGATCAGGTAATTATGCTGCACCTCAGAACTGGTTACAACAAAATGAGACATCATCTGTAAACCAAATTTAAAATAGGTTCAACTGGCTTTTGCCATTGCAGCTTTGTGAATATGACAGCAGAACATATCTTACAAAAATGTCCCTAGTATGCAGATCTGAAGAACAAGACACGGCCCACTCCAATCAGCTTCGTAGAGAAACTATATGGTACAGCGGAAACCCTATAATAGACAGCTGCCTATATCATGGAATCCGGAGTTCCAACCTGACTGAGTGATGATCTATATCATAGAATCCGGAGTTCCAACCTGACTGAGTGATGATCTATATCATAGAATCCGGAGTTCCAACCTGACTGAGTGATGATCTATATCATAGAATCCGGAGTTCCAACCTGACTGAGTGATGATGAAGAAGAAAAATCAGTCTGAAAATAATAAACAACCTGATTTATGCATATGGCAGCTCTATGGGCCACTGTATGAACTACAAAAGACAGTGCGTTTTATTCAGGATATACATAATTACATATATAGACATGTTCAAAGTTAACGAAAGAAGAAGAATGCAGATGACAATGACCTTATAGTAGAAAGTGAACAGGAACTACAAAGACTAATAGATCAAGTCGATAAATCAAATAAAGCATATCATCTGGAACATAAAAAAAATAAACATGATAATCAGCAAAGTCACAGAAGAACAAATAGTCAAGCAAAATGAATTAAACAGGTTACTAAAACAATTACCTTGCCTATAATACAAATATATAAAAATATATATATAAAAAAAACATACAATAAAACTAAACAGGACAATTCGGACAAAACTAAACAGGACAAAACTAAACATAACGCATTGACGTTATGGAGACGGGGCTTGACTAAATCTAGTCATCTATTTTGTTTTTTATTGTGTTGTTTTCTGTTGTCTGTCTCTTGAAAAAGGTTCAATTTGAGCCGATACGTGGAGAATTGTCCTGTTTAGTTTTATTGTATGTTTTTTTTATATATACTTTTTATATATATTTTTATTAATAGGCAAGGTAAGTGTTTTAGTAACCTGTTTAATTCATTTTGCTTGACTATTTGTTCATTAGGTTACTGCGGCACCATCAACTTTGTCGGACACCCTCTGACCATTTGGTTATTTATATCACAGAAGAACAGGCGCTAAACGTAAAAATACATGGAGAGAAACTACAACAAGTAGAACACTATCAGTATCTCGGACACATAATCAAAAATGATGGCAGATGTGAAACAGAAGTTAAAATGAGAAAGGGGTGGTGGCTAAAAGTACTTTCAATGACGCTATGAAAATATTAATATCTAAACAAATTACAAACAAGCTAAAATGTTAATTATAAAATGCTACATCTATTCTTCTTCTTCAGCGTTCATTATCAAACTCCTGCTGGATCTCCTTTGTAGCAGGACCATGGTCATACTAGATTTCCAGCAGGATGTAGTCCTAGAATGGAAATGCGTTGTGTCGCCGTTTTATTAGCGCCAATGGCCCGACACATCCGTCTTCGGCGGGACATCTATTCTATATTATGTATATAACTCGAAAAACATAGACAATAAACAAACAATTTGAAGACGGAATTGGTGTCTTTGTGATCGGAATATATAGAAGAATAAGGAGATTCTATATATAAGAGGGAGAATCATGGAAAAAGAAGAAAACTAACAAAGAGGTTTCAACAACACTTCTTTTGAAGAAAGAATTATTAAAGGAAATAAAGACCAAGCAAATAAAATATTTTGGACATTAAAAGACATGATACCTTGTTGAAAACCATAAGAGTGTAAAGTCGAGGGTGGGGGGGGGGGCTAGCAAGAGATACAAGTGGGAGAGTAACATCACAAGATGGACAGGTTACACTCTAACAGAGTGCACTACCAAGAAAGAGACGGGGGATATTGAGGATCTGTTGCAGTCAACCTTTGTTACGGAGACGGAACTTGATAATGATGACTATGAGAAATCGATCTTTTTTTTTTAAACCGTGATAATTCTTCGTCCCTATAAGGTTTTTTTAGAACACAGGACCCAAAAAAATAAGTACTGTCCCATAAAACCGAGACATATTGTAACCCTGCACATAATCTATGTTGAACTCGGATGTGTCAGTTCGAGGGGAACATATACCGTAATGAAGCTATACATTCTGACAACACATTCCGTTTTCTGGAATACATCTTACAAATTGACTGGAAATGGCAGAAAGCCTCTCATATGCAGATGATATTCTGTTGTGCCGTCAGGGATTAGAAAGCAGACACCTTGTTGAAGACCTAAAATTTGAATTTAATCGCACTGACAGATGTATTACATCTGTATCTCTGACGAACCCAAGAAAGGAGCCATGGCTGGGTTCTCTCTGAATAACCACATCGTCAATTCACCAGCATCAACTACTAATCTATATGGAGAGATAGTACAAAGAGCATTAACTTTATAATAGATGGGAGTGCTGTTCGGCAGATGTTTGTGTTTGAATGAGCATACAAATTACATAATCCTATGAGTTCAGAGGATTATAACAATATGATAATATTAAGGGTCAGTGGCGTAACGTGGGTCAATGGCACCCGGGGCGGAATCATAATTTTCCGCCCTTGTGACATTAAAAAAGAATGGCAGTGATTGTGAAAGCCTGGAAGAAAATACATTTGCCGCCCTCCCGATGATGCCGCCCGGGGCGGTCCGCACCTCCGCCCCCGCCTCGCTACGCCACTGTTAAGGGTCAGGGTGCAGTTGTTTATTTTGTGTGTGTGAACAAGGGCTTCTTGTACTTCTATATCAATGACTCGGTTCTATCCGCATGCTATCCTAGTTCTATTCATCATCATCAGGTGCTATGCCGTCTGGCGTAGGCGGTCATGGCTCTCCACAGCTCTCTGTCTACAGTATTATGTATCAAGGTCGTCTTTGTTTCCTTACCGTGCCAGGCTGTTACACTGTCTAATATTTTCTCACGTTGTCGCCCTCTGTCTCTGTTGCCTTCAATTTTGCCTGTTGTGACATTGTTCTCTAAACCTGCCTGTCTCATGAAGTGGCCAAAACAATAAGATTGCCTTTTTTCTTATATTGATGATTAAGTTTATTATATTATCCTAGTTCTATCACTTGGAAACCAAACATCGAGAAAGTTCATATTAAAGCCTTTCAAAATTTTTCAGTAATGACAAAACTAACAGCCATGTCATATTCTTCTTCTTCTTTCGTTCACTTGAAACATGTCTATATCTGTAATTCTGTCTCCTTAATAAAACGCACTGTCTTTTGTAGTTCATACAGTGTCCCATAGAGTTTTGATTCCAGTGTTGTTTCTTCTGGCCAATATGTCTGCCTCAGCGTTTCATGCTCAGAACACTCTTGAAGTATATGTTTGGCACTCTGTGCTGCCTGTCCACATGTACACATGGCTGTGTTGCCAATCTTGAACTTTGTATACATGTGACTGCGGAGTCGGTTGTGTCCTGTTCTGAGACGTAGAATTATAACTTGTTCTGGTCTGTTCATAATATGATAGTCATCTTGTGTTGGTGTTTGTGGCTTTCTTATTGACTTGATCATCTGTTTTTTCTGATGGTAGGTGATTGGTATATCTGGTTGGTCTTCGGCAGCACCTTCCTTAGCCAGTTGGTCTGCTTTTTCATTTCCTGGTATTCCACAGTGAGAGGGTATCCACTGCATGGTTATCCTGTACTGGTAAGACAATTCGCTAAGTAGTTTTTTCAAGTCTGTTAGTTTTTCAGACTGGAGAGCTTGAAGCACTGACCTTGCATCTGTCAGGAATACCACAGGCTGTAGTTCAGAGTTGGAGTTCAGCAGTTTTTTAGCTGCCACAATAATTGCCTGGATTTCTGCATCATAATTATTGCGGAATTTTCCTGTCGGTGTTCTGATTGTATCTCTAGGCTTGTGTGGATATTCTATATATACACCTGCACCTCCATTCCTCACGGCATTCTGTGCTGACCCATCTGTGTATACTCTGACCCATATATCTTGTGGATATTCCTCATCCAGGAAACTGAGGGTGACTGTCCTTCGCTGCACACTGTTCTGTTCGTCCTCGCTTAGTATTCCTTTCACATGGGTCTGAATGTATATTGGCATTCCATGCCTTTCACTCCACGGGGTTTGTTCTGGTACAGGCCTTAAGGGGCTGTCAACTTCAGGTAGGTCTGTAAGTTGTCTGCGGAGTCGTTTAGCTTGATGGATAAAGCTGCTTCTTTTCAGTCGTCCCATTGCTAGATTTTGGAATCTTTCCTTCATTGGATGACTTGGCATACACTGAAACTTTTCTGCCTGAATTAGTACTTTTGTGTCTCTGCGTTCGCCAAGTGTTTGCATTCTTCCCATTTTCTGCATCTCTGCTATGGGTGTTGATTTCATTGCTCCCAACATTATTCTAAGTGCCTGGTTTTGCACTTTATCTAGATCTTGTAATGTTGTGTTTGATGCAGGACACCACGCAGCTGAACCATATTCCAGGTGTGGTCTTATGCCTTGCTGATAAACTTTACTGAGTATATTTCCACTGGCTCCCCATGTGGTTCCACTTAGTTTTCTCAGGATAGCTAGCTTCCTCCTGGCTTTTGTTGTTGCTTTGTTTATGTGCTGCTTCCATGTCAGCTTATCATCAAAAGTAACTCCGAGGTATGTGGGTTGTTTGTCTTCTTTCAAGAGCTCTCCATCTATCTTGATATGACCAGCTTTTTGTTTTGGTGAGAGGGTAAAGAGTGTAGTGCTGCACTTATCTGTGTTAATGCTGACGCACCATCTATTTGCCCATAAGGTTAGGGCATCGATAGCTCTTTGTATTTGTTTAGTGGCCACTGTTGCATGTTCTTCCGTGCACCAGATCACCAGGTCGTCAGCATACATTGCCACTTTGATCCCGTGTGGTAGTTCAGCAACTAGGTCATTGATGTAAACCAAGAAAAGTGTGGGTGACAGGACTCCTCCCTGGGGGACTCCATGACGCAGTAGAACTTTCTTGCTCTTGCGACCATCTAATTGTACCCTGGCTCTTCTATTATGCAGGTATGCTTTTACCCATTTGTACATTCTTGAGCTAACCCTGCAATTTCGCAATTTCTTTAGGAGCCCTTCTTTCCAGACCTTATCAAATGCTTTCCTGAGGTCTATCCATGCTGCTAGTACCAGTTTCTTTTCTTGGAAGGCATCCTCAATCTCTTGGGAGAGGTAGGTTGCCTGATCTTCAGTAGAGTAGCACTGTCTGAAACCTGCTTGCTGTGATACCAGAAGGTTTTCACTTTCAAGGTACCACTGCATCCTAAGATTGATAATGCGTTCCATTGTTTTACATAGACAGCTTGTGAGGCTGATGGGCCTGTAGTTGGAGACTGTGTTGCCATCTTTTCCTGATTTGAGGAGTGGTATCATTATTGCTTCTCTCCACGCCTGTGGTACATTACCTGTGGACCAGCTTGTGTTAAAGATCTGCAGTAGCTTTGCTCGTGCTGCAATTCCCAGGTTTCTAATCATTTCATTGGACACTCCATCAGCTCCAGGGGACTTTTTCATTTTCAATTTGGATATTGCATGCTCCAGTTCTCTCATTGTGATTGGTGCCTCCATGACGTCAGGTATAGGTTCGCCTTGTCCAATGTTTTTCTGGTTCTCTCGAACCTCCTGTTGTTTGTCTGGGCTGACTTTGACATTATTGTCTTCTGCAAAGGAATCTGCAAAGTAATTAGCTGCATGTTTACCTGTTAAAATGTTTCTATCTTTATAAAGTGTGATCCTCTTATTTCTCCCTGTACCTTCATCATTTAGTTGTTTTACAAGTTTCCATAATTTCCTAGTATCTCTTTCTAGGTTCAGCGACTCTGTTTTTTCTTTCCAGCTGCTCCGCCTGGCTTGTAACTTGGCTCTTTGAAATTTAGCCTTTGTTTGCTGATATTTGTTGTGATGTTCTTGGCTAGGTCTGTTCTCAGCCTGCTGTCTAGATGTTTCCATCTCATTTTGCAGCTTTTCCAGTTCATCATTCCAGTAGGGTTTGTAGTTTTTGCGTGCCCCCCTGGGTATGGTTTTACTAGCAGCTTGTAGTATACATCTATTAAATTCACTCACTGCTCTATTGATGTCTTTGTCCAAGTTCATGTCCTTAGCTAGAACACTGGTTAAATGCTGGTACATTTTCCAGTCTGCCCTTTTATAGTTCCACCTAGTGAGCGTGCTGCTGTCCTTGGAAAATTCATTGTGGATTTCCAGAAATACTGGTCTGTGGTCACTACCTCCAAGCTGCTTTCCAACAACACGTGTGATGTTCCATTCCAAGCCAGGTGAGTGGAATGCCAGGTCTGGTGTAGAGGTGGTGTGCCATGCTCTCGAGTAGAAGGTTGGCGAGTCTGCTGGCTGGTTAATAAGGATGAGATTATTTTCATCCTGCCAGCTCTCAAGTTCCTCACCTCTCTTGTCGATATGATCGTAGCCCCAGCTCTGAGAGTGGCTGTTGAAGTCACCACACACCATAAGTCTCTCTTTGTCTGGAATTGTGTCTAGTGCCAATGGTTTATCATTTGGGCAGTAGTAGTTCAGGAGATGGAATTCTGCACTGTCTGTTTTTAGGTGGAGCATCTGGTATTCTGCCCCTTCCATATATACTTCAAGCTGACATGCGCTGATATTGTTTTTAACAAGTGTCAGAATTCCACCCTTTCGCCTGTCCTTTCTGTCAGACCGGTAGCACTGGTAGCCTCTGATTTTGAAGGCTATGTCGCTGCTGAGGTGTGTTTCTTGGATACAGCATATACTAACTTGTTCTTCACTGAGGACATTTTCAAGTTCCAATTTTTTGCTGTATCCATCTCTTTTACTGTTGACACCCTCAGCATTCCAGTGCATTATTTTTATTGGTTGTTTGTTTGTTTGGCCAGTAGCTCTATTCCCTTGCCTCCTGGCTCCTCGGGGCAATTGAGAAGGACTTCCAGTAACTGAGGTTGGGCCCTTTCGAGGTATAGGGCCCGGCACCGTCCCTGCCTGAACGTCCGCCACAGGGCAGGCACCATAACTATTTCTAGATGTAGACATGTTTCCATTGTGTTATGTGCGTGGCATCCTGATTATCTGTGCGCCTTTTGGCTGGATGCCTCCGTCTTCAGCACTCTGCTTACTAGGGCAGGACTATGGTCCTGCTCGAGTGGGACTGCCCGACCAGTCTTAGTTTCCAGCCCCTGATGGCTGAACTAAGCCCCATCACCTCTGCACGGTGCTGGTCTCGATGGGGAGCCAACACTTCTTTTGAAGAAAGAATTATTAAAGGAAATAAAGACCAAGCAAATAAAATATTTTGGACATTAAAAGACATGATACCTTGTTGAAAACCATAAGAGTGTAAAGTCGAGGGTGGGGGGGGGGCTAGCAAGAGATACAAGTGGGAGAGTAACATCACAAGATGGACAGGTTACACTCTAACAGAGTGCACTACCAAGAAAGAGACGGGGGATATTGAGGATCTGTTGCAGCCAACCTTTGTTACGGAGACGGAACTTGATAATGATGACTATGAGAAATCGATCTTTTTTTTTTAAACCGTGATAATTCTTCGTCCCTATAAGGTTTTTTTAGAACACAGGACCCAAAAAAATAAGTACTGTCCCATAAAACCAAGACATATTGTAACCCTGCACATAATCTATGTTGAACTCGGATGTGTCAGGTCGAGGGGAACATATACCGTAATGAAGCTATACATTCTGACAACACATTCCGTTTTCTGGAATACATCTTACAAATTGACTGGAAATGGCAGAAAGCCTCTCATATGCAGATGATATTCTGTTGTGCCGTCAGGGATTAGAAAGCAGACACCTTGTTGAAGACCTAAAATTTGAATTTAATCGCACTGACAGATGTATTACATCTGTATCTCTGACGAACCCAAGAAAGGAGCCATGGCTGGGTTCTCTCTGAATAACCACATCGTCAATTCACCAGCATCAACTACTAATCTATATGGAGAGATAGTACAAAGAGCATTAACTTTATAATAGATGGGAGTGCTGTTCGGCAGATGTTTGTGTTTGAATGAGCATACAAATTACATAATCCTATGAGTTCAGAGGATTATAACAATATGATAATATTAAGGGTCAGTGGCGTAACGTGGGTCAATGGCACCCGGGGCGGAATCATAATTTTCCGCCCTTGTGACATTAAAAAAGAATGGCAGTGATTGTGAAAGCCTGGAAGAAAATACATTTGCCGCCCTCCCGATGATGCCGCCCGGGGCGGTCCGCACCTCCGCCCCCGCCTCGCTACGCCACTGTTAAGGGTCAGGGTGCAGTTGTTTATTTTGTGTGTGTGAACAAGGGCTTCTTGTACTTCTATATCAATGACTCGGTTCTATCCGCATGCTATCCTAGTTCTATTCATCATCATCAGGTGCTATGCCGTCTGGCGTAGGCGGTCATGGCTCTCCACAGCTCTCTGTCTACAGTATTATGTATCAAGGTCGTCTTTGTTTCCTTACCGTGCCAGGCTGTTACACTGTCTAATATTTTCTCACGTTGTCGCCCTCTGTCTCTGTTGCCTTCAATTTTGCCTGTTGTGACATTGTTCTCTAAACCTGCCTGTCTCATGAAGTGGCCAAAAAAATAAGATTGCCTTTTTTCTTATATTGTTGATTAAGTTTATTATATTATCCTAGTTCTATCACTTGGAAACCAAACATAGAGAAAGTTCATATTAAAGCCTTTCAAAATTTTTCAGTAATGACAAAACTAACAGCCATGTCATATGACGCGGACTCAAAATTACTAAAACAATTCTATAAAGGGGCAATTCAGAATAATTATGGAACACGTCTCTAGCTGTTGAGCTTCTGTGGCCAAAACGAACAAAGAAAAACTCAACATAATTTTTCCTCTTCTTCAGCGTTAATTCGCACACATATTTTTTGTAGCAGGACAATGGTCCTACTAGACTTTCAGTATGATTTAGTCAAGAGAATGGAAACCCGTTTTTTCGCCGTTGTATTTTCGCCAATGACCCGACAGACAAATACCGAAATATCAAACTACTAGGATTAGCAGACACAAGAATTAAGGGCTAAGACAACACACAAAAACTACACAAAGACTACACATTAATCTACTGTGGTGTACACCCGAATACGAAAGCAAAACATGGTGTAGCTTTCATCCACGACCCCGCAGTGTCCAAAAATGCCATAAACACGACCTTTGTGTGCGAAAGGTTGATCGCGATAATCGTTACCATAGACAACGAAAACATATCATTCATTCAAACATACGCACCCTGTAGTACACACAACATCGAAAAGGATAGGGAATAATTTTTTGATAACATAAATGATATAATAAACAACAATAACATGGAAGAAATAAATATATATTAGGAGATTTAACGCACACTTGGGACCAGAAAGATATAGAGTAGAAGAATACATTGGACCGTTTGGACATAAAATAAACAAGATAAATGACAACGGCTACAGATTAATTGAAATGTGCATTCAGAACAATCTAGTTATAACTAAGACATTCTTCAAGCACAGAGAATCCCAAGTTCACACCTGGTACAAGTGGAACGATTTAGACTGCAAAAGTCAGACTTTATATTAACAAGAAGAACCAATAGAAGGAAAATAACAAAAGCAAGAGCAATACCAAATTTGTGTGTATACACCGATCATAAAACAATACTAGTATCTGTAAAAACAAACAAGAATAGAAGGAAGGAAGACAACAACAAAGATAACAAACAACATTAAAATACATAAACTTAAGGACGACACGGTACGGGAGCAATACATACAAAATTTCGAATAACTACCAGTAGATACTACAACAACAGAAGAGGAATGGAAATTATTCAAAGACGCTATAACACAAGCAGCAGGAGAAGCGTGCGGATACAAGAATAACAGTGTAAAGAAACCAAAAATAACAGCATGATGGAATGAAGAAGTCAAAAAAAAACACACAAGAGAAAAAAAACAGAAATATAAGAAATGGGTCTAAAGTAAAAACCAAGTAGATTACATAGACTACAAGACAGCAAAAACAAATGCCACAAAGTCATTAAAACTGTCAAAATCAATTCATGGAAATAATATGGAGACATGCTCAACGCAGACTATAAAAATGAACAAAAGAGGTTCTACAAGAAAATTAAAAATAGGAGAAACAAAGAAGATATATATATAAACTAACAGAAATAATAAACGAGTAAAACGGTAATGCACTAAAAGAACCGAAACAAATAATGAAAAGATGGCAACAATATTTCAGAGAACTACTAAACCTAAAAGAAGGAGAGGAAGACATCAATGAACACTACAGCAGAAAACCTAGAACCAAATATACTACTGTCGGAAATAGAAAATGCAATAAACAAAACACAAATAAACAATGCAGCAGGCTCTTATAACACACAAACAGAACTTATCAAAGCAGCAGCAGAGAGCGGGGAAAATGGCTATACAGACTTTTCAATGGAATATGGAATAAACAAGAAACATCAGAAGACTGGAAAAACGCGACAACCATTCCCACATGGAAGAAAAAAGGCAGTAAGCGAGACTGCACAAAATACAGAGGGATATCTTTATTAAGCCACACAGGAAACATTTTAAACAAAATATTAGAACAACGATTATGATCATGCATTGAACCACAGCTTAGAAATACCAAAATGGGCTTCCGTAAGAACAAAAGCTGCACGGATGCTATCTTTACACTTAGACAGCTAACAGAAAGCGCCACAGAAAACAACAAAGAATTATACATCACATTCTTCGACCAAGAAAAAGCATTCGACAGAGACAACAACTATGGAAAACACTATCAATATACGGAGTACCAGAACATTTAAATAAACGGGAAAGTGGGAAATTAGAAGTAACAGAGATGTGGTTCTATAGAGGAATGTTGAGAACACCATGGACTGCCAGAAAAACTAATATGTTGTAGTATCTACTGGTAGCTATTCAAAACTAGCATGAAGTGTTGAAAGAGTCAAATGTGAAACGGACTTCAATCAATAATATAAGAAAAAGACAATCTTCATTTTTAGCCACTTCATGAGACAGGCAGGTTTGAAGAACACAGTCACAACAGGCAAGATTGAAGGCAAGAGAGACAGAAGACGACAACGTGAGAAAATATTAGACAGCTTGACAGCCTGGCACGGCACGGAAACAACAACGATCTTGATACATAATACTGTAGACAGAGAGCTGTGGAGAGCCATGATCGTCTACGTCAACGGCATAGCACATGATGATGATGATGATGATGATGCAAGGGCAGTTATGCTAATAGCCAATGTGATGTAAGAACAAATGCAGGAGTGTCCAATAAGTTCCAAATTCAATCAGGAGTTCGCCAGGGGTGTGTCACATTCCCTCCACTTTTTATAACATATATCGACCACATCTGTAAAATAACAAGTACCAATGATAAAGATAACATAAAAGACAAATTGAAACAATAACTCTTTGCAGACGACCAAATACTAATAGCGACATCAGAAGAACAATTACAAGAACATATGAACAGACTCCACACAACATGTCAAAAATTCAACATGATAATCAATATTGAAAAGATGGAGATAATGGCAATAGCAAAGAATGAAAGAAATATAACTACATCCATCGATAATAAACACATTAAACAGGTAAATTAATCACTTAGGAAGCATTATATCGAGTGAAGGAAAAAACAGTAAAGAGACAAAAAAAAATAGATGCAACAAAACATACTAGCTCATAGGACAGATAACACGTATTTTCAAGAATAAAAAAGTAAACATAGACACTAAAGTTGCATTATGCAAGACTATTATTATCCCATCACTGTGCTACCAGTGTCAAACCTGGACAATGACAGCACAAGACAAAAGAAAAATAGTTACAGCAGAAATGACATGTCTACGAAAGATACTCGGAGTGTCATTAAGAGATAGAATTAGAAACGATAACATCAGACAGATAACCAAAACAATACCAGTATTGCAGGGGTCGGGAACCCATGGCTCGCGAGCCAGATGTGGCTCTATTGGTGGCTGCATCTGGCTCGCAGACAAATGTTCGATTATAAAAAAATTCTCTTTAGACTCCTTTGATCTACATATTAATTGCATATCAATATTTCATTCTACAAATGAGCTAAAGTCTACTGCAGCTCAGCATCAGAAGTCGCATTAATGGTAAGAAATACTCATTATTGATTAGCAACAGCATAACAATGTTATTAAAAATATTTCAGAGACACAATTATTGTACTTTTAGTGTTGAAATTACACAAAATGTACACATTTACTTGAATTTTTAGTTTTAAACATAATGTATGGCTCTCACAAAATTAACTTTCAAAATATGTGGTGTCTATGGCTCTCTCAGACAAAAAGGTTCCCGACCCCTGCAGTATTGAAACACATCGAAAGACAACAGATCAAGTGGTTTTTACACGCTTCCAGATATGCCACAAATGGCCATGACACATAGACACCACGGCTATAAAGCCAGAGGCAGACCATGTAAAAGATGGTGAGTCTTTGTGATAAGGAAACTTTGGGGTCTTTGTTACCTCTAATATTTTGTGTTAGTGTGTCCTGATATATCCTAATTGGACTTTGTTGTCCGCTGGTTGAAAAGTGCATGCCTCTCCAAAAGAGAGGCAAACTCATTAACTACCATGTAAAAGATGGATCAAAGAAGCTACAGAAAAAAGCTTACAAACAGCACACAAGAAGGCCATCTCCAGAGATCTCTTCAACCCCTGACGCCGCAAGGCAAACAAGGACCACAGCGTATAGATAGATTGATGTCTTGGTCTGCCTCGTGTTCTTTTTCTTTGAATGTTTTTATGCATGATTAATCTGTCTAAACCAGTGTTTCCAACGTGGGACCCACGCTCCACAGGGGGGTTGGGGAATTTGATTTGTAACATACATTTGGCATGTTTTATGTGTAGGTTAGGCCTATATGTTGAAGATATGTGAGAGGATGCATTTCTGGTACAGTGGATGGGTTGAAAATAGTGAAGAAAACGAATAATAAACAAACGAGGGAAATAAAGTATGAGTAATGAGAGAAAGAGAAGAAGAGAGATATGAAGAGGTCGTGCAATACACAACTCGCGAGAGATTTTTCACAACCGGAAATAAGTACATTTACGGCATTAAAAGGTTGGACTATATCCTGGCTTAATGTGACGTCAAAAGATTATTAAGATCTAGATTTCATCAACAGTGGAAGTGAATTTAAGGTAGCAGACAACACTCCACACTGTCTTGTTTGTAGACAAATGTTTTTAACAAATTGATAGAATATCACGAAGATACCGACAAAATGTCGCTTGCAGGTTTTAAGAAGCAAATTAATAAAGCCAATCAGGTAAATACAATTTTAATTTTTGCATTTTATGCTCACTCAACTACTTAGCTTACTAAGTTACTTAAGTTACTATTACTTTTAGTAATTTACTATAATAAAATAACTATCTATACTAAACTTAACGTTGCTCAACTTAGTTACGTGAACTTGTACACGCACAGTTGGCACATCTTACGTTTAATAGCATCATAGTCTTTAAACTTTAAGCTAACTGTTACCAAATTTAAAAATTAAGTTGAATTGTTAAGTTTGTATCATTTTGACTGTCACTTTTTGACGTGTACTTATTTATTCAACTGTTCTGTTCCACGAGAGTTTGAGTAGTGAGGTTGTCATTTTGGAGCATCGTAACCCGTTAGGGTCGTAGGGGTACGACATTGGATGCTTCAGCACAGAGTCCTCCCGCGATTTCTATCTTCAATGATGCAGATGAGTGAGGACAAATCGGTAAAACTACGGATCAACTCTTCACTGTGCTATAAATAGCACTCACTGTTTACATTTTTAACTAGAAGGCGTCACGGATTTCTGTGTAACACCAATGAAATTAATGGATGCCGTGATGTCACATCTCCCGATGCGAATGATATCAATCACATTTATAATTATAACTTTTATAACTAATTCATTTTTTAATTTATAACTGATCCTAACCCTTACCCCCCTTCCTAATCTAAATTCTAATGCCAAATTCGTTTTCTGTTTCAAATAACATACTTTAATTTTAATTGCAACTTCTGCAATCACACTGAAAAGGTTAGGTAATACCTCGAAACTAGAACAAAGGTCACAGTAAATAGTTGATCAGTAGTTGCGCCGTAAAATCTTGTCCTGTCCATTCCTTCATGTTTTCTGTTTTTTCTTCTTCTGCGTTCTCTCGCTGATAACCACCATGAAGAATTGTGTGATTTCCCCAGGGGAAGTGTGAAATACGTTGTACTGCATGTTCCATAGCAGAGCGGTGTTATTTGCACCTTGGTTGGCTCACTCTGTGGCCTGGACATCTGAGGCCCAGCACATCCATTTTTGTCATGCCTTTAATTCAGGTAGTGGGTTTCCCTAGCCTGTGACATCCTGCCTATCTGTTCACAGGCGGCAGGTGTGTATTGATTCTTTATTGAGATGATTGTCATTCACATCTATCTCTCACTAGTTGTTCCACAGCCAGTGAACTTGCCTTGTGTAATTAGACATATTGTGACTGTGCACATTGGGTACTGAAGCTTTTCTCATCCACAAGCCTGGTTCCAGTTTCGGAAGAACATGATAGAAGAGTTGGACCTGGGCTCTTTTGCCTTCTTAGCCAAGATGTTATTCACCGACATTATGAACCCTTTGTCCAAATCTGAGTCTAACCATGTGTTTAGGAGCACTGGGGACATGAAGTGTGTTCTTGAGCTGAACAACCTTGTCTGATTTGTGCCCGAGTCCATCGAGTACTGAACCCTTTCTCTCTGCAAGCATATTTCTTGTATGGGAAAAACTTGACAGTAGAGTTTTGGTCCCGGCTGCTTTCTTGGCCGAACACCCACGATTGGGTCTCTTCCTGTAAGGAGCATTGGAAGCTTGTCTCAAGCTAACAGTACTTTTAGTTATAATTTCTTTGAGACGTTTTCCCTTTCTATTTGCACATAGCACTGCCCTCTCATTGTACTTGTGTGCTATCTTTTCGACTCACTACGCATCTGCCTATTTCCCGTCAGTTGCATTGGCTGCCCCTCCAATGCTCGGACCGGACTGTCTTTTGTCAACAATGACACTGTATGTGTTGTTGGCACAGAGATGTCTGAGATATTTCTTGTCTATGCAGTCAAATAGCATTCCATCTGCAGCCTCCACACTCACTGGCACAAACCTAAAAGTGTTGGCCAGGAATACAGAGAGCTATATACAAGAGCAGCTATATTTCTGTTTCCAGTGTTAACCACATGGAGGTACTTTTAGGATCTTGATTATCTGCTAACCCTGGGTCCTTAAAAGAGCAATGCAAACCCCTTGTACCCCTGTCCATGTCTTTATTTTCCCTCCCTTGCTTATCCCCCCTTCTGCAGTTTCCTGCAGTATTGTTTTTGACAAGGAATCATGCCTGCATACATGTCCGAACCATGCTAGTTTTCGTTGTTTCGTTATTGAAAGCAATGGGTCTTGTATACCTGCATACATCTCTATTTTATTTCTTACATACAAATTTCTCTTATGCTCTCTATAGGAGATTCATAGAATTGGTTATGATATCATTAATGATATCATTCTCAATGATATCCACAATGGACAAGAAATTATCAATATTTGAAATTAATTGCTATAGAAAAGTCTTAAGAATAATATCATGGACAGAAAGACGAAACAATGCAGACATCCACAAAGACTTGAACATAGAAGAAGACTGGCTCCACAAAAAACGCAAGCTAACATATTTTGGGCATATAAAAGACACAGTAGTTTAGAAAGATTTATCATGGAGGAAAAAGTTATAGGAAAGAGAGCAAGAGACAGACCAAGACTACAATGGATACAGGATATTGAAGGCTTTCTGAACCTGACACTGGAATAGGATGGGCAGCTTCCACAGACAGAGTGGCAGAGTGGATACATTCTTAGTAAGGATTAAGGGCCTAATGGGGACGGGCTAAATGGGTTATCTTTTTTGCAGGGGGACATCTGTTTATTGTAGCTTCCCTCTAAGTATTTGAACATTATTCACAAAACTAGTTCTTTTTAGTCTGTTTTTTTAGTAGTGGTTGTTTACTATGTACCTAGCTTAGATGGTGGTTTGCCAAAGGATGATATCTGAATTAGTTTAAATTTTGGTATCTATTCTTTCTTGTAAGGAATGTATACAAACCAAACCATTGCTATTACTGGGGTATATCTCATGGCACATGTCATCACTAGCATTCGCCAAAGTTGGATTTGTCTGACCATTAGTGTAAATAACATGCTGACATAACACATATCCATTTTCTGGACTCAATCTTGCTGAAAATCTAGTGAAGGCGAAATAAATTGACATAGTAGCAGTCATATTAAACTGAGACAGTGAAGGTATCATTATCATTCATAGTAACATGAGAATTCCTTTTTTGTTGTCTTTGCAGTATATGAGTGAAAAGATTGGGGGTGCTAAAGGAACAGAACTTGATGATGAATTCACTGAAATGGAAAGAGTAAGTTATATTTTGTAAATTTTCCCTCTTTAATATGTTTATTCCAGGAGATGCTTGGTTCTTTTTTCTTTTCTAAATTGATGTACTTGGACGGTTTTGATTTTGTAGTATTTTAACATCTTATTTACTTCCTGCCATTTCATGTCTTAAGCATTTTCGAAGTTGTGAATGGCAAATATCATATTTTATTCTTCATTCATTCTCTAAGTCCTGCAGATTAGATGGATGTAGTCCGGAGAACAGGCTGCATTGCATCATGGTTTACATCTGCGCCTTTCGACCTGACACAACAAACTTCAGCATGACTTCCAGGTCACTTCAAGCCTATTTATAATGGGACAGCCTACTCAGTCCCAAAACTTTATTAATCGTCTCTTGGGACGTGCGTGGAATGTGAATATTGTTTATATTCTTTACTCCCCTTTCATGCCCCAATAAAATACGGATGGAAATGACGTGGTTCAAATCTTCATAATCTTACAAATGATTGTGGAAATCATGTTTCTAGACTCTTTCGTTGCCATTTGTCTTACATAGGAGCAACTGGCCTTAGACTTAATGATCATCTTTGCTGCCACCTATTAAATTCGTGATGAATTTACACAGGCAGAGGTCCATTTGAATTAAGCTAGCACAGTGGTGCTTGTGACATCTCAGACACAGCCATTCATTCTTGTACAGTAAACCATAGGAGTCACATTATGAGTGTTGTTGTTGTTTCGATCGCTAAGAATTACGAGCGATTAGTTCTCACTTCCTATGTGCAATGATGTGGTGTTTCTAGAGCCTCTTCTTCTTCTGAGTTCGTTCTCAAACTCCTGCAGAGTAACAGGACATAGTCTGGAGAACAGAATCTGTCTGTCGTGTCTTAGTTTCCAGCAGTAATGCGCCTTTTGGCATGAAACATCTGACTTCAGCATGCCTTTGGATCACTTTAACCCTATATGGAATGGAATAGTCAACTCCAGCCCATAACCTCCTTAGCCACCTCTTATGACATGCATGGAAGGTAAACAATGTCACTATTCTTTGTTCCTCTCTCAGGCCCTTCAACACATGGAAATTCTCCAGAGCTTTATTTCATTCCAAGAAGAATATCTCTTGATGGTGTGCAGTGCTTTGAGAAAGAAATCTCATACGCAGAGATGATTGAGATTAAGACCCACCTTATACATACCATGAGGGACATTGGAACCAGCCGGAATGTACACCTGGGATAACATTTTTTAACACTTCATACTCTTTTCATACCTCACCTACCTCTCCTCACTCTCTTTTGTTCTGTCCATGTTTTATTCCAGTTTTAGAATAACTGACTCAATCATTGGTGTTGTGGTCCTCATTTTCTGATGTACTCTTAACATCAACATCTCACTATAAACAAACACACATAAAATTAAGCTAAGATGTTATTTGTTATTATTAACATGCTTGTGTTTGCAATTTTGCATTTTTTGTGTATTGTGCACCGTGTACTGTACTTTCTCATCATATAATAATATTTCTGTATTCTTGCATTTTCTTTTTTTGTAATTTGTTAGAACTGTCTGTTTAGTTTACATTGCTTGGGTATAGTTTCTGTTTAATTTTGTAGTTATATCTTGGAAAAGACCTTTTAGTCAAAACATTGACCCTGTGTGTTGTTCAATATAAAATTTATACTTTAACCCTTTTTATATTTTATCTCCCAATATTTACTTACTATATGGTGCACAATTTTACTGCAGTCTCCCACTCATTCATTTAGGAATATCAGAGGGGCAAACTTTTTTGGGTTGGCAGACTGGATTGAACTTTTTTTCGTGTGGTGTGTAGCCAAAAAAACTTTGTTTTCCCCCTCCTTTGAAGCTCCAATTAGTGTTTCTGAGCTCTGGAGCCAGTGTACACAGTACTTTTAGACACTCTAGCAAGCATAAAAAAATGGCTTGGTGTGCCGAATTTAACCTGCCAGCCATATTTTTCCCACTACTGATTTATATCTTTAATTTTCATTGTTGCTTGATAGGTTTAGTTTTGAGTGTTATGCTGATGTTGAATGAAGCAGGGTAGAGGTTTGTGTGCATGCAAACTAAACACTAAGGCTAGATATTTTATGCTATTTCAGCGAATTGATGTCCTGGGAAAATTGGTGGATGATCTTATCAATAAGACACATGAGTTTCTCCAACCCAACCCAGGTAAGTTAGCCACTACAAGATTAATAAGTGAACTTAAAAAAAAAATAGTAGATATAATCAATTCTTAACAAATTGGCCAGGTTATTGATTATGCTTTGGGTTTTTTTGGGAGATAGAGTAATTGGGGATGAGTAACAAAATCGGAAAAGACACATGCATCATGCTTGTTTTTAATACTGAGAAACATAGTTTAAGCAATAAAGTTATATTTATATGAAATTTATATTTGCTGTTTTTACTTAATTCATAAATTAAAGGATAACAATTGGTCTCAAAATTAGGGACCTGAAATTACTGAAATAAAAATGTTAATTCTTTAATATCATGGTGATTTTTATAGTAAAGTGGCTGTAACTACCACTTACTATTCTTCTGCGTTTGTTCTCAAATTCCTACTGGTTTGTAGGTTGTAGCCTGAAAAATGGTAAGTGTTGTGTTGTTGTTGGCTGCAATTTCTACATCTATTTGCCAGAAACATCCAACTTTTGGGTCACTTTTTAACCCTCTATGGGATAGAACAGCTAACTCCTTCCCCAGACATCCTTAGTCACTTCTTACAAGATGCATGCTCGGTCACAATGTTGCCATTCTTTGCTCCCCTTCTGCGCTCCTGCAGCATGTGGCAGACACAGTCTATAACATCCTCCTAGCAGTGATATGATAACATGCAATAACAGTTTATTGTAGTTTTTAAAATTAGTTTTCAGTGCGGTGGTTTAACTGATAGCGTTAGTTTTATATTACATTATAAAATTATAATGTGTCATATAAAAAAAGGGTTCAAAAGTGGTAGAGAATTGACTTCACTGTACTGGGTTCCCCATATGTGTGTTTGTCACAAGTGATGGTGACCATTTGTTACATCCACTATTGATATATATCCACTATAGCATCAGTTTTTATCCATATGTACTCCGTCACTCTCAATGAAGCGGCATGTCACCTGTCAAGCGTACCACTCATAGCATGTAACTCCATAGCTTCAAGCGATAATCCACAGGGTTCTCAGAATAAAATCCACCTTTTAAACAAGACAACAAAAACAGGATTCAAATCCATAACCCTTTGAACATAAGGCAAACAGCTTATCCATTGCGGTTGGGAGATCCCACATACGACTATGTAATATGTTTCTGTCATTACAGATGAGGAAGAGAACTCTTTAAGAGCTACATAACATGATTCTATCTCAGCGATGCAAATCTTGGACAAATAAACAGGATAGTGGAAAATTAGAGGCAACAGAGATGTGGTTCTATTGAAAAATGCTGAGAGTATCACAGACAGCTAGAAAAACTAATGAGGAGGTGCTAAAAGAATCAAATACAAGATTGGTGTTACTTAATAATATCAGAAAGAGACAATCTTTATTTTTGGGCACATGAGACAAGGAGGTCTGAAGAACATAGTTACAACAATCGAGATTGAAGACAAGAGATTAATGACGGCTTGATAAAATATTAGATGGCTTAACATTGTGTTATGGCAAAAAAGTCAATAATGATCCTGGTACAAGATATTAGAAATAGAAAGTTGTGGAGATCCATGGATACCTGAGCCACTCGTAATGGCACCTTATAATGATGGTTATCATATTATGAAACCTGCTTAAATCACTGAACTGACTTCTGTTACACAAATCAGTCTGTACTTTATGATGTTAGTTGATTAATCCAACGATCGACAGAGTGACCCAGACTTGATTAGAGAAACACCCTCCATCAACAGACGTCTCTACTGGAAGTAATTAATCTCTTGAATGGATATCTACAGGCAAAAGAGCCAGGGGTAGACCAAAAGAAACACTCAGAAGAACAATACTTAGAGAAAGTAAAAAACCAATATTCATACTATTCATGAACTGCACAGAATAGCTTTGAACAGACAGAATAGGAGAGATCTGACCTCTGTCCTATGCGCTAACTTTAGCGCAAAAGGAAAATGAATGAATGAATAAATCACTGGTCTATGTTGATTGAGAGGTCCTTAACAAAATTATCCAATAATGAAAAAATACCTTTCTATGATGTAGTGACCTAACCTATACTCATTTTTGTCTTATTACCTATACTCATTTTTGTCTTATTACTGCTAAGTAATAAGTATATTTTATACCTGCACAATTTTGCAGATTTTTTATACTAACGGAAATGGAACCATGTCTGTTCTAATGGCTCCGAATCACCTTGCAACTTGAGTAAATGAGTTTTTCTGTACTTGACTAACTGCATCTCCACAATTTTGCAGACCACTTCTTATTTTTCTGCATTCATTTTTAAACTCCTACATCGGGATATGTTGCATCATGGTTTACCGCTTGGCTGCAATATATGCACATTTTCCTGACTGACTTCAGCATGGATCCTGGGTCACTTTGACCTTCTATAGGATAGCAACTCCACTTAAAATCTTCTTAGTTTACTTTTATGACATGCCTGGCTGGTTACAGTGTCATAATTCTAGCTCCCCATCTGGACCCTTGGCAAACTACTTTATATGGCCTTATTTGTCTTGACAAACAGTCTGAAGCAAGTTTGAATCAGTTGTCCGCCAAAGACCAATGTGTTGGATCTTTGGCTCAAATAAAACGGTGATAATATCTCCATTTTCTGGACTACATCCTGCTGGAAATCTAGTAGGGCCATTGTCCTGTGACAAGAGAGAACCAGCGAGTGTTTGAGAATCAACATTGAAGAAGAGGAAGAATCAATTGGAGTTTCATTGGCACTAGTCTTCTCAAGGCTAAATCTTCAAACCCATGACCGATTTAATCTGTTGAAGACAAAAATGTTAACATTGCAGCGTTTTCCTGTTGCTTCTTTCATCTGAGGCTTCATTATTCTGCTTTGCATAATATTGAGTTCTCAAATATAACTGTATTTAGTATATTGTATGACAACTAGAAGGGAGCCGCGTTAGCGCAGTGGTTAGCGCACTGGCTTCGCATATGAGTGGTCCTGGGTTCATTCCCCAGTTGAGGCGGAAATGTTTTCAGGTCGACCCAGCATTAAATGGGTACCGGATTAATCCGGGAAGTAAAGACTGCGAGGGAGAGGAGATGGCTACCGCCCTCATTTGCAGAGCCTGTGAAATGTGAGATCGCTAACATCTCACACCCCTACTGCATTAATAAATGCTATGGGTTACTTTACTTTATGACAACTAGAAACAATTGTTTTTCTGTGTCACATTCTATTATAGCTTGTTTGATGAACTACTACAAGTTAACTTAATTCATATGAATATTAAGACAAGTATCAAAATAAACTAATTAAAATTATTGGCTTAAAAACCTGATAATCTTCAATTTTGAATCAGATGTTTATTTCAAAACTGTATGTATTCACAGCATCTCGTGCAAAAATGTCAACACGTAATGCAATATCTAAAATTAGAGGGCAGGAGCAGAAAATTTTGTATCCGCAACCAGAGGGCACTCTTGGGGACTACATGGTTAAGCATGGTACAGACCTAGGAGATGACTCATTATTTGGTAAGTTTTAAAAGTTACATTTAAAAAACTTATTATCGGATGCGTTTATACACGGATTCCTACGGTAGTTTTATCCTTGAATAACACTTCTTTTTTTTCTTCTTTCGTTCACTTGAAACATGTCTATATCTGTAATTCTGTCTCCTTAATAAAACTCACTGTCTTTTGTAGTTCATACAGTGTCCCATAGAGTTTTGATTCCAGTGTTGTTTGCTCTGGCCAATATGTCTGCCTCAGCATTTCATGCTCAGAACACTCTTGAAGTATATGTTTGGCACTCTGTGCTGCCTGTCCACATGTACACATGGCCATGTTGCCAATCTTGAACTTTGTATACATGTGACTGTGGATGAATAACACTTAAAAATACTGGTAAGAGAAAATTGATTGAGAATTATATTTCAAGTGTAATATTTTAGCTACTAAAATTTTTGGTTTTCATGATGTGCCTCTACGAAAAGATGTAGACAATACTGGAGAGTGATGGTGCCTGGTGAATTGAATAAAAAGTCACAAATATTGCAGGACAGCTGTAAACCATAGCTCAAAACATCCTATTCTCCAGACTATATCCTGCTAACTTGCAGGAGTTTTAGAATGAATACAGAAGAACAGGAGAGTAATTATGGTATAAATTGAATAACCCTATATCAAAATAATTTGAATTTGACATGACAATAAATTTTCTTGAGTTAGTACCTGGGATAAAGAAGAAAGATGAGGAAATTATGAGGGGAGTGACATCATACAAAAAATGAACCTCATTGTGCATATTAGTCCTTGTACACAATTAACATAACATTGTCAGATAGTATGTTTCGCTTGTGTGTTGATGGGGCCCAAAACGGAAGCAAAGAATAGCAGCACTGTTTACGCATGTCATAAGAGGTGACTAGGAAGGTTATTGGGTGGAGTTGGCTGTCCCATTCCATATAGTGTAAAAGTGACTCAGAATCCATGCTGAAGTTGGATGTGTCTGGGAGAAAGGTACAGATATCGCAGCAAAGCTGTAAACCACGGAATAACATTCTTTTCTCCAGACTACATCCTGCTAATCTGCAGGAGTTTGAGAATATATGCAGAAGAAAGTAGTATGTTTTTAACGATATTAGTTTCTAATGACTATGGTGGTTCAGTAATGTTTATGATCAATGATTAAGAGTGTTTTTGATGGAAATTATCACAAGAGAGTATAATCAAGAGTAGAAATGTAACAATAACAAAGATAGAAATAGTTGAACAATAAACATTGCTTTAGAACAGAGGTTTGACATCCTTTTTTGAGTAGGTGGATCAGAATGAGCATATTCTGTGTGGGGTGGAGCCAACAGGCTTGTTGTTTTAGTTTTTTTTGAAGTTATACGTAGTATTTTATGAGTTCAGGTACCATTGCATCTAACAATAATTTTGTAGTTCTTTGATGTTCTAAGTAGTATTTTATAAGTTCAGGTGCCAGTGCATCTAACAATAAGTGGTATTTTATGAGTTCTTGTGCAATTTTTCTTTCATTCTCATACTCCCACCGGATTTATCTAATAACAGAATAATACTAGACTACATTTCCAGCAGGATGTAGTCCAGAGAATGAAAATGCTCTGTGTCACCATTTTATTTGCGACAATGTTGCTGTGCATTCAACTTCAGCTTTGATAACTAATACATTGAGTATGTTTACCACTTGCACTGAACGTGTATCATATCACTAGTATAGTAAACCAGCTGTACTAGAGAACTGTTTTTCTACTTACATGCTTCATCAAACTCAATGCTAACCACTGTCACGCATGCTCGACCATTTTGCAGTTGTCTTGCATTACTATCAAAATAGCCACAGAGACATAACAATTTAAAATCAGCTAATTTAACAAATAATTCAGCCAGATCTAGTAAAAATGTCTTAGTGGTTGAATTTGGTCCAAGGGTTGTATTTTCACCACCCATGATCTGAAACTTAAAAGTAGATATAAGATATAAGTAGTATCTACTTAGATATAAATAAATAGTATTCAGACTTGCCACTAAAAGGATTATTGATTGTTACTGCATATAATAATATGTGGCCTTAAATTGTGACAGTTCATATTCAAATTATGGGAATGACTAGCTATTTGTTTCAGAGATATACAATTAAAAATCACAACTATACACATCATGGTTGACTTATGGCAAAGCCTCTTTCATTTTCACATCTTATAAAATAATCTTTGCGCTTGTTAACATAAAAACATACAGTCTTGAAAAATAGTAATACTATAAAGCAGAAGTGACAACTTTCTTCAACGGGTCAAATTCAAGAATATTCTTTTGAGATTGGCCAACAAGCTATGTTTAGTCTTTTGAAGTCCCAAAGGACTTTGTTGCAATTGTCAAAAAATACCAGCAGTAATTTGTCAATATCAAATGACTTGTTGCATGAATTTAAATATTTTATTTTATCTCCACTGTTGAACATCAAAAGCAATGTCAGTGGTTTCAACTAATAATTTCCTCCTTGTCACTGTTATCACTTGTATTTTACAGTTTGATTAAGATAATTTTGGATTTGATATTTTCTAAACTTATAAGCCAGCTCATATAGTAATTTTTTTGGGTCCTGACAGGCAATTAACAGTAAAGGAAGGGCCAGATTTGGTCTTTTGGTTGTATTTTTCTATCCATAATTTTTTTGTACCTTTATTCATTAAAAAAAATTAGTTATGACACAACACTGACATTCTGTTCCTTATGATTAAGATACTAAACTTATATTCTGTTCCTTATAACTCAGACACTGTACTAATATTATTTTCCTTATGAATAAAATACTATATTGATATTATTTTCCTTATGATTCAGACACTGTACTGATATTCTTTTCCTTATGATTGAGACACTGTACTGATATTCTTTGTCCTTATGATTGAGACACATGATTCAGACACTGTACTGATATTCTTTTCCTTATGATTCAGACACATCACTGATATTCTTTTCCTTATGATTAATCATTTACAAGAAATCAATTTTTATTGTTTTCACAGGAGGATGTCTGATTGAGGCTGGAGAATCATTTAAACATTTGGCTGAGATCAAATATAACCTAGAAGACAATGTGAAACAAAACTTTTTGGAACCTTTAAACCAGTTACAAAACAAAGATCTGAAAGAAGTCAATGTAAGCTCTGTGGTTTTTTTTTTATTTCCTTCTGCATTCATTCTCAAACTTCTGCAGATTAGCAGAATGTAGTCGAGAGAACGAAATGCGTTTACAGTTTAGCTGCAATGTCTGCGCTTCTCTGCCAAACACATCTGACTTTTTTGTTTGTTTTACGTTGTTTTACTCCACGCACTCCTTCACAGGAAACCATGCAGTAATGAACTTTATTCACAGTATAGGATTAGAGTAGGAAAATGGGTAGGGTATGAAAATGAGCTATTATGTCAACTGTTGTATGTAGTTAATTCATTATGTGTCTTTTAATTGTGCATGTAGGATAAAATTTACCATTTTTTTAAACAGTGACAAAGTAAAAGCACAGGTTAATTTAGTTTTATGGATCACTAAAAACAAAATTGACATTTATATTAGGTTTTTATTATATTTTTTCTTCAAATCAGCATCATCGCAAAAAGCTGTCAGGCAGAAGGCTAGACTTTGATTGCAAGAAAAGAAAAAAGGAAAAAGGTAAGCTAAAAGTGCTAATTTCAGCTTTCAGCTTGAAGATAAATTCAGCAACTTCTATATTAAATTTAGAAAGTTCAAAATGATTCTTGGTGCCTATTTTAAAATAATCAAGCTCACACCTTGTTTCCTATTGGGTTGTTTTAATAATGTTATTTGATAAATTATCCAGTCAAAATGACATAACAAGTGTCGACTATGCATTAAAACATTGCTGAATTTAATTTATACATATTTTATTGTCATATTCAGCACTGTTTTTGCAATTATCATGATGATCAAATAATCCTTTTATCTGTGAGCACCTAGCTTCTGCCAAAATATTTTCTTACATAACCAAGATTAATCCTCAGTTCAGTAACCATGGTGACACCCAATTTCATATGCTTATTGTCTCAAAGGTATAGTTGTATTAGAGGGGGTTTATGGATGCATGTTTAGACTGAAGCAGTATCCCAGGATTATAACATACTGCTAGGAATGTAGCGTATACTTCTAGGCCAACTAGATCATCATTCTTCTTTTATATCTGTTGACACATCTACAGTGTTGGTACATCTAGCATTCGCTGCCACCTAGAAGTCTGCTAAAAAAGGACAAAGGTTCAATGTCCACTGGCCTGAATCTCTTCATCATCCGTGGGGATCATTTGACAGAAGACAAGAAATCGAGACAAGACATGCAGTGACAATTATGATTTTTACCAGGTGACAGGTTGTCAGCTTATCTCCCAACTTTTCTTAATCACCTCTTGCAACATGTCTGGAAAAAGGACAAACTATTCTTTATGGCCTGAACTAGAAGTCCAGGCCTTAGTTCCTACACTGGCATATGAAAAATGCATAAATGAAAATAAAATTGTGTGCATACACTATTCCTTCTACTTCTTATTTTACCTGAAACATGCTTTCATCTGAAATTCTGTTTCTTCTATAAACTTGACTGTGTTCTCTAACTCGTACGGAGGTCTGTAGAGTTTTTCTTCCACTGTTGTTTCTATATGCCAGTTTATTTGCCTCAACATTTCATATTCCTGGCATTTAGGAAGAATATTCTCTGCTATCAGAAATGCCTGTCCAAAAATACACGTGACCATATTGCCAATCTTGAACATCTGGTTGTGGAGTCAATTGTGTCCTGTTCTGGGGCACAGAATGACAAATTGGTCTGGTCCATTCATAATTTGCTAGTCATCTTGTGTTGGAGTTGACTTTCTAATTGCCTTGATCATCTGTTTATTTCGATGACACATCTCGTTGATCCTCAACAGCTCTCTCAGCCATGCGATCTGCTTTCTCATTTCCAGGTATTCCTCAATGTTCCAGGTATTCCACAATGTGATGGTATCCACTGCATAGCTACCATTAGGCTGATTGCTTAGTTTGGTCAGTAGTACTTGCAGATCTGGTAGTTCTGGACTGGACTGTTTATTATTTTATATGTTGCTAGAAATATTTAGGTTGGTATAATCAAATACTTCTTCAGTGGTGTAATTATCATCGAAATGGACTACATGTGTGTGTGCATGCACGCGCGCGCCGACCATGCGTGCGTGTGTGGTCTAAACACATGCGTGCATATGAGGAAGGGTCAGAGAATGTTAATATACCAAACTGTATCTGACTTTCATCTGTGTTTCTTGCATTGACGAATACTTATGATGGATGAGAAGGCTCATTTCATAACTTAAACTTCTTCCAACACAGTTTTATCAATGTCAGACAAGGACACTATCAAAAGAATAAGAGAGAAAGCTTACTACGTATAAAATGAGATGTCTCAGAAATTCAATCATTATTTAATTCTGCAATACCCTACAGCAAAAGCAGAAAAAAGACAAATAGATAAATCGTTTTCTGCATTAATTCTCAAACTCCTGCAGATTAGCAGGATCTAGTCTGGAGAACAGAATGCACTGTGTCATAATTCATAGCATGGCTGCGGTATCTGTGCCTTTTGGTCAGAAATATCAGACTTTAGTATGACTTCTGGGTTACTCTGACCCTCAGGGATGGAGCAACCGAATCCATCACCCAAAACTTCCTAAGTTGTCCATTAAATATGCATGGCAGGTAACAGTGTCTCTATTCTTTGCTCCCCTTTTGAGTGCCAACAACACACTGACAATAACTTAAACAAATAGCGTTACAAATTATTTGGTTAAATTATAAATAGAACTAACATGTACTGATAATAATAGTTGTATTAACTTGTAGTGGATCAAGCGACAACCTATTTGTCATTTTTCCCTATTTGCTGGTTTGTCCCTGGTCCACTGAGAGTTAATCATAATAATTAGGATAAGTTACACAATGATATTTTCTGTATTTTTATAACAATCCTTTCATTCAATTATTTATTATTAGTTACTACATACTAATTATATTCACATACTACCTGTTCTTATTTCATGTCCTGTGTCATCCAACATTAGGAGGTAAGATTTTATATATTTTCATGTTGTCTTTAAGAGAAGGTGTCTTTAAGAGTTTCGTCTTTATTTGTATTTGTCTGTAAATCAAAAGGTTTCTCTCATTTATTTAACTGTTTTGTATTATGTACATTTTTTTGCTCATGTACTGTTCCACTAATATTAACTTTTTTCTAAACAGCCACATTTCTTTAAAATTATTGTGCATAAAAGTAATAAATATATTGTATAGTAATTTATAAACAAATTGAAATCAATTTTACCTGCAACTATTTATTTATGTAAATGTTTATTTTCATAGAAGCTAATGAGTAGATGTTTGATCTGAAACTATCGTTTACTGCAAATGTATGTCACATTACTTATTATTTATTTACATGGAAAATATTTGTTTTGAAGTGACTTTTAAGATTTACATCTCAAGTTTGGGTAAATGGGATGTATGAACATTTTGTCAAATAGCCATACATTTAAAATTGAACTCAAACATCTAGACAGGACTTTGTCACACACATAGTGCTTCTTTGTGTAGCTTTATCACTGTAGCAATATCTGATCAGCTGCTGTAAATAGTTGTGAATTGTATGGCAGATATCGTTCCAACATAGTTCTGATGTGTGTTTCTCATTATCTCTCTGTTGGTAAAATTAAAATATTTTCTTAAACCTATCTTATCAGTTACCCCCCAGAGCAGGATGTTTAATATTAAAAAAAAGCTAACATATTCATCAGTAGACATTTTTTTCATCATGTGTAACAGCTCTACTGTCTTGAAGCTGTCATTTTAAATATATAATTTACTACAATATTTTATTATACATTTATTTTTTTTTTAAAAAAACCTCTTTTTCTCTATTAGCTGGATTTGCAGATGATTAAAGATGACAATAGGTGATGGTAAAATATGTATTCTTTTGTTGTAACCATAATTGTGCTGGTTTGTTACACTTATTGGCGAAATGTTGAAAAGATAAGATGGTTGTTGAATTAACTGAGTCGATACTAGCTAGGCATGAGCATTGAACTGATTATTGTTGTAAAATGGTATTGGTATATTATCCATAATAGCATATTTCATGGTTTAAAATGTATCTGGATAGAAGCTCAACTATGGTTACTTTTGTTAGATTGCAGATATACCACAGAGTACTGATGGGCAAAATACATTCTGTGAGTTAAATCCAGCCCAATGAGCCATTTTTGTCTGGCCCACAAGGCTGATCTAAAAGTACTATATGTACTGGTCCACCAGGCTGATTTAAAAGTACTATATGTACTGGCCCACCAGGCTGATTTAAAAGTACTATATGTACTGGCCCACTAGGCTGATCTAAAAGTACTATATATACTGGCCCACCTGGCTGATCAAAAAGTACTATATGTACTGGCCCACCAGGCTGATAAAAAAATACTATATGTGATAGCCCCATAGCTTAGAAAACACTACTTGGAACTCCAAAGAACTTGTTAAAAAAAAGTAAAAGCTTTTGGCCCTATACCACACAAAGAAAGCTCAATCTGACCTGCTTACTCAAAATATTTGCCCACCTCTGCCATAGAGGAATGTTGAACCTATAATATTGCTAACACGATTGAAATTTATTTTATCTATTTTTATTTGACAGACTTGTTACTCTTTGTTCTGTTTATGTTATTCCTCTTGAACTTGTTCAACTACTGGAAAGGGAGGGGGGGGGGGGGGGTTAGGAATTCTTAATTTTATTGATTTTAATTCTGAATTTTCTTGGACTTGTCTCATGTGCCTCTTGGCTCTGTTCCTCATCTTGAATTGTCTTTTGGTTTCGTTCATGTTTTTTTCTTGATCTTATTCTATTTTGTGCTTATTTTTCTTTATGTATTTCTCATTGGCTGCTCTTCACCTTCATGGTCTTCTTCATCTGTTCTGTTCATCCTTATTGTTTTTATTCTTCCTCTTGATATTGTTATTTTTCTATCTGATCTTGTTATTCTTCTGCCTGATCTTGTTGTTATTCTGTCAGATCTTGTTATTCTGTCAGATCTTGTTATTCTGTCAGATCTTGTTATTCTGTCAGATCTTGTTATTCTTCTGTCAGATCTTGTTATTCTGTCAAATCTTGTTATTCTTCTGTCTGATCTTGTTATTCTGTCAGATCTTGTTATTCTGCCAAATCTTGTTATTCTTCTGTCAGATCTTGTTATTCTGTCAAATCTTGTTATTCTTCTGTCAGATCTTGTTATTCTGTCAAATCTTGTTATTCTTCTGTCTGATCTTGTTATTCTGTCAAATCTTGTTATTCTGTCAGATCTTGTTATTCTGTCAAATCTTGTTATTCTTCTGTCTGATCTTGTTATTCTGTCAAATCTTGTTATTCTGTCAAATCTTGTTATTCTGTCAGATCTTGTTATTCTGTCAAATCTTGTTATTCTGTCAGATCTTGTTATTCTGTCAGATCTTGTTATTCTGTCAAATCTTGTTATTCTTCTGTCAGATCTTGTTATTCTGTCAGATCTTGTTATTCTGTCAAATCTTGTTATTCTTCTGTCTGATCTTGTTATTCTGTCAAATCTTGTTATTCAGACAGCTGTTTTGGGAGGGGCTTTTTGTCCTGATGTCTCCCTGGTGTGTAATGAGTCGTACTATTATTATTATTTATTATTAGTGGTGCCTAAAAGTTCAGTAATAGTTAAATAGCAATATCCTATATAGTATATGCTTGGATTGTTAATTCTTTATCTTAAGATTTCATCGACATTTGTTGCTAAGCTATCATCATAATGAATGCTGTCACAGAGTTCAGTTGTAGGAATTAGCCCATTCACAAATGACTAGTTATAAACAGATCTACATAAATATGACAACCTTCATTCATTGGCTGTATGTTAACGTGCTGTTTTATGCTACGGTTATTAACACACTTGTATCTTATCCCTGATATATGCGAACATTTTATGTAAGTATTGTTGCATGTTTATATAATTATGTGTTTACCCTCTACAAAATTTGATTAGAGTGTTCTCCATGATTATGTAGTTTGTTTGGAAGATGTCACTTTAGTGTATTTCTGTATTACATCCTCAATATAAGACATATATGTACTACTTTTTAAAATAAATAATGTTGTGTTCTATTTATTCTTTTTGTAATTAATGTTGTGTTTATTTCTTTATAATTAATGTGTGCTATTTTTGTGTCTCATTATCTAGCTCCTGGAGGTAGTATGAAATCTTGTGTTTTTTCAGTTTTGCTTGTATTTTTGTTTTGCTGGGACTTAATTATGGTTCATAATTGCTTTCTGCATTTGATGTTTTTATTTCATCAATAAACATGCATTTCTAACAAACACTTGCTTCTGCTATTTGCATGTACCATGAAAGATATTTTTAAATACTTGTTTCATTGCTGGTTAATCTTGTGTCTAATATTAGCTAGGTTTTTGCTATTCACAGGTAATGAATTTTTATACAAATTAGTATCATCCTTCATAATTAATTTTAATAGGAGCATGGTGTCATAACACTTTTTAAAAATCCATGCAAAAAGAACTTATCTGCACATGCAGTTCTTATTTTTGAAACATTATATTTTACATTAAAATCTTGCTAGTTAAGATTTTGACAGATTTTTGAGAAAATTACAAAATAGCAATATTTTCTTCAATATCTAGGGCCATAGATATGAGTTTATGAAAGGGTACAAGAGAAAGGGGAGTTACCTAAAGAAAAGTTAATCATTTAATTTTTTAAGATTTCGAATGATTGTTTTTTTAAATTTATAAACCATCGGTCGTTATACCCTGAGAGATTTTCTGAAGTAGAGATCTGAGCACCTATGGACATAACTGGTTTGCGAAGAGAATAATTAACCTACTTTAACCTCTTTTTTAGTGGGGGGGGGGGTACTTTTTATTTAATAGCTCTTATTAATTAATATCATTTCCAATTTTATTGTTTTTTTGTAGCAGTTTTGAATTGTGCTTCTAAAGCATCAGTCACATATAACTTTAGTTAGAGTTCTTCCTATTTGAGAAAAAAAAAATTAGTAGCAAATACTACACATGATGTAGCCATCAATCCAGTGTGTTTTGGCTGTAATGATTTTCTAGGCAATATAAATATGTTCAGTATTGTGCAATTGTCTATCCCCATATGGAGTTGGCATAGCTGTCATACTTGCTGTTGAGTGTAGGGGTTTGTGAAGGAGATGTAGTCTGCTTTCCATAGCTAGATGTGTTGCTCTGGTTGAGGTGTAGTCATGTTTGTTCAGGGTGGTCTTGATGTTGTCTATCCACTTCTCCTAGGTCTTCTCTTGGCCCTGTATCCTGATTCCATCTTGTTATAAGCTCTTATGGGAAGTTGATCGTTCATCCTCATAAGATGTCCAGACCAATTTATCTGTTGTTTCTCTATATTCTTAATGATTGGTGTGATACCTATTATCTTTCTGATGTTCTCACTGCACATTTTGTCGAGTCTGGTGATTCCAATAGCCTTCCCCAGACATTTAATTTTTCAAGTTTCTATCTTTCTCTATGTGTAGATGTCAGTTTCCATGTCTGGTATAGATAGCATAAAGTTGCTCTTAATCATTTGTTTCTTTACTTCCATGTTGATTTTAGGGTGCAATAGCAAAGGTGACAGCTGGTATGACACAGCATTTGCCTTTTGACATCTTGTTTCTATCTGTCTGTCGAGATGTCAGTCTTCTGTGAAGATACTTCCCAGGCACTTGCACTATTTGTGTGCCATTGCTTTCTGAAAATATCTGGATTATTGCCTGCAGTAGAATTCGAGCTTAGTACCTTGGCTGTCACAGACGCGCTCTCTAACATGCCACCGCAGAGCTGAACCCTATTTGGAATCCAGCACTCTAATCACATAATCATGCCAAAGCTCAACACTGTGATAGAAATTACTTTCTCTAAGGGGTTGTAGTTGCAACAGCGTATTTATGTATAGAAGAGATTAATTTAGAGCAGGTCAGACTGAAGGTTAGCAATAATTGACTTCCAATATTTCCCTTATCTTGTGTTTGTGGTATATAGTACTGGACAGTGTTTTCATGAAATAATATTTCCCTTACTTTGCCGATGTGGTGTATACAACTGGAACAGTGTTTTCATGACCTGCTATTTTACCTTCCACTCATTTCATTAAATCTCTTACTGGCTTGTTGACATTTTTTCTGTAGCATTTTTCAGTGAAGAGCAATATCTTTATGTGTCAAATGTGATTTGGCTGTTTTTTATTTCATTATAGAAGTTCTCAGGCTGATTGTTTTTACCAAGAAAACTGAAATATATAGAACATTCCTATTTGCCAGGTATATACAATGACCATGTGTCAATGTATGTATGAAACCAAAATTACGTAACTTCACTCATGTGCTGTAAGCGTAGGTGACCTGATTTATCTCGTTGCATTTAAATTATTGATATTAGTCAAAATTATGTTTACATTAATTTCTGCTTTTTACCTTCGAAAACTGATTCTGCAACTTTTGAATTGTTGCATTTATCTTTAAGAGAGTCCCGTCAAAGTAGATCTACAACATTTTGAGTGGTATTCCCGTTTCAAAATTGGGCGCAGATCCTTTAAAGATGATCCATCAAGAATTGAAAGCTCCAAGTGCAATGTCCAGACCATGTTGATTGCTTTCTTCAGCAATGATGGTTGCTTCATCATTTTAAAAAATGTCAGTAGGGGACAGAATATCAATTCAGAATTATATAAAACAGTCCTGCAACATCTCTAAGATGGATGTGGAAATGACAGAGAATTGGTGAGCAGGTAATTGGACCTAACAGACCTGGTCTGTCACATTCCTCAAAGCCACCTTCTTCATCGAAGAGAGTTTCATGTGTGTGTCCACCAACATCATCTATACCATCATCTACATGCGTTGCACAATGATGTTGATAAGTAAGACTGGAAGAAAACTCAACTGACCAATTCTGTGAACATCTGTACAGCATCAAAATCCAGTGGTACTTCTGTTGCTGACCACTTCAATGACATGGGCCATCGGGCTGCCCATGATATTCTTGTGACAGCCTCTTGAGAAATTGTGATTCTTGGGACCCATAATGCATTTGAGAACTGCTTTATACACACATACACACACTATATATATATATATATATATATATATATATATATATATATATATATATATATATATATAAATCTAGGAACTTATTGAACAGCCCATGTATAATTTTGTCAAGTCATCTATATTTTTATTTTTGTATCCACAAAATTCTTCCATGGTTCTCTGCCACAGTCAAAATAATCCTTCTAGTTACTATAGTTGGGAAATTAGAATTAGCATTTATTTAATTGAACATTGTTACATGCAACACTGATTTTTTTCCCTGTTTAATTAGTAAGCAAGCTTGTTCTTATTCTTTCTCTAGAGTTGTATAATGTTCTTCATTAATATTATAGTAGACTTATAATTTAGCAATATTACCAGTGAGACACATTCATGCTTGGCACTTGTACCAGCACAGGTCAAGTGGATTATGGCCACATGGTCCCCACGTTTACAGTTATTCTGGATAGAAATTGCTTAAGTGGTCATTAAGCAGACCGAAAGCTTGCAGATGCTAATTAACTGAGCAAATATCATAGATAAAGTTAAAAAAAATAAAGGAAGGGCATGTAAGTCAGTAGAGATACATTAATTACTATCAGTAATATAATTGTAAGATTTGTATTCAAAGAGAAATAGAGAATGAAAACACTGCACACATTTTCAATAAGAAATGGAAGCCATTAACAGGCTACTACATAGAACCTGTTAACAGAGGCTACCAAATGGAGTCAATAACAGATGTTACCACATGGAAGCCAGTAACAGAGGCTATTACATAAAGCTAGTAACAGAGGCTACTACATGAAGCCAGTAACAGAGGCTACTACATGAAGCCAGTAACAGAGGCAACCACATGAAAGCCAGTAACAGAGGCTACCACGTAAAAACCAGTAACAGTCTACTACATGAAGCCAGTGTTGGTTACTAAACACAATAACAAAAAGAAAACTACGCCTGTTTGGTCATATAAAGAGACATAACTGTTTAGAAAGACAAATAATGGAGGGAAGAGTACCTGGAAAGAGGAGAAGGGGCAGACCAAGAAGACGATGGACTGACGACATTAAAGATAACATGAATACATCGCTAGAAAATGCAAGCCACATCGCCCAAGACAGAGAGAGGTTCAGAGAGTTCATTGGGAAGACAACGTTCTGGAAGGAATACGTCACATGACACATGAAGCCAGTAACAGAAGCTACCACATGGAAGCTAGTAACAGAGACTACCACATGGAAATTTGTAACAGGGATCTACATGGAAATCTGCAACAGAGGTTACCATATGAAAATCTGTGACAGAGGCTACCACATGGATGCCAGTAACAGAGACTACCACATGGAAATCTGTAACAGAGGCTACCACATGGAAATCTGTAACAGAGGCTACACATGGATGCCAGTAACAGAGGCTACCACATGGAAATCTGTAACAGAGGTTACCACATGGATGCCAGTAACAGAGGCTACCACATGGATGCCAGTAACAGAGACTACCACATGGAAGCCAGTAACAGAGACTACCACATGGAAATCTGTAACAGAGGCTACCACATGGATGCCAGTAACAGAGGCTACCACATGAATGCCAGTAATAGAGACTACCACATGGAAACCTGTAACAGAGGCTACTGTATAGAAACAGTTAACCGGGGTTACTACAAATTTCATAAACTGCTATAAGACATGCAATAACCCAGATATCTTTCTGGCTGATATCCAATAAATGTTACAAACCTAAAAGCCCTCTCATGAATGAAATCACATCTTACCATCAGCAGAGGTAAGACTGAAAACCTATAGATTTACCTGGAGTGCAATGACATCAGTTCATAACCACTAACATTTGCTCATCTGCAACAGTCTATATTACCAAACATTTTTTGCACACATATTTAGAGTTCATGATTTCATGCTATATGCTTCAAATTATTAATGAAGTCACAGAGAATTATTACTGTATGTACATTAGTCAAGCTGAATGATTTGTAACAGCCACATTCAATTCTCTATGCTGCTGCTGTTGATAAAAGGCTGACTAATCATGTGCACAAATTAGTTCAAAATGAGCAAATAGTTATGCAGCGTAAAGTATTCTAGATTGTGTTTGCTTTTGTTAATCTTAATTTAAGCTGTTGTTACAAAGTGGGAAACGGATCAATATATCAATGTACTAGGGAGCTTCAAATAGTTTCAGGAATTGTCAACTGTTTGAATTAGTGATTCTGCCAGGAGACATTTTAGTACTAGAATTTAGTAATGTCTGTCAAATAACAAATTGGCTGATGCAATCTTTTTATTCACTATATTAGCAGTGATAAAAATGTCTTTGTGTGTTATGAGATGTACAAAATTACTGAGATGTATACATTGTCAAAGACCCCCAGCGGAAAAGAAAATATTAGCATTTGAAAGGAAATGTTATAGAAAGGTCCTAATAATATGAAAAGAAAGAAGAACAAATACAGACATCCAGAAAGACTTGAACATAGAAGACTAGCTCCTTAAAACTATTTAAAAAAAATAGGCTAGCATATTTTGGACACATAAAGAAGGCAATGGTTTAGAAAGACTAATCATTAAAGGAAAAGTTCCATGAATGTGAACAAGAGGAAAACTATGATGGACACAGGATATCGAAGACCTTCTGAACATGACACTGGAAGAAGCTGGACAGCTCGCACAGAACCAAGAGGCTTATAAAGTAGCAATGAGGACAACATTCTGTAAAGGACATGTTACATAGATAAATAGATAGTATACATCATTGCAGAGTAAAAAATGTTAATGACTAAGTTCTAAGTGGTCTTAACACTCTTCACTCCTACATATAGATGTTCTGTTGTGCTCTAGTGTCCATTTGTTTTGTTTCATCTCTGTTTCTTCAGTTTTTATATCATTTATTATTCATCTTCCGGCATTTATTTTTATTATTGTGATCATTGGTAATGCTACACTTTAGTCATATTTTTAGTGTCATTGATAAAGATCTTTTGATCAAAACATCAATTTTTGTGTATGTTTTCCATTGCGCTTCCAAGGATTTGCGAAACTTCTTTACCAAAAAATGTATCACCATGATGAAGTAATATATGAATATCATCTTGTGTGTTTTACTTGATAAGTTTCACATCAGAGACATTACAATTTCAATACAAAGCAGATGGGAATACTACAATCAATGAAGAAATTATTCATTTTTGAGAGGCATAGGTGAAGCATCATGTAGGCTGTGTTGATATCAGTGTGATCTAGAAATTGAAATTGGTAACATATCATATTCAGAATGTAGCCATCAACCAAGCATTATTTGGCTGTAGTGATTTTCTAGGCAATGTAAATATGTTCAGTATTTTGTCATTGCTTTCTGAACGGTCCAAATACAGAATTGCCATTGGTGGGATTTGAGCCCAGTACCTTGAACACACAGACTCGCTCAGTACTATGTAAAGAGTCGGTTCTATATCGTGAATATTCATCGACTGATAAAATGATATTAATAAGTCTTCTTCAGTTTGACAGAAGATTTAGTGCAGGGACAATAACCTCAGAAGTTGGAGTATCAGAAGTTGTTACAGTATTCTGCACAATGGCACTGTGTTTGTTCTCAGAATGTCATGTTAGAATGAAATGAAAATAACACTGGTAGAAGACATAATCAATATGGCTGATGAAGGAAACAGTTTTCTGAACAGGGTAGTCACTGGAGATGGGACATAATTTTTGTACATGTGTGACTATCAGACCTTAGAGTTGATCCTCTGAATAGAAATTGCCATCATCTCTTGAGATACAAAATTGGATTTGGAGAAAAGCAAAACAAAAAAAGTTATATTGAAAGTTTAAAAAAAATTATCATGCAGTTATCACAGAAATGTATGTTTAATATCGCAACATAATCTTGTCTGATATCAGACAACATCCAAAAAAATGGAGAGAAAACAGTCTGCTTCTGTTGTATGACTATGTGTCAGCACATCAATCCTTATTGGTGTATATTGTCTTGCAATACACAATGTGACAACTCTGTGTAATTTACCATGTTCTCCAACCTAGTACTACTCACAATTTTTATTGTGGCATCAAATCAGCACTAAAAGAATGATGATTGAAGAGTACTGATGACCACTGTGAGAAAGCAGCAAGAGATTTAAATGAGTGGATTTTTGGAATGTTTCCAATAATGAGTTTACATAAATGTATAATTTCGGAAGAAAACTAGCTTGAAGGAAATGCAGTGTAAACAATTTTATTATTTGGTTTCTATAAAATAAAAACAATTCCTGAAACTCTTTGAAGCTAATATAGTTACAAAGTAATCCAAGCTAATTTATCATTCTGGAGTACTGTATTAAAGTGATAGCTGAGATGTAGTTTTGGAAAGGTTGAATTATGTATAATATATCTATGCAAATCACTGTGTCAGACAATAAAGTAAGTATTGGGAAAAAAAGCCAAAAACTAGGTTAAATAGCAATTTTACATTGAACAATACAAAGGATCATGTTTGCTCATCCCTTGATAAAGACCCTATGGTTGAAACGTTGAGCCTGTGTATTGCTCAACATAAAACTGATATTTAGCCACTTTTTATATTGTTTTTTTTTCAATGGTTAGTAACATCACATCATGTTAGACTTGCTTATCCCAGTTGGTTTCCATATATTGCATGATTATCTTTATTAAAACGGGGTTCATGCTTTGAATATTTGCATATTGATTACATTACAGAGCTCAACAAACAGAACATATAAACAGAAGTGCTTTTTTGTAGCAGGGCTAGAAAAAAAAGAAATAGTTATAATCTACATTTCTGTATTGGAATGCTCACACATTTTGTTTCTTAACCTTTAGCAAGCCAGATTAAAAAATACGAAACGTCTCCCTTCCACCGGATTCTTTTTTGAAAATTTGCGTTATTGATGGTGACTGTTTTGAAAATGGGATTAGAGATATTTAAATAATATTTGCACATATAAATAAAGAATTGAATTATGCATATATTGGTGTAATTTATGTACGTGTGCGTGTGATACCAGACGTATGAGAAAGTGGTAAAGACATTTTTCACAAAAAACATATATTTTATAACAAATAAAGAGGAAAAAAATAAGTAAAAAAATATAACTTACCTTACATATCAAATTCCTTGGCAACACTGTAAACTAAATCACGCAAATCTGTTCCATTTATGTTCTTTCACTGCGAAATTATCAAAATATAGCCGGGGGAACTGTATAAAACATGTAGATTTGCAGTAAAATAGTTCTTTGAGCTTAGGCCTAGTTATTTTTTCTGCCATTTCAACATATTCGATATCAAACGTACAAGTCCCCAAACCAACACGGCATTCTTTATATTCACTGCTGTGAAACTAAATAACCTAATAATTCATGATTCAAGCCACGATTCAATGTTATTTTATTCGAAATACGATGAAATAAAGGTCTATAAAACCGATCCACCATCATGGCATCGTACCGGTGTGCAGATGTGGTCAGATTAATTGCTCTTAAACGTTTACGAATAGCTAGCCATTCTCAAAAACGATCAGTTCGGAAGTGGGGGATGTACCGGCTTCGATTGCGCATGTCTCCAGCTATGTGCACGGACTGTGGTACGTGTAATTCTCACGATATTCTCGTTGGGTGGGACGGGCCGCCATTTTTTATTTTGGGCGGCCGGGGTTGATATAGGCTTGGTGAAGGTTAATAAGATTGTAGTAGTTTGCTTCAGTCCTAGTGTAGTGTGAGGTCTGTAACACTTTGCATGTGTGTGACATTATATGTTTTGAGATTAGCTTTACTGTAGCATTATCTGATGCTTTTATTTGTTTAGTTATTGATCTGACTTTGACCTCTTGTTTATTGTGAACTCCAATTTCATGGCAATGTTGACATAATAAAATTCTTATAGGGATTTGTATTTTATCATGTACTTATGATGCGGTCTCATGATTGCTTTGTATACTTTGTTGAAGTCCTTCGGTGTCATGTTAAATTTGTTACAGATATTAGTACAGTCAAATTCGATTATAACTACTTGACCAAGGAAATATCTATGTAATGACATAAATTTATTATATATTTTACAAATAATAAAGAATAAATATGATAATGAATTTTGAAAAGTGTTGTTAAATATGGAAATTTGATATAAAAGGATGTGCTATAGAGGGATTCTACTGTATTTGTTCCATTCAGTAATAGAGATAGCCACCAATCACTGTCTAAATTTTCATTTATTGATAATTTACCTTGGATATCATATCTTTATACAGTAATAGGCAAAAGGGGGATGTGGGAGTCCTAGTAAGTGGTGCATGCTTGACTGATTTTTTTGGACAATAGAAGTTATTTTTCTCTGTTACCACTTACCTAATTTTGCATGCTATCTATACCAAGTGTATATTTCTTAATAATAATTCATTTACATGTCATGCCTTCTCTGTCAACTTCCAGAAGAATTATTATGTATTTTAGTACAGCCCCCAAAATACTGTATTTCCATCCCAGATTATGTTTAAAGAACACTTTTACTAAAGGTAAATACAATAGGTCAATATGCATGTATTTGAAAAGAAGAAATATCTGCAGAAGTTGTCAGGTATGATATAGTTATGGTGTTTTAATAATGATTCTTAGTTTTGATAATTGAAACAAAATGCTGCATGTCCATGGTGTTAACATTTTTAAGGACTAGGCTTGTGTATTAAATAAGGTCAATAAAGAATAATGGCAACCACATTTTTCTAGAGTACCGTAAATAGTCAGTTACCCATAATCAAATTATTTCCTTATTTATTTTCAACTTCTTCTTCTTCTTTCTGTCCTCATGTACCTTTCGGTGTTGAGGGGAGAGTGAGTGTACGGTCTTTTGCCCTTCTATTTGCCTCCTCTGCTGTTATATTTCCGAGTGTCTCTAATACACTATCCACCTTTTACGAGGGCGTCCAATAGGTCTCCTATTTTCAAATAATGAAGAATTTCTCAGAGATGATGGAGTAAAACGACAAATTATAGTGAAAATTAGAAACAAACAATCAAGATTTTAGGGCATGTGATGAGAAAAGTAAAACTTGAACATTTAGTAACCACTGGAAAGATTAAGGAGAGAAAAGATAGAGGAAGACAAAGAGAGAAATGACTGGATGGGTTATCATTGTGGCACAAAAATAAGTCACCAACTGAACTTATTAACAATACAAGAGACAGAGAGTTGTGGAAAAGCATGATCACCTACACTACTTGGCATGACACTTGTTTAATTGATTTATTTTCAATCACATGTTTTAGCATTTTTAAGCATTTTTGTACTTTTTTTCATGATAAGAAATTTCACAAAGGATTGGACAAGAGTTTTTTGTGAATGAAACATTTATTGTGTATTCTTTAATGCTATGGGAACAAATAATATTGAAATCCATTAAAACTCATCCCTTATATACAGTGTCTATTTAAGCAAGTAAATATATTTCCATAAGCCCCATGTTGTATCACATTGAGCTCTGCAGTCACTGGACTGTTTGATTATACCAGTGGTTCTCAAATTTTTTGGGCCCATGATCCCCTTTTGGGACAAATCCATTACAGTGGCCCCCTGCTGTCTAAAAAGGAAAGTCTTTAAATTTCTTTAAGAAATTTAAATCTAAATCGACATAAATCTTGTTTATCATTCAATAAATTTATTTATTTTCTTCCGCATCCTTCAAGTTTTTATGGCACCCACAAAGCCAAATGAACCATGTTGAGAACCACTGTATTAAACAACAAATTGGACTTCTATTACAAGTCTAATTAATTAACTTACTCATTCACGCATGCAGTTGCATCTGTGAGTCTCACCAATGACCCACTAGACAAACCACCAATGCAACAGAAAAATTTAGTAGATATGCCATTATATTGAGGCTCTCTTATGGAAGCTTTATAACATATCATGTATATAGTTAAATACCCCCTCTGAGTAGAAGGCTCCTTCAATAGGCATTGCACTAAGCCAAAAGCTGAAGTCTCCTGGTTATGAAAGAAAGTTCAGAAAAACCACTTCACTGCACATAGGAAGTAAGAGCTAATCACTCACAATTTCCTGGGGTTCTAAAATAATTTTTTTTTAAACTTATTAATTCAGCAAATTTATAAAATATAAAATTTTGCTATTTTAATTTCATAGGCACAACCATTACAGAAGAGGAATTAAGAGCAGCAGAGGATAAGTTTGAGGAGTCAAAGAATCTAGCTGAGAATGCAATGCATAATGTATTGGAAAATGAGGTAGAATTTCATTGATCCATTTTCAGTAATGTCACTGATAACTGTTTGTTTAGGGATAATAATAATAAGACTCATAACCCATCAGGTTTGTAGGGGTGCACACTGGATACATCTGCACAAAAATCTCTCCAACAACTCTATCCTCTGCCATTCAAAGAAGTGTAGAAAAATAAAAACCAGAAATGCCTTGATGTTATAAATCCAGGATTTTCTCTGAATCGGTTGAATTGAATCACTGGAAACTGATGGGAAATTTTAAAAAACAAAACAATATTGAATATAAATGAATATAAATAGCAACACAGATAAAAATAGCAGTTACAGTTTATTTTGTTCACTTGTGTTATTCTTTTTGTTCAATGGTAATACTATCAGTTATGTGTTTATTACATTTTTTTCTTAGTGATACATCAAACTTCACACATTTTTCCACTTTGTTGGTTCAGCCTTGATATTATAAGATTTTATTCATAGCTATTGCTCATCCGTTGTCAGGTTTAAAGGGGAGCAAAGAATAGGAATTCCATGACTGCCATGCATGTCATAAGATGCAACTAAGGTTTGGAAGTGGAATTTGCTGTCCCATCCATAGATCAAAGTAACGTAAAAGCTATGCTGATGTTAGATGTGTCACACCGAAAGGCACATATATGAACCATTACACAACACTTTCTGCTCGCCAGATCATATCCTTCAAGATAGCAACAATTTTAGAATAAAAGTAGAAGAAGAAGATAATTGTAATCTAAAATTAACCAAAATGAAGTGGAACTTTTTCATAGCTCAGAACAGATTAGATAGCTAAACAAGACCCTAAGGCACCTTCACACAGTGCATAATTGTAACAAGTAAATTCAAATTGAAATGGTCTGTGGTCTACATGGAAAAAAAACCTCTTCATATCTTAGATCTTTGAATAACATCTTTGAGCACCAAAATACATTAAAAGAAAGTGTCCTGACTGCTGCCTGACTAGTTGTACAAGCGGAAGGCTGATTCTGTCGGAATCTGACAGTGATATATATTCTAGGGATGGAGGGTTGGCATGTAAAGGGTTGTAATCTGGTGAATGAAGATGAAAACATTATCTTCAAGGGATGGAAGGTTGGCATGTAAAGGGTTGTAATCTGGTGAATGAAGATGAAGACATTATCTTCTAGGGATGAAGAGTTGGCATGTAAAGGGTTGTATTCTGATGAATGAAGATGACATTCTCTACTAGGGGTGGAGGATTGGCAGGCAAAGAATTGAATTCTGGGGAATGAAGATGGACACAAATGACCCATGTTCCAAATGTCTCAAGGTAGGAGTTGTAAGCTGGACTACTTATCCCTGATAAATTGGTTGTGTCCATGGATGACATCAGAAAATCTAGCTGCAGAGAAAAAGGTATTTATTCATTGGTCTTCAGTCAGTCATCAGATTGGTTCATTAATTAGCTTCAACAAACTTTGTGATTCACTTCAGGTCATCTATGGAACCCATTGATATAGACCATATTCTCATTACACCATATTTTCTGTCTTCATTGTAGAGTCTTTGGTAATCTTGTAGTCTCATTGTAGAGACCTCCTCAGCAGATGATATTTTCTATCTTCATTATAAAGTCTTTGGTGGTCTTGTAGTCTTATTCTAGAATCTTTGGTAGTCTTGTGGTCATTGTAGAGTCTTTGGTAGTCTTGTAGTCTCATAATCTCATTGTAGAAGCCTTCTCATAGACCAAATTGTCTATCTTAATTGTAGAGTCAATATGCATGATGAATATGTTCAATGGTCTCAGTCCACAATTGCATTTATATCTGTCTCACCATTTTTAAGATTTGTGTACATATAAACTTGTCAAATAGTTTGGAGCCTTAAGATTAAAAACTCATACAGTTCTTTAAAATCAGGTGTGATTATGTAGGATAGCACAATCAGCATTTCAAAAAATGAGAAACATTCTATGCAATGAAGTAATAACAATACATACATGAGTTTGAGTGCTAAGATGTTATATTGAGCCAATATACAGCATGGACTGTACATAAAAGTGTCCAAGATAAGCTGGAGACAACTGAGATCGTGGTTTTAAAGAAGAATGATTAAAATTCCATTTACAGCCAAGAAAACTAATGTAGAAGTTCTCAAAGATGCTGGGGTAAAAATGGCATAAAATAGAAACAGACAATAAAGATTTTTTAGTCTATTGTCTTTCCCCAGGTGGTTTGTTATCCACTCTTGCCATTAAGGATACAGTTGATTAGAGCTCAAGCTTGTGTTCCAAGGTCAGGTGTGTCGCTTCAGCTGTGCTATGACCATTTTTGTTCAAGATGTCCCTGATGTTTTCTATCCATTTTTTGTGTGGTCTTCCTCAGACTTTGTACTCTGATCTCATTTGGTTAATGCCTGTACGGGCAACTTGTCGTGATGTATTCTCATAATGTGGCCAAACCACTTCATCTGCTGCCTTTCTATGTATGTGCAAGGTGTTATACCTATTCTTTCCCTGATGTCTTCATTTCATAATCTATCAAGTGTGGTGACCACTGCCGCCTTCCTCAAGCCCTTTATCTCATATGTCACTATCTTTCTGTGGTGTGAAGATGAAGGTTTGGCACTGGTAACACAGTGTTGGTAGGAATATACTGTAAATCATTTGTCTTTTAACTTCCATCTCGATCTTGGGATGAAGAAGTAGTGGTGACAGTTGGTATGTTACTGCATGTGCCTTATGACATCTCTTCTCTATCAAGACTTCAATTTTTTATGAAAATACTACAGAGATATTTTAATTCTGATACTTGTTTCACTCCTATGTTGTCTATCTATATGTTTAGTGGGCTCTGTGTTTTGCATATTTTAATAGTTTCCGTCTTTTGTGTATTGATCTTCATGTTGTATTTTCTACATGTAAGATTTTTAGTAACCATTGGAAAAGACAGTGGAAGTCAGAGAAATTTCAGGGGATCTTGCTGGTATAGTACCTTAAGCCATGTGCTCAAAAGGTTGCAAGTTCAATCCCAGGTTGTGATGTCTTGCTTATACGTGTATTTTTTCAGATATTCCTAGGGATTATCGCTTGAAGCTACAGAGTTGTGTGTTGTGTGTGGTACTCTTGGCAGGCATCTTGTTGAACTAGGTGTAGTACATTTAGTGAAAACTCAATACAATGAAGCCAATTCTCTACACCTTTTTAGTATTGAATCTTTTGCTCATTTAAAAATGGTTATAGTTTCTGTGCTTATTTTATTCTATTACACCTGTTCCTCCAGTGTTAAAAGTATGTATCTTGAAGCTATTGCTGGAGAATGTCCCTGCTACTGGAGTCATTCATTACTGTGTGCAACCTTTCTTAAGCTCTTATTAATTCTTCAAAATCAATTCTTTGTATTATTAGTTGCGGCTCCATTTATAAATGAGTCTAGATGTAGTCTGGATTTTTGTGTGTATTTAAATATGACACTTTTCTATGGTCCAGATATCTGTTCAATCATTCAATACCAAGGTTTCTATCATTTCATTGAAAGGATGCATTTTCCAGAAGGAAAGTTTGTTTGAAGTGAAGATAACTTCAGTTTAATTTATTGTAAATCATTCTTCTTCTGCATTCGTTCTCAAACTCCTGCAGATTAGCAGGATGTAGTCCGGAGAACGGAATGCATTGTGACATGGTTTACAGCATTGCTGCGGTATCTGCGCCTTTCAGCCTGACACATCCGACTTCAGCATGGCTTTGGGTCACTGACCCTATATGGAATGGGGCAGCCAACTCCATCCCATAACCTCCTTAGTCGCCTTTTACGACATGCCTAGAAGGTAAACAGTTTTGCTATTCTTTGCTCCCCTTTCGGGCCCGGCAACACATGGGCCATTGTAAATCATTAAATAATTAAATAATTTTTTTTTAAATTTCAGGTGGAATACATCAGTCAGCTGCAAGCTTTCATTGAAGCAGAAGTTGACTACCACAGGCAAGCTCTGAACACACTTCAGTCATTATTAGATGCAGTAGAGCAGAAGTAAGTATTCATCTGTTTTTATATTTTTACTGTCTCATGAATCATGTTGCATGGATGAGAAAGATCAGGAATGGTATGAAGACAAAAGAGAAAGTGATAACAGATGATGATGATCATGTTCGTCCGTCGTGATCAACGATGACCAAAAACTCAACCATAATAATAATAACAATAAATAATAAAATAATAAAGTTAATAGTGCGTTTTTAAATGACTAGCAAGTCCAATGAGCGCACAAAATGTTCTTTTACAGAATTGACAACAATAGAAGGTATCTGTGTGAGGTTGAGATGTTTTTTCTTTTCTACGTGTCCGCTTCTGTCTTGCAGTTTCTTGTCTGAATTCTTCTGCCGCTAGTGCTCCCGTTCTAATGCTGTAACGCCATGCTCTTCTATCCTGAGCGAGGCTCTCCCAAGCGCCTACATCAATGTTAAGATGTTTCAAGGATGACTTGAGCGTGTCTTTGAAACGCTTTTTCTGTCCATCAGCTTTTCGAAATCCTGCCTTGAGTTCTCCATAATATATTTGTTTTGGCAAACGCGAGTTCTCCATACGCACAAGATGGCCTGCCCAGCGTGCCTGCGCCTTCATAAGTATTGTGTGGATGCTTATTGAGGTTGATTTTTCCAAGACCTCGTAGTCTGGTACTTTGTCCCACCAATGGATGTTTAGTAATTTACGTAGGCAGGTAAGATGGAAATGATTTAACTTTCTTGCATGTCTAGCATACACTGTCCACGTTTCGCAAGCGTATAGTAGGGTTGGTATAACAGCAGCATGATATACTTGTAGTTTGGTGGTTGTTCTTATACAGATAACAGATAGTCAAGAGCTGTATGTCTAAGAAGACGAACATACAACAACGCAAATTGGTACAGGTATGCTTGTGATTCCTTGCACATGTTATGGAAAATTATTGTGGCTTAGATTTTTCTTGTTAGTCAATCCATCATCACCCTGGATTGTAAATTATATTTCTTATTGCACAACCATATTCTAGCATCAGGAAAGTTGGAAAGGTACCTACTATCTTTACTGTCTGCAGACTTGGAAATTTGTGTTTGACTTTCTGTAATGCATCTTTCCAAATCCAGTTTTTTTTACATAAATTTATATATTCTTCTTCTGCATTCATTCTCAGACTACTGCAGATTAGCAGGATGTAGTCCAGTGAACAAAATTGCTGGGCCATGGTTTACAGCTGGATGAGATGGGACAGCCAATTCCACCATTAAAATAAAACATCCTTAGTTGCCTCTTTTACGACGTGCATGAAAAGCAACAATGTCACTATTCTTTGCTCTCCTTTCAGTCCATGTTAACACACGGGCGAAATTTATATATTATTCTTTTACTACATTGTAAAATTGTTCGATTGTTGTCGTCTGTAGTCTTGAAATTTCAACTTTGCCAAACTAGCTTTGCATTCAGGGTAAAAAGAAGTCTTCTTCTTCTTCATCTTCTGCGTTCGTTCTCAAACTCCTGCAGATTAGCAGGATATAGTCCGGAGAACGGAATGTGTTGTGTCATGGTTTACAGCATTGCTGCGATATCTGCGCCTTTCGGCCTGACACATCCGACTTCAGCATGGCTGTGGGTCACTGACCCTATATGGGATGGGACAGCCAACTCCATTCCATAACCTCTTTATTCAACTTTTACGACATGCATGAAAGGTAAATAGTGTTGCTATTCTTTGCTCCCCTTTTAGGCCCCGGCAACACACGGGCGAAAAGAAGTAATATGTTCGTGTCCCATTTGCCATGTTACTGTATGCATAAGTCTATCTATCTATCATCTTTTCTCTGCTTTTACTGTGACTGGTCGCAGGATTGAATAACGATCAATTTTTGGGCTATTGCACATTTGGTTGCTTGATATGCAGTATTACTGTGCCATGTCAGAATGTTGGCAACTCCTTCAATATCTTCTTCTTGGTCTTCCTCTGTATCTTTCTGTTACCATTTTCATGTTGTATACTCTTGCTGCTGGCCAATAAGGGTTCATTCTTATTAGGTGGCTGAACCATTTCAATCTCTGTTTTTGAATATATTTGGCCACTGATGTTGTTCCAACAGTTCTTGTAATCTCATTTCTCACACGATCTCTTCTTGTTGTATAATGTATAAATGGAACCCAAAAATACAATAATTAATTGTAATGTCTTATATAGAACATATTTAAATTATTTACTACATTCATTTTCTAAAAATATTGTGACAGAAATAATTTTGTAAATTTATGGTATGAAAAATGTGCACATATATATTTTCTTCTTCTGCACTCATTCGCAAATTTCAATAGATTAACTGGATGGTACCAGTCTGTAATCCATCAGTGAGTGACCAGTCCACATACTATCAGTGCAAGTCTTTGATATCATTGATCCACAGCATCCATGCACAGTTTCCCTGACAAATTGGGAAACAAATTGCTGGTCTATGGCAACAAAACAGTTTGAGAAACACTGATATATACCTTTCAGTTTGGAATTTTATATAGGTAGATTGTTTTACTTCAGTGTTAAAAAGACTACTATTCCCCTTGTGTTGTTGTCAGTCTGAAAAGAGAGCAAAGAATAGTGACACTTTTTCCTGTCATGCATCTCGTAAGAGGAGACTAAGTAGTTTTTTTGTGTGGTAAGTTGTCCCATCCCATAGAGGGTAAAAGTGATAAAACGGCCAAACTGAAGTCAGATGTATGAGGCAGAAAAGGTGCAGCCTATCACAGCAAAGCTAATCTGCAGGGGTTTCTAAATGAACATAAATGAAGACTAACACAACATACAAATTATTCACATTGTCTGTATCATTACTTTTCATAAAGGCGCAGTGAAGCAGCTAGTCGACCAAAGTCGGAGCACATACCAAAGCCAATAAGTTCATTCCGCCGCAGCGAATCTCCAAACTCCTATGATGGTCAGAGTGAGGAAACTGAGGGAAAGTCAGATGGTTATAACTATAGCAGCATTCAAACACCTTCATACCATAAGTCAGGTAATTAATATCATACCTACAGTTTGTAAACATTAATTCAACAAGCCCATGGTCCTTATAGGATCAATCTTAGACCACAGATTACTGCATACATCTTATTAAATATCTTAGCCACCGAAGTTGAATGTACTGGGCCATTGACAAATAAAACAGTGGCGTAGCGCATATCTGTTTCTTGGACTACATCCTAATGGAAATCTAGTGGTACTATTGTGCTTCTACATAAAAGTTCTAGCTGGAGTTTAAGAATGAACAAAAAATATATTGTATAAATAATTTTCAAAGTGTTAACTTCCTTTCGTGCCCTTCTCCTCCCTTCCCCACACACAAACTATTGCCCTCAAGGTGTCATATGGACCATGCTGAGGACTGCTGATCTATAGCATAATCCTTGAATGAGCAGAAACACAACAAAAATTATATTTACTCCTTGAGATGTTTTTATATAGTGAACATATTCTCTGGTTTTTCTCAATCGCATGACTTATAACATTAATAACATTATATTATATGAATGCCAGAATGTTACCCTTGTCAGTTTTGCCATTATTTTTTATCTAGTGTCACAATGTACAACTACTAACCTCTTCTATTTATATGATTACAAAATATTGACTACCTTTTCCTGATCTGCATGATATGGTCCTTGTCTACACGTTGACATCACTTAACTCGTGATTTGCATTTAATGTTTTTAATGCATTGTTTGTAGCATATCCTAACTAGGACATCACTATCAACTCAGAATATTTTGCTGTAGAGATTTTGTTTAGAATCTGAATAGATGCAAAATTTTGCATTGAATATATTGAGAGGCTGGATATATGGAATATGTCAGAGATGCTGGAGTAAAATGACAATTTATAGCAAAAATTAGAAACGGACAATAAATATTTTTAGGACATGTGATGAGAAAAGTATAAAACTTGAACATTTGATAACCACTGGAAAGATCAAGGGAAGAAGAGACAGAGGAAGACAAAGAGAGAATTTTTTGGATGGGTTATCACTACGGCACAAAAAGAAGTCAGCAATTGAACTTATTAACAACAGAAGAGACACAGAGTTGTGGAGAAGCATGATCGCCTACACCACTCGGCATGGCACTTGATTAATTGATTTTGAGAGGCAAAAGATAAAAGGCTTTAGACATTTTATAAGAATGAATCACAGATTCATGATCAGCGCAGGGAAAAATATGACAGGCAGACCAAATTCAGCATGTCAAGCCATTTTTACTGACCTACCAGGCTGATTAAAAATTTCTTTAATCACTGGCCCTTTAGAATAGACAATATCAAATCACAAGTTATTCTTGCCAAATGTTTAATTTACAATGCTAGACAATGATGAGAAGGAAATTATTATGTCAAACCTTTGATATTAATTATTTAAAAAGTGTGTCCTTCCACCAACCTTTGATGTTTGACATTAAAAACTTCATATACAGCACACCTTTTAATGAGAGGTTTTTGGCAGAAGGCAATAGCTACATCAGCATCATTTAGAAGCTCAAAGGACTTTTTCTTCTCATTTATAGTTTAACATGTCTACGCAGCAAATATCAAAGGACTGAAATAGAAAAACTTGTAGGACTCATCCCACACGAAAAATGCTAAATTTTACCATCTAAAATCAAAATGTTACCTGCCCCTGTTCTAGCATAGATAATATAATCTGCTCTTGCTATAGATTCATGAGAGGACCAAGAAAACACTAAATAGGCAATACCAGATAAACTTCGAGAAGGCATGGACAATGCAACCAGTGCGGCTTATCCTGCATTGAAGTAGATATTAAAGCTCTCATCCCTTCTTTTATTGGCAGGTGTAGATAACACATCTACATCATCCACCTTGGGTTAAGCAATAGATAATGGTAATTTTCCTGGCACATAGTTCAGTAGCTTGCCACTGTTTTCTAAACAGGCTGTCATTTTCCCATCAGCCAAATTTGAAAACATTTCCACACTGTCATTTAATTATAATCTATGATCTGCTATTTGATTCTAACATATTTGAAAAAAAAATTATAACTGAAGTACTTTCAGAATTTAATCAGCATGTATCTCAGATAATTTCAATAACTATCAAATTTTATAGTTCTAATTCTATATAGTTCTAATTGCTACATGCATTTTCCTTATAGCATATGACAATTATGATGAGATAGATCCATTTGGATCTTATGCTGGTAAGCATGTGGTATGATTTAGTCCTCTCAATGATTTACTACTTTTTTTTTAAATATGGTTCTTAATGTGTAGGTTATCATGTCCAGTAATGCATGTTTGTTGTTTATTTGTTGTTCATCTTGGTGCTTTTAAGTGTTCTGTACTAGAAAATCTCAAAGTATATATGGGTTATAGTATATTTAAGATGGACGCAAATATTTGTATATACCACACTTTCTAAGTGTTCTCATGTATAGGTCTGAAACATGGACACCATATTTACAACAAGAAAAGTTGTTGAACATCTTTCATTTGTAATGCCTCTAATACATTTTGGATCTCAAGTTGCAGAATAAAATGTCCAACAACGAGGTTATGCACAGCGCAAAATTTCTAATTATAATCTCCACTCTCAGTCACAAAAGACTAAAGTTGTTTGGCCATATTTCAAGGATGAATAACAGTCATCTCCCAAAACAAATGCTGTATGGAAAACTCTCATAATTCTCTAGAAGAGGCATAATATAGTTGATATACAAAGATATATGCAAATCATCAACAAATGCTTTTTTTATTGCTTCTAATTGGGAAAAGCTAGCAGAAGATTGCTTCTTACTGAGAACAAGACTGAATGCTTGTGCTAGTACACTTTAGAACTCAGTATTGAACAGAGCAGAATGAAGGCTTGGATACAGGGAACAACAGTGTGGTAATGAAATGTTCCCATGCTACATCTGCAATAGTCCACATCAATCAAGGATCAGTAGATTTAACCATGAGAAGACATGTTTGTCTCATACCTGCTTTCTTTCCCCCCCCCCCCCATCTGATACAGGTTTACTTCAGGCTATCTGTTAAGTCAAACAAGGCCACATAAATCCCTATATTTAGCATATAACTAATAGTTAATAACCTGAGTATTGTGTGTGTGGATTCCCTTGGTTGGTGTGAAAAGAATAAACAAATGCCTACATGACCAAAATAAGCATGTCATAGATGATGGCTATGACAAGCTGTACACATTGCTAGGAACCTTGCCATATGAAACATGTTGCTTTATAATCCACCACTTTAAAAGCACATCAGCAGAAAAGTTGCTTACTCTGTGCCAACATGAGAATAATAATGCCATTATAGGGAGTAGAAGCTGGCAATAGATAGGACATGTGTTAGCATGGAAGCAGACTCTGACAAAAACTGTGTTGAGATAGATACCAGAGGATTTTCAGAAATGTGGGAGACCCAAGATTATGTGGAGGAAAACCATAGAACAGGAATTCAGAGTATTGAACTTCGTCTGCGTTCGTTCTCAAACTCCTGCAGATTAGCAGGATATAGTCAGGAGAATGGAATGTGTCATGGTTTACAGCATTGCTGCGATATCTGCGCCTTTCGGCCTAACACATCCGACTTCAGTGCGGCTTTGGGTCACTGACCCTATATGGGATGGGACAGCCAACTCCATTCCATAACCTCTTTAGTCGCCTTTTACGACATGCATGGAAGGTAAATAGTGTTGCTATTCTTTGCTCCCCTTTCAGGCCCCGGCAACACATGAGAGATTGAATTTAAAATGGAACACTACAGAGAATGACAAATTGCAGAGAGAAGTGGAGCACTTTTTGTTGCTGCTGTGTTAACAGACTTAAAGATATTTTGTTTTAAACAAAAATATAAAAAGGAACCTTTTATGATGATGTACACTCCTTTTAACTGTGGGTGTTAGTCCAATTTGGTTATATCAGAGTTAACCATAAAAAATAATGAAGGTTAAGCGAACCATAATTCCAGAGTAATAATTTTCAACTTTAGGCTACAGGATAAGATGTAAATTCATAAATATGTTTTTGCATATTACCAATAGTTTTATGTGGTTGGTTGGTTGCTGATCCAGCAGTCCATGGGCTCATGCCCTTAGACCCAATACCATTGTGTGATATATGTATGTGTTTATGAGCTGTTGTTTTGTTCCATATAATGTGTTCCATTAATTTGGCCTTGGAGGGGGAAGCATTTTCCTGACATCATCCAACGCTGGATATTCCAAAAGGTGGTGGTCAACAGTTTCATAGGGATGTGTGCACAGCCAGCACCCTGGAGTTTGTGGTTGTATTCTGTTAAATTTTCCAATAGTGGTGAATGCTCAATGTTGATATAGGAACAAAAATACAACAATATTGATTGTTCAGTGTATCTAAAAGTTTAGTTTTCTATTAATTGAAGTATGTTTTTGTTGTAATCTTGCATGCAGATTGTAGGCCTGTATGAATGTTTTGATATAATTTTATAAATGCCCATATATTTTAGAATTTTAATTTTTTTTAAATGAACAATTGATAAAGTTATCATAATTTCATCTATACTTTATAATATATTTATGCCTATAAAAAGTGAAAGAAATAAACATTATTAATAATTATGAGGAATTTAATAATGAAATCAATGAACTACTATTTGCAGACGATCAAAGTCTAATATATGAAAATGATACAAATTTACAAAACCACATTAATGCATTGCTATTAGCATGTAAGACATACAACATGAAAATTAACGTACAAAAAAACAGAAGTTATGAAAATTAGCAAGTCTGCAACATCAATGGATATAACAATAGATAATATGAAAGTAAAACATGCCAAAAAATTTAAATTTAAATATATTAGCAGCATTTTTTCTGAAAATGGAAGGCTAGACAGAGAAATATAAACACGGTGTCAGAAAGAAACACAGTGACGTACCAACTTTCATCATTACCTCTCCACCCAAAGATCAAGATGTAAATCAAAAGACAATATCTACAATTTTTATACCAGAACTCCGTTATCAAAAGCCAAATATGGTCTTTAAGTCTCACAGCAAAGGAAAATCGTTACATGTGAAATGGAGTGTCTGAGAAAAGCTGCAATGGTTAATAAACTAGACAAAGTAAGAAATTAGGAAAAGAGTAGGTATAATTTCATATTTTGAACATATTGAAGAGCGAGTAAAATTATTTGATTACCTTATGAGAATGAACCAAAACTAATTACCAATAAGAACATATAACAAAAGAATATCTGGACACAGAGCCAAAAGTAGACCAAGAAAATGGTGGATAGAAAAGATCAAGATAACCTTGAACAAACATGAACTCAACACAACCAAGACAACACATCTAGCCTTGGAATGACAACTGAGACTCCCACCACCATGCTTAACAGCAATTGTGGATACTAACATCCATCATTCACCTGGGTAAAACAATAAACAACAGTTAATTAATAAAGCATGATTTTCTTATCATTGACCAAATATTTTAGAAGCTCATTTTTTATAGTTTGTGAAAGTTTGTTAATTAATAGATCCCATATTATTTTGTCCATATTTTTTAGATATTTTTCTATGTTTAGTTTATGCAAATTTAGTTTAATTGAAAGAGCAGACATGATTTTGTTTATCATTGATCAGTTTAAATCTGTGTGGTTCAGGTTTCTCTTGTTAGTTACATCTACCATCACCACTTTTTTTAAAACTTATACATCTTATAGCACAAGAAAAATACTATCATGTGAAAAGATGGGAAATTGCCAGTAGTAAACCAGATAAGAGACAATCACACATAAATTATTTGTAATGGGGACCTATGCCAGTGTTTTCCAGTGCATACACTGGTGCTGAGATCATTCTATGTGTGTGCGAAAGATACTGGTGCAGTATATTACTTTTGGTCAGAAGTCCTGGCAAAGTTCTCCGGAATATAATGGTTCATTGCATTGCACTCTATTATAGAACATATATTATATAATATTACACATTAATAGAAGGTTGTCCAGCTAATTGCATAGCACTCTATGTGTCATGTGACATATTTTCTCCAGAACATTGTCTTCCCAATGAACTCCCTGAATCCCTCTCTGTCTTGGGCCATGCGACTTGCATTTTCCAATGACGTATTCATGTTATCTTTAATGTTGTCAATCCATAGTCTTCTTGGTATGCCCGTTTTCCTCCTCCCAGGTGCTCTTCCCTCCATTATTTGTCTTTCTAAACAGTTGTTTCTCTTTATATGACCAAACAGGTGTAATTTTCTTTTTGCTATTTTTTTTAATAATCAATACTCTGGCATCTTCAATGTTTTTATAATATCTGATTTTCTTATTTTTCTTATTATTACATGATATTTTAAGTATTTTTCTGTAGAATTTCATCTTAAAGGCGTTGATCTTCTTTGTTGCTGTTTTACTTAAGAGTCCATGTTTCACAGCAGTATATTGCAACAGGAAAAAATAAAAGTTCACTCTCTAGGCTCATTATTAGAAGGCTGTCCAGTGCTGTTTTCCCATCAAAGGTTGGCTGCAATAGACATCAAACATCCTTTGTCTCTTGCTTTGGTGGTGCACTATTTTAGAATGTTAGAATTATCCTATCCGGTGTTTCTCTCCTGTTAGTATTTCTGCCTAATTGTGCAGAAATACCACATGCTTGTTACCCCTCAAAAACTTGGTCTTCAATGAGGTGTCAGGTCCTTTAATCAAAAGTATTGTCATTATGAAGTAAATCTCCTATATCTTTTGATCTATTTTTGAGACATTGTAACAATAAGCACAGCTATGGTAAAAGAGATGTAATAATAGGTACAACTTTGGTAAAAGTGACATTGTATCACTAGTCACTCTTTTACTATAGTTGTGACTATTTGTTAAAACACTCTTATTGCAGGTGTAACGTAACTATTGCTAAAACACCGTTGTACTATAGTTGTGATTATTGTTACAGTGTCTCTTGTACCATAGTATTTTATCAAAATCTTGATTTGGTTAGCTAAGGCTAATGTAGGGCAATGTTTTTGGACTTCATTTGGTTACTGTTTGTTGCATGTAGATCACATCATCATTATTTAGGGTCTATTATAAGCAGGGATTTGTGTTTCTGTTTAGAATTTTCTATGAAAAATAAATAGTATATTGCTTGCTTATGTTGTTACTCTTGTAATGTCTGGTCTATGTTTTGTATTTGAAGTTCTTAAAATTGTCACTTCTGCAGGTTGATGTGTTGGATCATTGATATATAGAAAATCTTGACACATTCACCTCTATTTTTGTAAACCACATTTTAAAAATAATTCTTGTTGACTTATTGTTAAATAAAGAAAACTGTATTACAAAAAAAGAGATTTGTACCAGAATTTAGCTGGCATTAAGTGCGCTCAACTGCCTAACAAACATCTGGAAATAAAAAACAATAAGTAAATATACCAAACTACGACTGTTCAACTCCTATATGATTTCTGTGTTGACACACGGTTGCAAAAGTTGGAAAATTACAGACACTGGAGAAGAAATTCAATTCATTTGAAAATAAATGTCTTAGAAAACTCTTGGATATTCATTGGGAAGAATTAAGTCAAACTAGCAAGTAAGAGAAGACACCAAACTGCAATATGTTTCTGCAGCAATAAAAAAATGATTGACAATTTTTATCAGACATGTGCTTAAAATGAATGACAACGGACTGCCACTACAAGCATTAATATTGGTACCAGATGGCAAAAGGAAAAGAGGAAGACCAAGAGAGACTCTTCCCAGAACAATCATCAAAGAGACTATGAGTCTCAACAACGTGCAAAAATTACACACAGTAGCATCACATCACTTGAAGCTGGAGAGCTCTGGTTTCTGCCCAATGCACCTTAAGGTCACATTTGGTGCTGAAGGAACATAGATAATGCACTGTTATAGTAGAAAGATAAAAACGTATTTTAAAAAAATTGAATGCTTTGATTTTATTCAGCAGTTATATTTTATACATGAACTGTAAGAAATGTTTCAACTTCAGTTAGTGAAAAAAAAACATCAGATATACTGGTACCTCGTTGCCAATAACAGAGTACATAAAACTAACATCAATAAAAACACAATCTATTTTAGATAATTATCTGTAGTCCATTATGTGCCTATCAATACTATAGCTGGGGAGCATGGCTCTAGTATCAAAAGGCACATTAATGGATTGTTCTGACATAATCAATGTGCTCAGGACCTTGTTGTTCAGAAGATTTTCAAAACTGTGAATCATGGTCGCTCTAAAGAATGCAGGAAATTATATTAAAGAACATCCCAGAAAGACAAAAACAATATATTTGGCAAAAAAACTGCTATGTCATTACTGAACTGTGAACTGCTACATGGATTTATTTCTACATGTGGATCAGAGCTCTTATGGACTAGTCTGATAATAACCTGCACTGATGAGTGATATATTTTAGACTTATACTATCAGTGATGTATTTTAGACTTATAATCTCAGTGATGATTTTTTACATATTTTAATTATGTCTACGATACATCACTGCTATAATAAAAAGTAAGATCCATTAAACATTGATGTATTTTAGATAAAATTTTAATGTATCCTATATTTGAAATCTAACAATTACTCTGTATTTGAACATAATCCACCATTAATCTGTTTTAGATATAATCCACTATTAATGTTTCATAGACTGGTAATCTAACAAGATTATGATTCACTGGATAATTGATGATATTCTCTCATCTCTTATAATCAAGATGTCTAATCTCACTTATTTAAGATAACATTTAAACATGTTTTCCTTTCAAATCAGTACCATAATTCATTCATTATAGTTAGTTCTAAATATTTATTATTAGAGCTGTCTTGTTTGTTTTATACATTTTGTCATTGTTTACTATTTCAGTTCCAGATACAAAGAAAAAGCCAATGGCCAGGGCTTTGTATGACTTTGTTCCTGAAAATGAGGGAGAACTGGCTTTCCAAGAAGGGGATTATATTGACCTTGTTAGCCAGGTAAGACATGCCTCTGGTGTCCAAGTTATTTTATTGAAATGAGTAATAAATAATTCAATCGATCAAGTGACATACAAGTGATCACCAAGTAGCATAGGGGATCATGTTTCTCCATGACTCTCTGTTTCTTGTGTTGTTAATAAGTTCAGTTGGTAACATTCACTCATGTCACAATGACAACAAATTGAATAAATTCTTTCTTTGTCTTTCTCTGTCTCTTCTCCTCTTGATCATTCCAGTGGTAAAAAAAAAATGTTCATGTTTTGCTCTACTTATCTGTCCTAAAAAATATTAACTGTGATTCTAAATCGTGCTATAATTTTTTTTTTTTTTTACTCCAGCATCTCTGAGGACTTCTATATTAGTTTTCTTGGCTGTCCATGGATTGTCATAATTCTTCTCAAAAACCAGATCTCGGTAGCATCCAGCTCACTTTGAGCTTTGTTTTTGTTGAAAGAGTCTTACAATGTAATTCGTTATAATGTAATATAGCAATGCAGCAACATGGAGTCGTAAGGCCATTTCATTCTGTAGAAAAGTTAATAAATTTGTGTGTTTATTTATTCTTTGTTTGTATGTGTTTCTTGATAAAGGTCTGTGTTTGACTGTAACATAGAAAAAGTCCTTGTTCCTTTGTTTTTTCTCTTTTACATAAGTTTTACTATTTTGTAGTTAAATTATCTAGTAACAATATTACTTTAACATAGTATTTATCACTCCTTGGTTTTGTTACTGCGGCACTCTCCACCTTGTCAAATATCCCTCTGATAGGTTGGTTATTTATAAAGATAAATCATGTAAGGAAAGATTCATGGATGGATTTCAAAAAGCTGCCCAAGATGTTGATGGATATATGATATCGAAGACCTTTGTTGCGCATGGCCGAGAGGTTAGAACGCTAGTCTCACACGAGTGAGGTCTAGAGTTCGGTCCCCCCGGTAAGGACTGGGTTTTTTTCTGTCGGAGGGTAAATTTAAAAACTCACCCTGTACATGACGTGGAGACAGCAAGAGCATGCGTCCTTTATCACACAGCTATTCAATCCTCTCCCTGCAACACCTGAACTGGTAAAATGCAGTATTGACAGTTTTTGTGTGTTTTTTTTTATACAGAAGACCTTTTGAATATGACACTAGAAGGATGGGATTGTTGTTGTATTGATTTGCATGAATTACGAGCAATTAGCTCTTCTTATTGCAATGAGTCTAGAGTTTTATTTCAGTCCCAGAAGACTCAAACTCTCAGCAGTGTACAATGCTTTGAGATGTCTTCTACTAAGAGGGGGTAAATTCTAAGGGTTCTGTGGCTTTTCTAACTTTCCTCAACATTGGTGTCTTGGATTTCAACTTCCCCGTCAATTATTCTTTTTATCAGGTGTCCTTCGCAACCCAACCAAGGTTAGTCATTCGTATCTGTAGAGCAGCCATCTGTGCATTCCCACCATCCAAGGGTGCTCTCCAATTATGGTAACATGTTTATTGCCCGATTCTTGGCTCTTCCAGTGAATTTTTACGTCCTGCATAGAGTTGCTTTTCACCACACCCCATATGCAACCTGTTCATACCTGGTGAACATTAGCTGTTAGGACCATGTTCAGGGAAGAAATAAAAAATTGAATGCAGCCATGTATTTTAAGTAGCCATGCCATGTCCATCAACAAAAAACCCAGTAATTACTTTCAGGTATAGGCCAGAGCATTGTTCTTATTTTGAATTATAAATTGTCCTAATGTAATAATAAAATTGGCTGATGCTTGTATTTCAAATTGTTTTTTATAAAATCTAATAAAACTGGATGATGTTTCCACCCGCCAATCATTGACACTGATATTAACTCTACAGGTCGATGACAACTGGTTTGAAGGCTCGATACACGGTCAAGCTGGCTTCTTCCCTGTCAACTATGTGGAAGTAGTAAACCCACTCTGATGAAACCGGGCATGTTTTCTGGATATCTGTTTCCACATATCCCAAATCTGAAAATGATTCCATGTTCTTAACTATGCCTTGCCCTATGTTACATAATAGACTACATATATTTGGTGACTAGTACTAATCATGTATAGTTCTCTGTCAACATTTATTCTTCTTCTGCAGTCTACTTCAGAAGTACAAACTGTTTGTTATGGGAATGTATAGTTTAGTTTTTCTTCATGTAGTTTTTTTCCCTGGGGAAACTGTTGTAAAATATATATAACAGCAGTTTCACGCAATATAAAACGTTGTTTTATGTGTATCAATAGCAGTCTTACCCGAGATGCTGTTTAATCATGGTTTCTTATATCATTGTTTTTTTATTTGTTAGCATTCAATCTAAAACTTCTACTGGATCTCACTTGTAGAAAGATTATAGTCTTGCTAGATTTCCAGTTGGATGTTGTCCAGAGAATGTAGATGTGTTGTGTCATCATTTTATTTGTGCAAATAGGATGACATCCGACTTCGACAATTAACATTATTTAAAGTATCTAGCACTGGCTAGAAATATTCTTTGACTGATGTTTAGCTGGCAACATTTTCTTGTATCATATTTGTGCATGCGGTTAAAGTGCTTGTCTTGTATATGATAAAGCCAGGGTTCACATCCTGGTTTAGACACATTTAGATTTACAGATAGGCCTAAATAACTAGTGTCTGGAATGGTCCAACACACTGGAAATGCAGAACTGCTGTAACACAATGTAAATATGAGTATAAGCGGTTATAGGTTAAAATATTACTAATAGTAAATATGAAATACTAGCAATGAAACACAGGGACAGATGATGTTTTGACTAGAAAGTCTTCATCAAGACATTAAAAGAATGGACGAAAAAAAGGCCTTTGTAGGAACACTGATGTAGTCGGACAAGTAATAAAAACCATAGGAAAAAAGAGAATGATAGAGGAAAAGGAATACAGTGGAAACTAACAGGCAGATGTTAGAGCATAACATGTAAAGGAGATGAATGATAGTAGATCATAATAAAGAAGAGATGGAAGAAAGAAGTGATCAACTTAGTTGAGGCTCCATTTCTATGTTTTTCTTTATCTCTATTTTTCCTTCCTTAACATTTTGGTTTTAATTGAATCATGCTTAAACTAGTAAATGATTCAAATTTATCTGTCTCAATCAACACTCTAACCATTTGGCTATTTCACATCTTACATATTTAGTATGAAGGTCTTCAATCTAGTTTATTTGATGCATTCCTTGACCAGACCTCATATAAAAATAGTCGCAAACAAATATATATTGAATGACATTCTAATTTCTGAACCTGTGGTTGAGAGATAATGAATGCATCCCAGAAGCCAAAGTAACCAGTTCAAATTCAGCAGCAGAAATTTATACAATCAGGCAGCTAAAAAAAAGCAATGGCAAACTACTTAACATAATTATTGCCTAAAAAATAACCACACCCTAAACAGAGTGGATCACAATGTCTAGATAAGGATATAGAACTATCATCTACCATTATTAACCTGTGATGAGATAGTCATGTTTTGTTCATGTGACTGGGAGATTATTTTCTCTCACATCCCCTCCCCCTACCAGAGAGTCTATCTTCTTTTGGAATAACCTAATTCCTGCTGAAGATAAGTTAGTGTCAGTCTACTGAAATTGAGAACTGTCAATTTTGTAATAATATTCCCATAACATGCTGTTTAAACATATGCATAGGAACCAATTTATTTTTTCATAAATTCATATTTTTAACACTTTTATGTGTATGTTAATAAAGACTTCTATATTTAGTTAGCACCAAAAGACTATTTTTTTGTGCCTAATATGCGCATGTGAGATTTAAAAAAAAAACCTCAGCATTAATAACCAATTACTGAAATGTAACACCAAATGACCTTTCTTTTTTTTAAATGTTTTTTTTTAATGTAATTTTTTTGTGTGGCTGAAATTCATATCGGTATGGAAAAGCTGTACTAGTTGAAACACCTATGCATGTGGTACTTTCCTGTTTAGTGGCATACAATTTATTTTTATGTAGCTAAAATATCTGGTCAAGTATATTGAATGCACGAGACTGAAATCGTTTGGTTTGGCCACTTAATGGGAATGAAGTATTGGCCAGCAAGAGGGGCATATAGCATGAGAATGGGAGTTACGAGAGTTATATTAATGAGACTTAGTGAATAATGAGAGTTATTAATGAGGCTTAGTGAATAATGAGAGTTATTAATGAGACTTAGTGAATAATGAGAGTTATTAATGAGACTTAGTGAATAATGAGAGTTATTAATGAGACTTAGTGAATAATGAGAGTTATTACGGGGCCAAATGAAATGGAGAAACAAAAAACATGGGAACAACAACCAAAAGGTATCTCTAATGCTTCTTTTCTTCTATGGTCCATTCAGTGTTGAGTTGGTCATCATGTCTTTACACAGCTTTCTGTTTCGTGTCTGTCAATCATTTCCAATACCAATGTTCTCCCATGCCACAATACCAGGTTGTCAAGCATCTTCTCTTTCCATCTTCCCTTATCCCTCCTGCTCTTCAACTTGCCTGCTGTCATAATGTGTTCCACCTTTCCTCTTCACATGATGTGTTAAAAAAATGTGGACTTAACCGAATTCATGTGACAGATATGGCTGGGGGATTTGATGCTATTTTGGATGAAATAAAGAACTGCTATCCAGCAGAATAGATTGTTGGTTGCGGTTTTTTTTACTTTATTGTATTTTACTCTCTCTTTTGTGTTATTAGATTTTGCGTTGATGAATTTGTATGCCTGCTAAATGGAAAGTACCAAATATATTCACAAGTTATACATAAATGTCATTATGAGTCAATGTTGTAGGATTTCTGGATTGTTTATCCATTAAATGGTCCTTTAAATATGATCTCAATATGCAGTAGACTCCTGCTAATATGATGACCTCTATATGTGTGAAATTCTAAACCTTGGAACCCAATATTTAAAAAAATTAGTTATTTATCACAATAAACAAAAAACCTCTCATGAAGCTATTACCTGGTCCTAAATTCAGTTATAATTGAAATCTACAAAGCACAAAAATATTGTCTGGTGTGACTTAGATCTGTCATTGAGAATGATGTAAACTCTTGCCACCATTTGCAAACTTACTCAACATTTTTTTTCCAGAGTTTACTTCTAATGAACTTCTGGTCTGCATAGTGCTTTTTAAAAAAATCCTGCAACAACCAACTTGTTAAAATATTTACATAGTGCCTGTTCAGAGCAATTTAAAAATGAAATAAATTGTGCATAGTTTGTTTCATGTTAAAAATATGGGAAACAAAATTATCAAGATGTGCTTGGCTTTTTTTTTTCTCTTGCTTAAAAATATGAGGGATGTACTGTTATTCCTTTTTATTTTCCCATCATAGCAGAGGTGGACAACCTTTTTTGCATCTGCTGGCCACTTTGAGGATTTTTCATGCGGTTTTGGATCATAAAGTTTGTTTTTAGTCCATTGGAGCTCTATGTATCATTGTTTTAGCTCTGGGGTCAGCACACATAGTACTTTTATATCAACCTGGCAAGGGCCAGAACAAAATGGTCTGGTGTGCCATATTTTTCTCACCACTGCATTAGAGTGTCATAATTGCTGCTTTGTTATTTTATTGTTCCTGGTATTTTTGTAATGCTCAGAGGGTTATATGATTCGTAAATATGTTTTAATTGTCAATATTTGTGTTATCTAAGTCCAAAGCAGTAAGATGGAATGGTTCTTTCAACAACAAAATCAAGCAGATTTTGTCAGAATGTTCCATCAAATTAAATAGAGTGTTGCCAAGACAAGTTCATCATTAATACTATGAAACTAAACATCAAGTTGTTAATGTAGCTTGGAAATTAAGAATAAATATTACAGATAAAATTGTGATGGAAGAATTTACTTATTCTAATATCTCATGAGACATAATGATTGTAATAGAATCTTAATTTCTTGAGTTGATGAAATGTCTAGAATTTAATAATAAATAGTCATATCTGGTACACTCCTCAACTTAATAGAAAACGACCATAATGTATTTAAGAAATATGTTATAATTCTACTGTACATATCAGCTGTCCTATACCATTATTCATCGAAGCCCAATATATGTGGTTAACAACTTATTCATTGCTGATCTGTATTATGATTGATTTGAATATGCATCTTTGCACTAAAGGTGCTCCCTAGCTACTCAGTACCTTTTGATAGTTGAAAGGGTTCTTGCTTGGTACCCCTGATATTATTAATTTGATTATGCCCATTGGCAATATTTGCCAATTGATATTCATCAATGATTATAACTATTTATGTTTTTTAGCGTTAGACATAAGGTTTGGGTTGGCAGAGGTTTTGTTTTACATAACTAACCCTATCCTAAATAAATTTATATTAAAATTAATAAAGGATAAACATAAACTGACAAACATTGCCAAGGGAAATAATCACATGGGGGGGGGGCATGGGTTCCAAACAAGAACCGTTGAAAGTAAACTGCAGAACACATATGCCTACATATCTTTGAAAATATTCTTCATACTCAGTCCAGGTATCTATTTTCAGCTGTGTAGTTTTTTTTTTAAATTTTGTGGATGAAAGTTTTTTTTATCTTTCTTACTATTGTGGTTTAATTTGGTACAGATCCTTTCTGCCTAATGCATTTGTCCTTTGAGATTGTCAAATGGTCTACATCTTGTGCTATGGTGGACAATAGCAAGCAGCTTTCACATTGCTTTATTATATTTTTTAAAATTTTATATTCTGTTGCCTTTTTTCATTAAACATGTGTAAATATGGATGTGATCAGACACCTGTATATACAGTGTGATAAATGAGACTCCCACCCTTATGCTTAATGGTAAGTGTGGATACTAACAGCCATCGATGGGGCAGTGGATCGCGCTGGCGTTTTGGACTCCTTGGGAGATATAACACGCGAGGGTGAGACTAATGTGGATGGTGATTCCTTTTCAATGGCTAGGATTAGAGATCGGGGATTGAGGTGCGGTGTTGCTGGGGGTGGACATTTTGGAGGGCGCAGAGGAATGATGGTCGGTCAGCATAGGACCGGTACTGTCAGCAGAAGTGTGATGGCGGATACACTCAGGGAGAGATTGGAGCAACTATGGATGTGTCCAGTTTGCAGTGATGATGATCCGACGACTAACTAACAGCCATCATTCACTTGGGGAAATAAATAGATATAAAACTTATATAAATTATATAAAAGTTTAGGCAAAATGTTTCCCAGAATACAGAACATATCCTGTAGACATGTCCACTTTTTGGTTTAAAATTTTTTTCTACATTTGTTCTCAAACTTCTGCAGAACAGCAAGATGTTGTAAAGAACGAAATGCATTGTATCTTGGTTTACAGCTTAACTGTGATATTTGGTCTGACATATCCAATTTTAGCAATGCTTCAGGTTTGCTCAAAACTATTGTTTTTGTCTCTGTCATTAGTTTATCTTGTATATATGCATTAGCAACACTAACTTACTTCAGTGTTTCCTTGTGCAGATAACTTTGACCCTTCATGGGATAGAAGCACAAACTTCACCCCCCTCCAAAAACCTCCTTAGTTTCCTCTTGCAACATGTATGGCATGTAGCAGCTATTCTGTGCTCCCATTTTCAACATTGTGACTGAACCTTGAGTATATGTGTATGTTATGAGTATCATCATCATTGCACTTGAAGAAGTACCTGGTAGATGTCTGATCTCTATCTTGTGCAGAAAGATCTCAGTACCAATGCACAAACCTTTTAGCACAGGCAAGGGTCACCAGTGTAATATCTGTTTTTGTAATCACGTCTTCTGCATTTATTCTCAAACTTATGCTCATCTGGAAAATGGAATGCATTGCATTATAGTTTACAGCTTGTTACAATATCTGCACCTTTCAGCTTGACATATGACCTACATAGCTTTTAAATCACTTTCAACTATGGGATAGGACAGCCAGTTTCACACCTCAAATCTCCTTAGTCAGTTTTTATAACAGTTCCGTGTTGCTATACTGTGCTTCTCTATCAAAAATCCAACAACACATAGCACAAATCATGTCCTATATGTATGAATATTATTTGACTTTTTTTTATTATTCTTCCCAGACAGCTCTTTTTTTAAAGTCTACTTGCCACTTTTTTAAACTACTAAGTATTCTTTAACATTTGCAACTTGCATACTGAACCTCTGAGTTTATTGTCCACTCTCTAGAAGTCACTTGACCAAACCTTCTTGCAATCATTGATAATTTTGTATTCTTGTCCGGAATCTCCTCACTGGAACTCAAACTTGAGATGTTAGGGAGACTCATGGAGTGGTCTTCCACAAATGACAATGTAAGATTATTGTTTACAGATATGTTGGAAGAGTTATTAGTGGTCTGCTTCACTGACACAGTTCATTCAAAGTTGCTCATGATTTAAACGCTGATCATCCACATTATACTGCTAATACAATTGGGTATATCGGTAGTGCCCAAATATTAAATAACATTTGAATAGCAGTGTTCTATACAGGCAATTCTTCAATTATTTTTATTATTATATGGAAGACATACGCAATTAATTAATATAGTTCGATGTTATATTTTTTGTAGTGCAAATATTTGGAGGGCAATCTTTAAAAGAACTTCATTTCTTTCTATTTATGTCGACTATTTTCATCCATATAGCTGTTAATTTTTGTTTATTTTTTGTCTGACTGTTATGAATATCATCAGATTAACTGTCATATGATTATGGTCCAGTCAATTTATGGTAAATTTAGTTCCAGACAAATGATCATTATCAGGTATACATTTTGTGATATAGTGCAGTGAGTCAGTATCTTAATTTTTGTATTTGGTCTACATCAAATGACATTTCCAAATCTGCTGACTATTGTATATTATTGTCTTAACTTTTAAACCCCCACAGAACTGAATAATATGTACCTGAATGATGTACGCTTATTAATTGATAACAGAATTACTGATATAAATAGGGAACAACCCCTCACCTGTAAAGGAGGATTCAGTAGAAGATAGCAATAGAAAGAACTATGGTTTTTAGAGATATTGTTGACAATTCAATAATAGCAGAAGGGGTAAGATTAGTGACAGGCATGGAATCAAAACAATTTAATGCTTTCTTTTCCTAGTGTAAGTATCAGGATACAGTGACTTCATAATGTTAGTTCATTAAAACACAATTTGGAGAGGGGGGGGAAAGGAATAATATTCAGATCTTCTGCCAGATCATTCTATTGCGAAATTTTTTTCTCTGTCAATTTATTCTCAAATGCCATGTCTACTTGTCTGACATCAATCCATTGTGTTTTGTCTTCTATTTCTTTTCTATTCTGCAGTTCAATAGTTTTCAATTGAAATGTGTAAGACGTATGATTGGAGTTAGTTTGAGATAAAAAAAGCAGAAATTAAGAAAACATTTAGGGATCATGTCAACATTAGAATATATTCTTCTTCTTCAGCGTTCATTCTCAAACTCCCACAGGATCTCTCTTGTAGCAGGACAATGGTTCTACTAGATTTCCAGCAGGATTTAGTCCAGAGAATGGAAATGCGTTGTGTCGCCGTTTTATTTGCGCCAATGGCCCGACACATCCGTCTTCGGCGGGAGAATATATTCAGAAACAACAAGTTAAATGGTTCGGCCACATAACCAGCCAGAAAGAGCAAAGTATTATCCAAGAAACCTTTAACAAACAATATGAAAACAGTAAACCTAGTGGGCGCTCTCATAAAAGGTAGATAGATAGTGTATTAGAGATACTTAGAAATATAGCAGCAGATGAGGCAAATAGAAGGGCAAAAGACTGTAGACTCACTCTTCTCTCAACACCAAAAGGTATATGAGGACAGAAAGAAGAATAATTTCCAAATATATTAGGCCAGAATGTCTGAGTATGTGTCTATATCACTGCAGTATTCCTCTTCATGATAGACAACAGTTTCTCACATGGTCCAGATACTTTATACTTAGAGTTACAGGTTGTTAATATATTCACATAAGCCATTGGTCTCGCTATCTGAACATTTTCCAGCAAACATACAGGTTGTTAATATATTCACATACGCCATTGGTCTCGCTATCTGAACATTTTCCAGCAAACATACAGGTTGTTAATATATTCACATACGCTATTGGTCTCGCTATCTGAACATTTTCCAGTAAACAAAACTGTTATGACCTTATTATTATGTATCAGTATTACCATTGTGTGTATTACCTAACAGCATTTATACATGATTTTCTAAATGTGGAGAGTTTAGTATAGCACAGTGGTCACGCGCTTGATTAAATAACAAACATATAGGGGTACACGTAATACATGTGCTATGATTGATTCACAAATTCATACAAGATGGAAAATGAAGAATGACTTTCTAAGGGAACTGGGGAAATTCTTGCATGAGCTACTGTATATCTACTCTAGGTAAATATGGACTGTGCTTATAGAGAGGAATCCCAGGTGAAGAGGCAATGGTTTTATTATTAGTATTGAAATTTCCAGATGAACATTTGAGTACTCTTGATATTATCTTTACATATATATATTTCCAAGCTAGGGGTCCCAGATTACCAGTGTCTGTCCCAGATTGTATCTCATCTCTAATGTTCTATGGGACACACTCTTCTTGTTTCACTTTAACATAAATATAAAATTGGAAAGAACTAACTTTTGATTCGATTGATAGGGATGGATGGATGGAAATAGAAAATCAGTGCCCTGGAGTTTTTTTTAATTAAAAATTGGAACACCTACTTTTCTCTAAATAAAATGCTTTTTCTGCTTCTTTTTCAATCCTGTTTTTGACACTGTTTTCATTGACATCCTTTCCAAGTAGATTCAATGAAGTCTTTGTGTTATATTTGAGTTAACCTTGATATTTTAAGGTTTTATGAAAGCTGGTTTGGTGTCTGCTCTGTGGTAGAGCCCACCACAACAAAGCAAACTCAAATTATTTCATGGTTTGAAATCTGATTGTCCAATTGTACTGGTGAAGAAAATTTTTTTAGTGGTGTAAAAAATCCAACAATAGTTTAATTGCAATGGCCTATACAGGACATGCTTCAAATGGTTTGGTACAGTTTTTCTGCTAGATATTGATAGTTTCATAGTCATAATTGTAGGAAAATGAAAGAGCAGTCAGTTACTACGTGTTGAAGGACATACTGAATATGAGACTGGGGCATCTTATTAATTGACCAGAGTGCCATGATGAAAATATACCGATTTAATTGTGGAAGAAAGTGAAAGGATAATGATAGCTTGTCTGTATTAATTAATAATGCAACTTAATTGACAATATGTTTATGTATTTGAAAGTTAGTTTAGAGCCATGTGCCTTGTATTACTATTTACTATATTCAGTGTCTATGTGTAACATCTCATGAAATATGACTATCCTATCATGTCAGATTTTAGTTTAATGTTATGGTATACCATTGCTTGACAACTGTACATTGCTTACTCAAAGGAAGTTTTTTCTGCTTATGTTTAGCATTGAAGGTAATATGTATAATACTATAATACCCTAATAAAATACAGGTGATATAAGCGTAATGAAAGCAACAGAACACTCCGGATAATTAAAGTACAAAAAAGATCAACAAATTTTGTAATTATTGTAATAAAGTAGAATCCAATTATAACAAATCGGACCGAATTACATAAACAAAATGTTTATGTAATAACCAAAGCTCACTATATACCGTTATATACATTTTAAAAAAAAACTAATTGGGGAATTTGAAAAATGTTGTTAAATCTTTAGTACACTGAATTAAAATAACACAATCTTTCCCCTGCCACAGGATTTTTGTTGTTGAAAATTTGTTTTATTTTTTGTGTGTGTTTCCCTAGAAATTATGTCAAGTACTAGTTAAGTGAAATTCCTCTATAGCATATTCTTTTATAACATATTTCCCTATATAACAACACTTCAAAATCCCCAATTATATTTATTCTATATTATTTGTACTATATATAGCGAATTTCTATTATTACATACATATTTTTTTGGTCCGGACCCAGTTGTTATAACAGGATTCCATTGTATTTATGTTGGCTGCCAATACTTTCATTATTAGTGATTATTAAATGTGTCCAATCGTCTTCTAATGTGCTGTCACAACATTCACACATTTATCATTGCAACGTGTCAAGTAGTGTTCTGTCAGGAAGTGGTTGTAGTAGTAATAGCTGCATTTGTTGTAGTAGTAGCAGCAGCACCAGTAGTACAGTTAAATCCTATTATAATAACTTGGAATATGTATGTAATAGCAGAATTCATTATATACAATACATAAATATAATTGGAGATTCTGAAGTGTTGTTAAATAGGAAAATTTATTATAAACGGATGTGTTACAGAGGGATGAGACTGTAGTTGCAGGAACAGCATACATTGTTATAGTTGTCATAGTAGAAGTAGTAGCAGTAGAAGTTGTAGTCGTAGTAGCAACATAATGTACAGACACAAATTTACAATGCTGTTCACATCAATGACACGCAAATTTATTGCATCAACTTTCAAGAACTAATGCTATCAGGTGGTTATTTGAATAGAATCAGTGTATAATATTAATATACAACGTCCTGGCAGAAATGTTACGTATTTATGTTTTGTATGATTTCATTGGTTGTAATTAATATCCATCTAATTTACCAGTTATACCAACCACGCAAATGTATTTTACAGGTGGTAACAGAATTGACATAAAAAACCAATAACTCATACAATTTTAGCACAATGACATAATATGGCATTGGTATATTTTTTCAATGTACCTAATTTCTACCTGCAAATAGCCAACATTCAAAACAACATAATTTTTGAGCTGCAGAAAGAACTGATGTGTATGGATACAGAATCATAATAAAAACCATCTTTATTGGCACAAAATATGCATGTAATGCTGTAATTTAAATGTCTAGTAGGCATATGTATTGGGAACTCTACAAATGTTTTAAAATCAATTTTTTTTATAAAACTTCTTACATTGTCTTACCTGTGTTTACTATCCAAGTTTGTCTTATTGTTTAGTTTTTTTATAGAAGTTGTTCTGTGTATAACTTTATTTTCCTTATTTTTGTGATGATTACTATATTCTTGTTCACTTTTTTGTCCGGCCTACTCTGATGACAGCAGAAGTAAACAATGTGATGTTATTTCTTGAAAAGTCTTTAATATAAGTCATAGAATATAATGGGGTTTTATGTAATTTTCAGACTCAAAGACTATTAGTGTGTTATTTTGTCTGCTTATTTCGTTTTTAAAGTATGCACAGTTGCTGATGTTAAATAATGAATGCCAATTGTTGCAGGCATTTGGGTTTGAGAACTCTATTTTAGGGTGAGGCTGTTTTTAATGTGTGCTTTCAGATGGATTTGTTTGAGTTAGAATTAGTTGTTGAATAAGATATTAGGGTTAGAGAACCAATTGTTTTGTGTTAGAATGTTTTATTTGTAGAATGAACTATTAGGACTAATAAGTTGTCACAGACATATTTCACGTTGACAACTTTTTTAAGTTCACAAAATTTATGTCACATTATTGACACATTAAATCATGCTATATTTAGAGTGTGTGTATGCGCAATCATGTTATACTTGCAATAGGGGAGGCTGGCGGTCGTCAAAGTAGGCAGTACCTACTTATCTTTTATTTCTGTTAGTTTAGGGTTATATACTGATGTAGTTACATTTGTTGTCCAATTCTGCAGTTACAGTATAGTGAGCCTATCTCACAATCCCAGCATACTGAAGTCAAAATCAGCTGCAGCCCGTTTGGCAGCTGTATTGTTAATGCACTGGCAATCTACTGAACATAAATAGTGCCTAGAAAATCTCCACAGCCAAAAAATGCAGGGTTAATTGCAACATCCTGAATGGGATATGCAACCAACCACAGTAATTAACATTTGCATGCTAAATAAAAGCTTTGATCCAACATTTATCATTTTCAACCATGTGGTGAGTTCTAACATGTCAACATTGCTTTATCTCCATTACTATTACATTTTAATTAATATGACATTTTTTTGCACAGTATTTTTTTCCCCACACACTTTTACAATGTTATATAATTTAATTCATAATATTAAATTTAAGTCAGTATTTTATATGCATCCAAGTATTTTATTTTCAGTTATATATATTACATGTCTAACACCTGTGAGGTCCAGGGTCCGATTCCTGGAAAATATAATGTTCTGTCAGAGTGTAAATTAAAAAAACTCAACCTGTACATGACGTGGCGACAGCAAGGCATGCGACCTTTATCACACAAACCACGCGCAACCTCCCTATAAATCCCCAACTGAAAAAAAATACAGTATTGACAGTTTTTATTTTTACGTTACAATTTGCTTATTATGGTAACATGATGACTTACATTTGTCTTGCTGATGGCCATGGAGATCATGGACTTATTATTTCATCAGAATATTCAAATATACACTTTAAGTTGCTTTATATAAGAATAGAGCAACTAAAGTCACAAAACTATATTCAAGAAAATGAATGACATTCTTAGGAACAACTAACTGTAGAAGGACAAATATGTTTACTGTCATCATCAAGTGTCATCTCCACAACAAATTGGTCTATTCTTCTCTTTATTTCTGATTAATATTCATGTCAATTAATATACTGAGAAGGCATTCTCATCAACATAAAGTGCCATCATAAAGGATGCTCCAACATGCTTAGTCTTGCAGAGTGAGTTCACCAACAAAGCAAGAGACAATCTTGTTAATTTCGTGATACTTCCCTCAGATTTGTATCTCTGCCTATCTCTTGTTCTCTACCCCTAAACTCTACAAGAAAGGCCTTCAACAAGTTATCATGTCTTTTGATGTGTCCAAAATATTTTGTTACATTTTTATTTTCTTTAATACTGTAGTTCTTTTTTGTTGTTGTTGTACTTGTTATAAAAGAATGCGCTAAAAAGGATTCCACTTTAAATCTATGTGAAAATATGTGATATATGATCAACTAGTCATTAGATTATTTATTGGAAGAAAATTGGGCAATGTCTTATCAATGTGAGAATATTCTCAATTTTAGATGACATTATCTGGTAGTATATCCTGAACAGGATGTCATCAGTCTTTCAAAACTTCTGTCGATATTGAGCCAGTCTTCCTACTTCTGTCATGTTTAGGTGGTTTTTGATGTCTTGCATCCATCTGCCTCTTGTTCATCTCCCTGGCATCATCCCTTCCATTAGGGTCTTCTCTAGTCTGTCATGGCATTTGATATGGTCAAAATATTGTAGTTTTCTGGAAGAACCATTCTGTTTTCGTTTACATTCATTTCTCTCAGGATTGCAACAGTGGCAATCTTTTGGTAATGACCTACCATGAAATTTATCCCCTAACAATTGTTAGAATTATCTACTATTAAATTAAACTCTAACAGTTAGAATTATAAACTATAAAACTATGCCCTAACAATTGTTAGAATTATCTACTACAAAATTAACCCCTAACAATTGTTAGAATTATCTACTACAAAATTAACCCCTAACAATTGTTAGAATTATCTACTATGAATTATTCCCTAACAATTGTTTGAATTTACTTTTGATAAGGTTTGTAGTAATTTTATTTAGTCCAGTTCTGTTGCTGCATGGTACAGTTGCATATGATGGCTGAGGTAACAGGGTTCAAATCTCGTCACAAGTGAGAAATTTAGAACATCCTCAATAGGATAAGCTACCAACAACTTCTAGTAGTTTTATCATGTTGGCTCAGTGGTAGACCTGACTCACAAACACAACACATGCAAACTTGTTCATGGTTTGAAAGCGAATTGCACACATTGTACTGGTGATGTGATGTATTAATAGTGCCTAATAATTGAATTGCAATCTCACAGAAGATGGACATTTCTGACCATTGGTGCAAATAAAATTGCGAAACAGCGCATTTTCATTCTCTGGACTACATCCTGCTGGAAATCTAGTAGGACCAGTGTTCTGGTACAAGAGAGAACCATAGAAGTTTGAGAATGAACACTGAAGAAGAATAGCAATGCCCAATACAAGATATAAAAAAACTTGATAGTGATCTGGCTTCTTAGTTGGGTGATCAAAAATTCAATTTCAACCATCTGTCTGGTCTCTAGACTGTATTCTTCTCACAAATACTTTGCCTGTCTTTAAACCACAGGGAGATGAGAGAATCAAAACATCCCTGTTCACTACTGATTTTTGGAATCAGGTACTCAATTTGAAACATGAGAAGTTACAATACATACTGTGGAATCCCACTGTAACAACTTTATTTCGACCAACAAAATGTATATATAATAGCAGAAATTCGCCATATACAACACAAACAATTTAGAATGAATATAATTGGGGATTTTAAAAAGTGTTGTTATATAGGAAAATGTGTTATAAAAGAATGTGTTATTGAGAGATCCCACTGTAGTATGTAGATCTGAAGAAGTCAAGACTATGAATCATACCCTAAATCGTGTCTGTCTCTCTTCACAATGAAATTTTATTTTGGTATGCATAATATTATTTGTATTTGCCGTATGTATTTTTTGCACATTTCTATACACATTTTTGTAAGTTAGTAGAGTTGATGCTATGTCAGTTTCTCCATAAAAATTCCAGCAGAATATTTAGACTTCAGAAAAGTTTTTGATTGTTTTTACGACTTATCAAGTGGGTATCTTATTCATGTGGGTGAATTGGAACTTCTACTGTATTTGGATACAGTTATATTCTGATGTATTTTATATTTAATGTACAGGTAAGCATACATCAACAGGGTAAAATCAATATTAAAATCTTATTTTTTTTACGTCACACATATATTAAATTGTTGAAGTCAGTTTTGGGCAGCATTTTTTTTTTTAATACACAGGGAAGGTACAGAATTAGTTGCCCGCCATATAGAAATAAAGTCTATGAGCAAACCACTCAGATTTCCTTGTCACATTGCTTGTGAGCTAGTCTGAGAGCCAAATGTAGTGGTTTGCAACCTTTTTTTTTATACAAAAGGCAAGAATTCAATATTGAGATGAGGAAGGACAGGTAATCTCACCCACTGAAGCCTTTCCATAAATTACTAAGTTTACCTGGACAAACTGGTATATTTTAAAAATCAAATTACAACGGGGAAAGTGGATGCTGGAGACACATACTCTTTACTACAGTCTTCACTCTCTAGTATCACTCTACACACTAAGGAAGGAGAGAGTATTATGTAGCATTTCTCATCATCAAAACATCACTAATATCCCTTCTCCCCCTCCCCTATGTCTTAAGTTGGTTCAAAAGCATGTGTTCATCTTGCATAAACATTTTCTGAGATTATTTCTTCTTTATCACTGTTTAGCAACTCCTTATTATTTTCTGTTTTTGGATGTTGATTTTTGAAAAATTATAATTTCTTTGTACATAAGTATATAAATGTGTGCATTTCATGTTTAGTTATTTTATGATCTTAGACACAATCAACTTCAGATTTATTATTGCCTGCAGACTGCATCTTTTATCTTGGCTGGCCAGACTTCATCCCTGCTTTTTCAATAGCTGATAAGAAGTACACACAAAGTGATTAATTACAAAGCTTGGACATGTTGGGTCACCTGAGAAAAGGATGCAGCCTACAGAACATAATATCTGAAGTAGGCTGTGGCTCAGGGGACAGAATGTATACAATGGAATCCCATTATAACAAACTGGCCCAGACTGATAAAATATGTATGTAATTACAGAAATTCACTATAAACAGTACAAACAATATATAATAAATATAATTGGAGATTTTGAAAAGTTTTGTTACATAGGGATTCCACTGTAGTAATTTTAAACCAACCTTGTAGGCCAGTCATAATTGCTTTGTGAGCTAGTTTTGGCACATGGATCATAGATTGTCCACCACTAGTTTAAACACAGCAAACAGAAAATCAATCACTAATATTATTTTTAACTATATCTTTTTAACCCAATACTGTTTTGTTGTGTAGTAACTTTACAACTAAGCACTAAGCCAATAGTGGTGAGCTAATTTTGTTGTATAGTAACTTTACAACTAAGCCAACAGTGGTGAGCTAATTTACAACTAAACCAACAGTGGTGATGCTGTGTTGTGTAGCAACTTTACAATTAAACCAATAGTGGTGATGCTAATTTTGTCATATAGTAGCATTACAACTAAACCAAGAGTGGTTAAGCTACTTTGTCGTGTAGTAACTTTATAACTAAACTAACATTGGTGAAGCTAATTTTGTTGTGCAATTTTTTTTCTTTGGTTAATCTAAGAGGTGAAATGTAGCTTGTAAATAAATATACTAGAATATATCATGCAGTTTGTGTTTTTCTACTGTTAGTTATTTGACATGATGGTGCAATACGGGGAGATGTGTCCACATAATTCATCAGAATGAAATAAGGGTAGATAAGCAGTGTTATCATAAATATTACTTTATTTCTCTTTGTGCATGTCCATTAGACATACCGGGTATCTTTTGTGGAGGGGGAGAGAGAGAGATGTATAGATTTTGAGGAGAGTTTGGGTTAGTCTAACCCTAACCTCCACAACCATTCTTTCTCCGATGCGCCTTCATTCCAGCTGAGTTATGCTGTATGCAAAAACTTCAACCATAAATTCATTCCATTTTTCACCTGCAATTCACGAGCGCACCATTCGGCAGATATCATATGGAGAGCCCATCTATAGACGAATCAATAGATCACTAAAAGTGGAATCGATACAATATGGGGAGATTAGCCCACATAATATAGTGGAACAAAATAAGGGTAGATAAGTAGTGTTAGTATAAATATTACATTTATTATTTCTCCTTGTGAGTTATATATAAACAATTTGGAATGTATGCTTATCTCCCCCTATTGCAATGACATGTTTTCTTATATTGGTTAATTATTATAGCATATAAAACATAATTGTACTTATTACACACTTGGAGGACACTGATTTCCTAATCCAATGACACATACACAGGGAGTACAAAATGCCCCAATTGTATATGTCTTGACATCTCTGTTCTTGAAGCCAATCTGTCAGCTCTTCATTACGCTGAGCTCCAGCAGAGAAAAAAAATTCACCACTCCCCGGATGTTGTCCAAAAGGAGCACAAATAATTATAACACTGTGACCTGCCATGTATGCCATAGGCGGTGATAAGCTATTGTGCACTGGGGTTCCATAGATCAAAGTGGCCCAAAAGACATGCTGATGTTTAACACTTTGCTGATCAAATTTGACGGTTGTAGAAATTCTGTTATATACCCCTGATGACTAACTTTGACGATCATCAAAACAGTTATACTTCAGAAATACGGCAATTGCAACAATAGTATTACTAAAATTGTTCATCCAGGATAGTACATCATTTCAAAATGGCAGGACTCATGAAATAGTCTCTCAGACATAGCTTGTGAGTTTTATTCTTGAAAAATCTGATACTTTGGAAGATGGGATTTTGTGGTATATAGAAAGTAATGTAAATCCATGACCAGCATTATAAAAAAAAAGCAAAATTTTGCTCTTGAAATAACTGGGGTCTTTCAAATTAATTTTTTTTAAATATAATTATATTGGAGGGCCTACTGTACCGCACTAAGCATGTTACGCAATTACACAGTCATCACTATGGCTACAGTAAATAACTAGGCCTAATGTTTCGTTATGATACACAACATTTCAAAGCTCTATAACATGAGTTAAATTATTTTGTACAGATTTTTAAATGCAACACTGTCAATTTCTAAAAACATTGCAAATGCCCTTGGAATGAGAGTTAAGCATGTTTCAAATTTCTGGTCAGGAAAGTGTTTTATATCAAATAGTACAGATATTGCAGGCAATCTATAAACCATGACAAGAAACATTCTGTTCTCCAGACTACTTCCTGTGAATCTGCAGGAGTATGAGAACAAACACAGAAGAAATTCGTTATTAAATGTAATTGTAATTATTTCACATGAAACAACAAATCATTCATTATAGTATAAATATATGCAAAACAAATAATGAGGTTCTCTGTGGTAATAGTGGTACTTACTACTCTGTTAACAAATTTTAAGAATGGAACAAAGTAACATGAATCATAATGAAGCATTCAACACTAGTTTTCATATTGGAAACAACAGATGTATGAATAAATAATAAGCGCAGCATTGCTAAAGTTTAGATATATTGGGCCATTTATGCAAATAAAATAGTGAAAAAACACGGTTTTATACTTCATCCTACTGGAAATCTAGTAGGGCCATTTTGGGCCACAAAAGATTTCCAATCTAGAGTTTGTGATTGAATGCTAAAAAAAGTGACAGCAGTTGATTTCAAAATAACAAATAATATTCAGTCAGACATTTAGAAAAACAAAAATATGCAGAATTACGACAAATATCAAGTCTAATAGCTAAAAAGCTGGAAAATGAAATGACCAAAACAATTTTGTTCTAAAATAACAGTTCTAGGAAAGCAAAGACTTGTTTCCTTCCAATTTGTAATAAAGTATCAAACAGAAATTCATAGGTGCATGTCCAGTTGTAATAAAAGAGGATCGGATACAGTTAGCATCCAAGAACAGAGAGATATTAAAAAAGTATAAGAACAATTGGCTTGCAGAATGCCTGTACTCAGTAGTTTATCATGACAGTACAGAAATCAATGACAGTATTGCCCATTTTTCTCAAGAGCATGTGCATTCAGTGCAACCAAATTAGCCAATTCTAAATGCCACAATCCACCGAAGTCAGATGTGTCACAGATGTGTCAAATAAAACGGTGACAATGCATTTCCATTCTCTGGACAACATCCTGCTGGAAATCTAGTAGTACCATGGTCCTGCTACAAGGGAGATCCAGCGGGAGTTTGAGAATGAATGATGAAGAAAAAATGCCACACTAAGTATAGTACCATTACAGAATGTCAAAGAATTTCCAGTTCTCAACAGAAAGTCTGCATTATTTTTTGATGGAATTCAAAAAATTGTTTTATAAAAAAATGCGACCAGTACCACCCTGAGTATGACAACCATTATTAAGAAGTGCTAGAATCTAGACTAGATTTCAGGGAATCAAAGTTAAGACTACAAGAACTGTAACACTTCAGAAGACTACAACAGAAGATATCAAAGCCTCTTAAGAGGCAACCAGCCTACATAGTAGTCGACTACTGTGGTTACACATGTTTTTATGATGTAATGATTTTGTTATTACATGGAGACAACAGTGGACACTAACAGCTGTCAGACACCATCAGCAGCGGGTATTGTCTCTACCAGGGGACCACAGTTTGAATACAAGGATGAAAGCTGCAAACAGGGTATGATTGTATTGAAGATGTCGTATGTGGTAGAGATCAAGTGTAGATAGAAAAATAGAGATCTAAATAAAAACACAGTATAAAATTCTAGCCCAGTAAAGATATCTATCTATGGCAGCGACAATGAACCTTTATTGTGCTAAGGGCCATTTGTAAATTTATAACATCATTCGCAGACCATACAAAATGATCAACTTAAAAATTTTGCCTGCTGTACTTGCTCAAACATTTATGTAACACTCTTCTACTGTGATGGCTGGAACTGTTTTTCTTTGGTGAGACATGTGATGTTAACTGTTATAGATGTTACTACTTGCAACTGCTTTTCCAGGCTTGCGTCATCAGTCTGGAGTGCAGTTCATTCTTTGCAATGTTAAGCTAATGTACATAGGATCACATATTTGACAAATTACAGTGCAGGTGCCAATATTAGTTCCTCCAGCGCAGTGTTTGATGATATTCATATGGTCTTCCACACCTTTAGTTCACGATAACAGATTGATATGAAGTGGCCAATTTCTAACATCTGCCACTAATGAATGAATTATACACTATTTTAGCATTTACTGATCAGAAGTGTTAGTTATTTTTGCCATGATGTCTCTAACAATTCTGCATGTACACATTGTGGCATCCTGAACAGACACGATCATAGCACAGCCGAAGCCACACTCTGGCTTTAGAATGCAAGCTCGAGCTCCAATCACCCCTATGCTTAACGGCAAGGAGTGGATAACAAACCACCTGGGGGAAAGACAATAGACAAATTGTGTGGTAAACACCAAGGACATATGCTTTCTATACTTGAACTTATATATCAGGTACATTACGGTCGGTGTCCATACTTATAATGAAACAAATGATACATTATTTAACGAAATGAACTTTCGCTAGTGGCGCATACAACACAGTATCCAGCGATCTAGACGCAAAGCACTGAGAGGCACCTTTTCCCTGGAATACACTTCGGGGGCAGGCTCTCAGTGCATTGAGTGCAGATTGAATTATCGCTAGTAGACAGTGTTTTTTTTATCTGCACGTATCTTAGGCTGTATGTAATCAAGCCTAATATTTAAAAGTTGCAATGAAATCATGTGATATGGCACACTAGACTGTAATGAACCCAATACCATGTTAACCATGAATTAAGAGCACTGTGCCTATCCAATCACAATAAGACAGTTAATATGTGCTTTAATATTAAGATTAACTTATAAATTTATATTGCTATGCAACAAGATCCTAGATTTAGTGAATTTTTAGTCCATCCTCAAGACCATTTATTGGTAGGTTGTCCAAACAATAGAAGTCCAGGCACCCTGAAGTTGGATCAGAACCAACCTTCAGGGCATGGGGGAATCAGACAACCATGGTTATCCTCATAAACAAAGGAATACAGAACAAAACTGAAATGCAAAACTAAAAAGTATGTAAGTAAAAAAAACATTATCTTGACATTGGAAAAACTCTCATGCCTTGATGAGGGGTCATCTTCTCAATGGGAATATCACTCAAATGTTGTAGATCTACTTAAACAGAACAGCCATAAAATATTTCAGCATTTTGAAAGTATTGGAACATGTTTCTTCCAAGCTGTCAGCAGAAATCAGTACATACAAATTGTTAACAATGTCCATTTTTGAAATGTGACAGAGCAATTAGGTCACATTCACTTATTAGATCCCATACAGCAGATGCACAAAATTACACATTTCTGGTTTCATACATACATTAGTGCATGGTCATTACATGCATCTGGTAAATAGCAATACTGTACATATTCATGTTTTTTGGGGGGAAATAAATCAATTCAGGAACTTATTGAACAGCCTCATAAAGTATAATATTGTACATTGTTATATAAATTCTCATTTTTAACTATGGAATGACAGTGGTCAACAAAATAAACTTTAAATAAAGAGAAAAATGTTGCATCATCAAAACTAGAAGCAAAAAATATACAAATCATGAGAAAGCATATAAAATGACAATCATGCTATTGATATACTGTCTTGTTCCTTTCATAATACAGTTGACGCCCTCTATACTAGTGTTTCTCAATATTTGTGAGACTTTGGCCGGCAAACAATTTTTTTATAGGTCCAAACAAATTCTATATACACATAAATGACTTTATTGTTCAATGAGAAGCTCTTGTAGCTCAGTAGACATGTTACTATGTCCCTGCGATTGAGAAGCACTGATACATATACCGTATCCTTTTATAACAAATTTCCCCATTTAATAAAATCTCAAAATATATTTATTATCAATTTTTTTTTACTTGTACATAGTGAATTTCTTTTAGTGCATACATATTTCGTCCAATTCACCTAACAAAATTATTTTAAATGGACAACTTGAAAAAGTACACAAATTAACACTCGACGGTGATGTCCTGACAGAAATTACAACTCGTATTGCCCTAGCATCAAGTGCCTTTAACAGACTAATATTTGGAAGTCAAAGTCAATCAGCACACGCACGAAAATGCGCTTATTTAATTCCTGCGTTATTCCGGTGCTATTATATGGATGTGAGAGCTGGAATAGCTCTTTATCTTCAGAAAAGAAATTACTGAGTTTTGAGAACAAATGTCTTCATAGGATAACTAACACCCATTGGAGTGAATTCAAATCGAATGATAAAATCAGAGAAGAGACACATCAAAATTTCATCACGGATGTTATCAGAAAATGCTGTTGGTCCTACATCGGGCATGTCCTACGCGCAGACATTAACAGAATACACCACCAATCTCTTGAATGGATACCTACAGGCAAAAGAGGAAGGGGTAGACCAAAAGAAACACTCAGAAGAACAATACTTAGAGAAAGTAAAACAACCAATATTCATACTATTCAAGAACTGCACAGAATAGCTTTGAACAGACAGAATTGGAGATATCTGACCTCTGCCCTATATGCTAACTTCAGCGCAAAAGGAAAATGAATGAATATTTTGTCAGTCCAGACTAAGTTATTATTATAATTGGGTTTAATTTTACTACATTACGACAATCATAAAACTTGGTAAACTTGGTCATCCTTTGATAAACTAATGCGACGTATTGGACTGTATGCACATAACAGATGTTTAACACTTTTGCTATCCAACCACAAAGGCCCTTACAGTGCCACCTATGACAAAAGTCATCCCTGAATAAGATTTTTTTCTGTGGGGAATTTTTCTAACCCTACACCAATTTTATTCAGTGCGGAACTTCCTGTTTATTGGAAATATTATTCCAATATGAAGGAACTTGTTGTTAGATTGATTCAATGCAGATAATTGAAAATCTAATGTTATTGCAGTTTTTCATCAAACACTTCAAAATGGATGATGTAGCTAAGATACCCGGTTGACAGTAACTCAGTTTGACTTTTGGTGAGTAATAGCGATAAAACATACCTAGAATCAGTTACAAAATTATACTATAATTAACTAAAGCAATGATGGTCATGGATCGATACGAGATAGGTCTACAAGTCTAAGAGTGAATGATAGAGAAGCACTTCGAAAATGGGAGTGTGGAACTGCCATTGCTAGACAAAATCATTCATAAAATAGTTGGAAATGAAACTGTTTTGATAACAGATTGAGATGAACATTTTTGGAAAGCTTGTTTTTGAGTGAACATCTTATGAAATTTTCAAAGTCCTAACATTTATTAAGGTACGTGTTAGGCAAATGTGGCCTCATCATGTGATAAGTCCAACTTTTGCAATGTTATGCGCACAATCGTGCAATTTCTGTTAGTTTGCACATCTTTCGTGTTGTCACAAAAATCTCATGTCATTAGCAGATGACATGATGCTAAATCAACATGGCTAATACAATCGCAGATTTCTGTTTACTGAGCTTGCAAAACATCCTCCTCTCAAAAACCAAAATTCGAACACCAATTCCCTTCCCATAAAAATAAAATATGCTGTCTCCCCACCAAGCTATATTGCTCAACTGCGCTCAAATAAAGGGACACAATAAATGTAATGTTTTTTTTATTAACACTGCTTATCTCCTCCTGAGTTTCGTGCACTAACGCAGGTTATATTTTTTATGAAACTATATTTTGGTTCTGCAAACAAACAAAAACCGGCCACATCTGCTTAACATGAACCTTTATTAAAAAATGATTTCTTAAAATGATCACTCACAAAACTCAGTGCCTAAAAAAAAGCATGGCAGTGTGAAAACTGAATTAAACAGGAATATCTGTGAAAGTGATGTTATTTTTATTATTTTGTCTATTTATAAGAATACATTAACAATCCTTTTTATTGTACTGGATGTGATATCAAAACATTATAATCCGACACATAGATATTCACTCATGAATGTTCTGAAAATATTGCTACATTCTTGAAACATTTAATGTCTTGCCACATATGCACATCGATCTTTGTTGTATTTCTAATTCATCTGTTATCCACATTTTAGACCCAGTAAAATGCTGAATTAGAGGTATACAAAAGAACTGACAAAAATATGGAGAAAAAAACATGGCAAGAGATTCACATAACAAAGAATTTATGAATAATCTGTTACTACAAATGTTTTGAAAAAACAATTTTTTTCTATGGGCGTATTAAATGGATTTTAACAGTTTACAAATTTACAATTAAATTATTAAATACAGCGGATCATTTGTCTGGCAACTTTCTTCTGAACAGTAATACGTGGGGTTCTGGAAAAAAAATGTGTATGAAAAGATGGTATTATTGTTTTTAATAAAATCATTTCAATCAAAATAGTCCTATGTGTTGCTTCAGTCACAAACAAAACACAATAAAGTATAACTATTGAATAATAAAAGTGGAACTGACCTGTATCCCCAAAGTAGATACTAAAAAGTATGTGTGCTGGTGGTTCCTATACCTTGGTTACAGTGCCTAGTCCTATTTGTTCTATAATTTGATTCAAATTCCTTCAGTTGCAATATAGCAAGCAGAGAAATATAGCATACCACAAAACAGCCAAAAACATAAACCGTAGTATGTCTCCTTTATTAGAGTAGGATATAATTCTGGCAGCCCACAGTAAATTTTAGGCTTAAAGAAAGCATGATGGTTGCAGAATCATACACAAAATGGTAATTTTCTTTAATTTACAGTATGCTTAGCCTATAACAAACTCAAACATCTAGAGATCGAAGATCGCAAGTAAACACATAAAACTGTGACTATTCAATGCAAGTGTGATTTCATCATTGACATATGGATGTTGAAGTTGGAAAGCTACTGCAATAATGGATAAGAAGTTAGTTGCCTTCGAGAATAGATGCCTCAGAAAAATCACAAATACTAATTGGAAGGACTTCAAATCAAACGACATACTAAGAATACAAAACAAGAATATGTGCTGAACATCATCGGCCACGTACTTAGAATGAAGGAAGACAGAATTCCACGACAAGCCTTCATGTGGACACCAGACGGGAAAAGAAAACGGAAGACCAAAAACAATGCTCAGAAGAACATTTATGAATGCATTAAAATCAACAGGCATAAATGGTTAGTCGTAGATGGTTAGTTGGTGTCATCAGACCACCATGTCATGGTAAGTGGAAGTCAGTGTGGCAGAAGTCCTGATGAAATATAAGAGAAGATGGACCAAGGTCACAACTGCAACGACAAGTACCTTTTAGGCCAGGTGTTGGGAAATGAGACAGTTTGCATAAACCAAAGACGATATAAGGATGAGCCCTTTTTATTCTCCTTCTTTCTCTCAGCCCCCTCCCCTTATATCTTGCTGTCTGTTTCTATGGGCCGTTTGGCTTGAGTCATAGATACTGATACCTTCTCCCCCCTTACTTATTTTGGAAAAACGTATATACGTATTTTTGTTAATTTTGCTAATAATATGAATAGAATGCAATAAAAACACACTTCAGAGAGACAGCTATGCATACACCTTCATTAAACAACTGGACATTACCTTTTCATGTACCAAGCACTAAATGTTGTCAGGAAGAGTAATCTTCCTCCAAAGTTGTTTGGTTGGTTGCTGATCCAGCGGTCCATGCACTTTGACCCAATGCCATTGTGTGATATATGTATGTGTTTGTGAGCTGTTGTTTTGTTCCATATAATGTGTTCCATTTATCTGGCCCTGGAGGGGGCTCCTCCAAAGTCAGATATATAGAATATATGAAAGAAATTAATAACTTATAAACATATGTTGATGTCACTACTTGACATGTTTTAGAGGGCGCATGTGTTCAAAAATACTACTAGAAAACTGAAGCAGATGCATGGATTCATAGTCAGACATAACTGGACTAACAAATGAAGTCTCTAAGAAATATTTGAGGCAGAAGTATGGCTTCAACTCCATTCTCTTACTAGTACTATGTTCTATTCTGCAAAAACTATGACACTGACCATCTGCATTACTTTTTATGTTAATTGTGAGGTCTCTCTTCTTGGTGTCAATTCTCCGCATTTCTCTCCAATGATAATGACACTGAAAATATGTCATTATTCTTATTTGTTTATTTTTAAGCAAACCCATATCCCTTCAGGTCGTCACTCTGGAAACATCAACACAAAATATTTTGCCGTGCCTCTCTATTATCAGTTTTTTTTAACCATAAGTGCGGAGAATTGTAATCCTGCTCACTCTTTAATATTATAAATCCATACTTTCCTATGACCTCTTCTTCTTCCAACCTCAACTGTTCCCTGCAAGATAGTTTTGAAAAGAGAATCATGCCTCATCACGTGGCCAAACCAAACAAGTCTGCGACGCCTTACCACTATCATGAGATGATCTTGTTGGTTTGCAAGAGTATTTACTGGTATTTTGCTTCTCACATCAATGAGGAAGTGTCAACCCAACTCTCATGTCATACCTCATCTGAACAAGTGTCAAGGTGAATTGAAATTCAATGCAGTGGTTTTATATTTGTTTCACCAAGCTCTAAGCAGCCCAGACTGCATTGCTGGAATATGCCGTCATGCCAGATGGGCAGATAAATTATCGTGCCTCATATGCGTAAATTCACAGAAAATCTGGTTTTATGTGTAATGGTTGACAAGACCATCATGCTTTTGTAGATATTCTCAACATGACATCACACCATTCTAACATACACCGTTATGAATTCCTAACAGGTCATCAACCAAGCATGGAGCCTGAACGAGTCTCAGGCCATCCACTAGTGAGAGTGTTCACACAATATAAGATAATATAAACAATACAACATGAACTGTGCAATAATATAAGCTTGGGTATCTCAAACTGGACAGTGTAATATAGATCTGACCATTAATTTGTTTAAATGTCTACAGATGAACCGTAAATGTTTTTAAAATTCTTATTATACTACCTAAATACTACCTGGCTCATGTCGCATGTAGTGTATCCAACCATGGCTTTGCTGAACTCCAATACTCCGCCACTCTGACTCTGACATAAGGTGAGACTTTGGAACAAGTTTGGCTAGCGCTTTTGGAAGCATAACATGCCTGAAATGACAAATATGCCTAACTTAGTTCACCAATTCAAGTAATTAGATACAACGATTACAACAGATGGAAGAAGTTCAACAGAAATAAGAAGCAGAATAGGACAGGTAAAAACAACATTAAAAAAAATAAAAAATATATTGTGTAATATGACCTTGTCATTGGAGGTGAAAAAGAGAGTTCTGCAGTGCTATATAACTCCTATACTGATATATATATAGATGCGAGTCTTGGACAGCAAAGAAACGTGCAAGTGGAAAATTAGATGCAGTAGAGATGTGGTTCTACAGTAGAATGCTAAGAATACCATGTACTGCCAAGAAAACTCATGTGTAATGTGGTGTTGAAAGAGTCAAATGTGAGACAGAGCTTAATCAATAATATAAGAAAAAGATCATCTTCATGTTTTGGCCACTCTATGAGATAAGGAGGTTTGGAGAACATAGTCACAACAGGTAAGATTGAAGACATCAGAGACAGAGGGCGACAATGTGAGAAAATATTAGACAGTTTAAGAATCTGGCATGGCAGGGAAACAACAACGATCCTGTTACATAATACTGAAGATAGAGAGCTGTGGAGAGCTATGATCACCTACGTCAGCTGGCATGGCACCTGATGATTATGAATGCCTAACTTACAAACTGAACATCCTTCTACATGATTATGTGTACTGTATTCTCTTATGATCAGTAGATAGTGCAGTTTCAAAGATATCTTCAGTCTATTGCTGATGTCAGGATTCCACATGTAAATTTTAGCAACACTTCCTTGATTTATTTGAAAGGAATTGTTTCAAAATTAAGTGAAACCGAGAATGTCTTTTATAAAAATTCTTTTACTCTGTGTAGAGAAAAATTAAAGAAAATATTTTAGGCCTAGTTAATAAGTTATGAAATTTTAATTAATTTAGAGCTAGCCCTACTTAAAGTAACTACTGCTCAGTGTCAAGACAAACAATATAAAATAAAATTAACTATCATTTTATGCTTAAATTTAAATTCTTATAAGCCCTATTTTAAAACAAGTTTAATTGTTGTAGGCTCCTATGTAAAAATATAGTATTGTTGACATCAACTTTTCATTAATCCCCACCTTTATCTTGTTAACAACTCTTGTCTTTTTCAGAAACAATCCTTTCCCCACTCCCCAACATGTAAACATAATTTATGGACATCCCTTTGATTTTGATCACAACTGATCTACTGATAGGTCTAGACTACTCTATTGTTTGTAGTTTGTTCATTCTCAAATTCCCACTGGGTCTCTCTTGTTGCAGAACAATGGTTCTGCTAGATTTTCGCAAAACGTCATAGTCCAGAGAATGGAAATGCGTTGTGCCGCGGTTTTAATTTACGCAAGTGACCCGGCACATCTGTCTTCTACAACAATTATATATTAGGCATTAGGAAATCGTAAGGGGACGTGAAAGTGAATGTGGCTTAAATTACTTCCCTTGTTTTGGCAGCGTCCAAGAATCCATTTTTTGCATCACGTGAAACACTGACCACAGCAATTGTCTTTAGACAACGCGACGCAACTTTATTGTTTATAAAAGACAACTGTTTAATTTTTCTCATTATTTGTGCATCGAATTACGTAACTAGAAGTTGGAAGTATGCTGTGTACATTTTTCACCAAGCAATTAAATAAGCCTAGGTAAGTGTTTTTTCTCTTTGCACACGTATATTTATTAATTTGAATAAAATAGGATGTTGTAACCATGTCTAACAAATGAAACAACCATTTTTCTCTTTATATACAAAATTTCACTATTTTTGGAAGTTGCTGGTAATTATTATCGAATTTTAAACAAACGCACTGCAGATCGGTCACGCGTTCCTCAGCCGCCATCTTGTCTACCGCTATTCTTTACTGCTCGCTTCGATAATTCTGAAATGTCTCTTATTTAAAGAAATTGACGTTTAACAACTACAATTCCTGCCTCTTTTAATTTCTTTAATTCATTTTTAAATGATACTAGTAAAAAATCTAAGATTTATATGTAAAATAATTGAAATTATTGGTACAAGACCATGCCGAGTGCGCGTACTTATGTATTATCATGCGTCCGTCGCCATGACGACTGAAGTGTTTTCTTAGTCACATCGGTCTGTTTCATGTTGATAATTTTACAAGAAACACATTTCAAATTAAATATATATTATTTATGAAGTCCAATTGCTTATAATTCTCTCATGAATATTTCGTAAAATTCACTTTTATGTGAGAGATGCTTTCTCCTTTCAATAGACCTAATAAATCAAATCAATGCAGACAACGTCAACTTCGGCATCTTCCAAACGTTCTCCCTCTTTTTGGTATCGTTGTCTCTTGTTGTTTATTATCAAATTTGCTCAATTTTCTACATAAGCCTATCTACAGAATACTGTAATAAAGTATTTAATTATATAGGGCTAATTAGGTATCACTAAAATAGGAAAAACAAAAAGCAAATTTTGAAAATTTGGTGCACATACCTACCTGGTAATTTATTCATACCTTTGACATAGAATTGTTTATGTACATGTGTACCAAATGCCAATAATAATAAAATATTATATTTCAGATACAAAGAGGGCTGAGGTTACAGATTGCCAGCCACATGCATGTTGCCATAAAGGGAATCATAGAAGAGGTTTTAATTATGCTAATTAGACACTATTATTAATTATTAATTGGCTCTGGTTGCATCGGAAAATTAACACAATGTAATAAATAGGTGCATCTTGTCTTACCGAACAAGAAAATGTATAATTTGTTATATTTTTGTATCCTAAATAATTAATAAATGTGAAAAATGTATATGATACATTCAATTTCAATTATGCTAATTAGACGTCATTTTTAATTATTAATTAATTCTGGCTGCGTCAGAAAATTAGCATAATGTAATCAACAGGTGCGTCTTGTCTTTCCAAACAAGAAAATGTATAATTTGTTAGATTTTTTAATGCAAATAACTTTGATATTCATAAATTAGTGGCTCGGTTCTAAGGCAAGGCCGCAACTTTTTGACAACTGTCATTTCATATTTCCTTATATGTTCCATGTAATTATCTTGATGCGAAAATTAATTCGAATAAAATGTGTAACTTTTTTCAGAATTGACGTAGAGACTTGGTTGAGGTATCATTGGATTGCAATTTTCAAGGCCTATCTAACTGTGGTATTTAAAATGTTGTACACCCATTTTGAAAAGTTTGTCCTAATGCCTACTATAAATTATATTATATATTAATATTTAGACCTAAAAATAGTAGTAAAAAAGCTAGCCATTAGCACTAATCGAAATATGTCCGCAAAAAGATATTTAGAGTAATGTCCCTTATAAACATGCCATTTGCCGACATTTTCATTTTTTCATGGACCACGTGTGCACTATCCAATGGAATTGTCATTTAGTGACGCCACGCAGCTTTAGTTCATATAAAAGTGAACTGTATACTATTTATCATCCATTTGTTCAGTGTATTAAGATTATAAATGTTGGAGATACCTTATCTACAATTAACACCAAGCAATTAAACAAGACGAGGTAGGTGTTTTTTCTCTTTGCACACGTATATTTTTTAGTTTTGATTTTAAGTGATATGTGAAACCATGTCTAACATATTCAGCAACCATTTCTCTCTTTATGAACCAAATTTTAACATTTCTAGAAATACCTTGTAATTATTATTAAATTTTAAAAATGCTATGGTGATCGACCGACCACGCTACTAACTTTAGAGTTCGTTTTCGGCTGTTCAATGTTGCCGCGCCGTTAATTATCAATATACGTGTATAATGTTAAAAATTTAAGTTACAGTTTAATGAATTTCTACATCTTATCATTCTTTAGTTAATTTAATGTGACACTATGTACTAGTTTTTATTGAAATGTCTTCAAACAGTATTATATTAAATTATTCAAGGGTACAGATAAAAAAACATGTCAGCGCGTCAGAATGCTTGCAGCCCATGTTACCATGACGATGACAAGTGTTTGTGTCTCACTGTCACTGTAATCGAACTCAGATAGCTTCTATTCAAACATTATTAGTAGGTCTAGGTATAAATTAGAATTACCGTAAAGATAATTTTTAAGATGCATTATTGGATATTCAATTTAATTCTGATAGTGAGCAGCACTGTAGACGTGAAGATGAACATGCGGCAATATGGTTCGCCATTACGCATGTGCATATACAAGTTTCTACAGAGTCATGTCAGTGTTAAGCATTGTTCCTCTCTAATTAATTATGTAGGTAGAGTATTATTTGGTAAAGTCTTGTCTACTGCACCTCATTACACTACAGTTTCACGGATGTCCTATGAAATGGGTCTGCAGTCTGATGTTATGGCTGGAGACCTAATGCATAAGGCTTTAGGCATCTGGGTTCCCTCATCCCTCCCACCCACACTTTACTTTCTTGCGTGGCGTATCTCCGTCTCGGGGCTTCCGTCTATCCACCACATATTTTCTTCTTTTCTTTTTTCCTCTTGTATTCTCCACCTCAACATGTGTTCATCCTCTGTTCCAAACCTCCCACTTACTTATTCGCCATACAGTTCCTGTACTCTAGTCAGTTGGCATTCGCTATGTCCTACCTTACCTCCAGAATTTTCTTATTAACCCTATCACTCCTATGAGATTTCCCAATTGTCAATCCCCCATCCCTAACACAAGGGGCATAACTCCTCCAATTTGTTGATATGATGATATTAAAAATGCATTTTCTTTAAAACTGTCTGTCCTATCACACTCAGACTTGGCAGATAAACAGAAAAATGAACAGTCTCACAGGAAACTATACCAACAATAATCTAACACTTATACATTCCAAAAAATAAACTGTTAAAGTTAGAATTATGAGGTGAAAAAAATTTTTAACTTACATTATCAGCACAGGAAAAGTATCTGGACTCATCAGTAGTCAACTCTTGTCAATGTTGCATGATACTGCGAGAAACATTCTCCTTTGCCCAGCCAAATCTGACACAAACTACAACCATAGACGGTCTCATGTGCCCTGTTTCTGCTTCCATGCTGCCGGTTCTTCACACACCAGAAACATGCCCTTTTGTTCCCTACCATACGAATAAGCCTGTGCTCAAGCAGGTTATTGTTACAGACACCCGAAGTTGCAGCATGATTGGTGGGAGCCTTCCTTTTCTTCGATATGTTGCCACTTAAGAAAGCTGAGCTCAAACTCAATCGGAAGGCTATCTGCGCAACATTCTTTTCCTTCGGGTGGGGTCGATGGGAACAAGAGTGAAGGATGGAGCTGTTGATGATGGCAGTTTGCAGGAGGAAGCGAAACATGTACCTCCACCATTTGACAGATTTCCTGCCCACAGGGTAATAGGAACAGAGTTGGTCAAATCTGTCTACTCCTCCCATAGACTGATTATAAACAGCCACCGGGGATGGTATCTGCAAATCTATTTTGCCGTGTGGGGTACGACGTGCCACAGTTGTGAGACCTGGAGTTGTGTTTGTACTCAGAATGGATACAAATCTCTTGTCTCTCCAAACAGTGGCCACTGTGTTACCTTGCTGCCTATACTGCACATCACCTCGCTTCATAGATTTGGTACTCTTAGGTTTGAAAGCATCTGGCCATCCCTTGCGATTTGGCCGTATCGTGGAACATGAGTATGATTTGTTTTGCAACAGATCATTTGCCAGCTGAACAGATGAAAAATAATTGTCATAAAAAATATGGTGATTCTTTCCAAAGAAAGGCCGACATAATTTAGTGACAACATAATGTCCAGATCCATGTGGCATTGGTTCCAGAACTTTGCCAACATAGACATCAAAGTCTAACAGATAACCTGTTGCAGAGTCGGCCGCACACCAGACCTTGATCCCCCATGGGTGTGGCTTACCCTTGATGTACTGCTTGAAGGAAAGACGACCATTGTAAGATATCATAGCTTCATCAATGCTTATGTTCTTTCCAGGAGAAAAAACAGAAGCAATATTCCTTTTGACCATATCCAGAAATGGTCTGACTTTATATAGGGGATCATAATCTTTGTGGCCTTTGGGATGCTGCCTAGAAGAATCATTCAGATGAAAATATTGAGATATTTTCTCAAATCTATTTTTCCCCAAGCATGATGATATACCTAGAACATTGAGCCTGTCATCTGTACTCCAATACATGCTATACTCAGGCAATACATGTATGCCCATCACGATGTAAATATGGAAAAAAAGTTTTATTTCGCCGGCAGTTACGGGTGACCAGTACGTGTCTTCTTTTCCTGCTAGTTCTTGACGCTGTGTTGCGTACAAATTGGTCTGATCTGCTGCAAATTGATAAAACTCCTCATTGACGATGAGACTAAAGTAATCAAAAGGAGTAGCATTCGCATCAAGATCATGCACAGGGCCAACGTTTTCAATAAAGTTCTCGACTTCCACAGGAAAAATTTTGTCACTCCAGCCGTCATTCATGACGCTACTATTAGTGTCGCTAATTTCGTCCTCGTGGTCCGAATCACTATCGAAATCGAATATAGGAACTTCAACGTCGCTTTCAACATCTTCTACAGCATGTAAATCACATGCATCGTGCATATCACCATCGCAACTGCGGCCGGTCACATCAGTATACATACGAATAATATTTTCCATTTCAAAAACTAGGTCTAAAATTTCGCTACATCTAAATAATTCGTATAAATACAGTCTTACGTCCGTTCGCTCCGATTGAAAAACTAAAAAGAAAGCTGAACCACAGATCTGCGCAATGGTCGTGGTTTTTGATAGATCCGGCGGAAACTAAAAATGTACTATCGATCGCAACGGAACACGTAAAAAAAAGCGACTCCGCGGAGCTCCAGGTGTCAGCACATAGAAGCGACTCCGCGGAGCTCTAAGGGCGAATCGGTTAATTAGCCCCAATTATGCCTGGCAATTGGTACAGTATATTCAACAGATGCGTCTTGCCTTCCCGAACACAAAAAAGTATAATTTGTATGGTGTTTTATCATAAATAAGTGAAATAATTAATAATTAGACAATTAAATTACAAGTAAATTATGCAAATTAGCCACCATTTTGAATATTAATTAGCCCCAATTATGCCTGACAATTGGTACAGTATATTCAACAGATGCGTCTTGCCTTCTCGAACACAAAAATGTATAGTTTTATGCATATATTATCATAAATAACTGAAATATTTCATAAAATGCAAGTTCTGCTTCAATTCTTGGTCACAACTTTCATCATCAGTCCGTTCATATTTTATTATATGTTCCCATGTAATTATCTTTTCCTGAAATTTCGACAAAAAAAATTCATAACTTTTCACAGAATCGACCTACAGACTTGGTTGAGGTATCGTTGAATTGCAAATTTCAAGGGCTATCTAACTGTGGTGTTTATAATGTTATAAACCCAATTTGAAAATTTAGTGCTAATGCCTAAAAAAGCTATTAATTAATGTTCCCATGTTTCATTCAATTTATTTTGATGTTAAATTTATATCATTGATTAAATTTAATAAACTGTGATGACAAAGATAAATAATTAAGCCTAAAATATGATTGAATTTGATTCATCCTCATGTTAAAACAGACGTGAAAATTAAATTACAAATAATTAATTATTACATCGCAAACAAATCAGATATAAATCTAAGAGGTTTGAATTTAATATAAACTAAGTTTAAATTAGCAGATATAAATAACCAAATGGCCAGAGGGTGTCCGACAAAGTGGATGGTGCCGCAGTAACCTAATGAACAAATAGTAATGCAAAATGATGTAAAAAGGTTACTAAAACACTTACCTAGCCTATTAATAAAAATATATTTTTAAGAAAAAAAACAAAAAACATACAATAAAACTAAACAGGACAATTCTCAACGTATCGGCTCAAATTGAACCTTTTTCAAGAGACAAACAACAGAAAACGACAAAATAAAAAAATAAATAGATGTCTATATTTCATCAAGCCCTCGTCTCCATAATAGCGCAGGGATGGCAACGCATCTAGTCAAGGTGAAAATGCGTGCATTCATTATAAACAAACCGAAAGTGGGAAATTAGAGACACTATAGATGAGTGCAAGAATAATAAAAGAAAAAGATAAGAAAAATACCCCTTTTGTCGCTCTATCAGACAGGCAGGTTTTAAGAACATAGTCAAAACAGGCACGACTGAAGGGAACAGAGACAGATGGGGACGTGAGAAAATATTCATGTGACAACCTAGCAAGGCTTGGAAACAACGATCCTGATAACAATACTGTGAACAGAGAACCATGGTCACCTACGCCAACAAGAATGGCATATGACAATGATAGATGAGTAATGATGAGGTTGTGTGGTGGTGGGGTGAGTGGGTTTGGGGAAGGAAGGATAGAAGAAGAATCAACATTTGAAAACGCATGGAATGAATGTGAAACCAAATATAGACATAAACATATATATAAAACCAAACCTAAACATACATAGAAATGTAAACACACACCAAGAGTCAAGAAATAAACACATAAGATGGACACAGATGTGTGAAGGATACCCACACAAAATGCACAGGCATGTAAATGTATCCACACACAGGAAAGGGCTCACACCAGAATAGGTATACACATTGACACAGAATGGAGATACGTGCATTAACATAAAAAAACGCTCACATAAATATACATATATATATGTATACACAAATATGAACATTCATGCACATAAACACTTTCTCGTATAAATAATAACATGAACATTCATACACATAGAAACATATACATATATTAATGTAAATATAAACGTTCGTTCACATAAAGATAATGCTATAACAACTGCATATGTATACATACAAATGTGTGGCCCAAAGTAATTGTGTGGATACATAGAACCATGTAAAACGAAATGCATATACAAATAACTATATATGTGTGGGCACCCATCGAAGAGACAACTGCAATAAAAACGAGGAAATCAAAATCTAAATATGTAAATGATTTAACAATAACAAAATGGCAGAGTACAAAATAATCACATATTGACATACACAAACGAAAGAAGACATAAAGGAATTATATAGAAGAACGGCAAACACAAAAATAATAATTATTCACGAAAGTGTACAAAGACAAATAATTACAAGAATCAGTGCAATACGGGAGTAGAGGGTATAAAGAAAAGGTGGGTAACTCAAACAAAACGGTGATTAATGTTCATTCCGTTTGGTTGCAAGACTCCCATATGACAAATGAGACGATATTCCAAGGACTGACGTTGCCGGTCACCGGTATAACAACGTAACAAACCGGTTACAGAGACATCAGAGCTACCATGATGTGACAGGCTGTTAAAATGATTATCCTTCACACATCTGTGTCCATCTTGTTATGTGTTTATTTCTTGACTCTTGGTGTGTGTTTACATTTCTATGTATGTTTAGGTTTGGTTTTATATATATGTTTATGTCTATATTTGGTTTCACATTCATTCCATGCGTTTTCAAATGTTGATTCTTCTTCTATCCTTCCTTCCCCAAACCCACTCACCCCACCACCACACAACCTCATCATTACTCATCTATCATTGTCATATGCCATTCTTGTTGGCGTAGGTGACCATGGTTCTCTGTTCACAGTATTGTTATCAGGATCGTTGTTTCCAAGCCTTGCTAGGTTGTCACATGAATATTTTCTCACGTCCCCATCTGTCTCTGTTCCCTTCAGTCGTGCCTGTTTTGACTATGTTCTTAAAACCTGCCTGTCTGATAGAGCGACAAAAGGGGTATTTTTCTTATCTTTTTCTTTTATTATTCTTGCACTCATCTATAGTGTCTCTAATTTCCCACTTTCGGTTTGTTTATAATGAATGCACGCATTTTCACCTTGGCTAGATGCGTTGCCATCCCTGCGCTATTATGGAGACGAGGGCTTGATGAAATATAGACATCTATTTATTTTTTTATTTTGTCGTTTTCTGTTGTTTGTCTCTTGAAAAAGGTTCAATTTGAGCCGATACGTTGAGAATTGTCCTGTTTAGTTTTATTGTATGTTTTTTGTTTTTTTTCTTAAAAATATATTTTTATTAATAGGCTAGGTAAGTGTTTTAGTAACCTTTTTACATCATTTTGCATTACTATTTAAATTAGCAGCCCACCTGTACTCATATTCATCATCTGTGTATTTGTCTGAATAATATATCTGCATCTGGAGACTTGACATTTCTTCTTTCGTTAATTTAATTGCAGGCTTGCCGCGTCCGTCCGGATTATTCTTCAACATGTCGATCGTTGATAAGGAATAAATTTTTTGAACTCTTATTGTGGTCAAATTTGGAGTTGTCTTACTTTGAACAATGAATGCAATAAGAACTTTGATTGGCTTTTACTTTGCTCATTTCAGAAAAATTCCTCCAATCACAGATCTCGAATCTGCGCATGGTAACTAATAACATCAAAGTAAAATATTGGTTCTATTCATAAAAGAGTAATTACATCTATGGTCCCAATAGTGAAAAATTCTCTCTACTTCGATAGTGAACAATTCTCTCTACTTTCATAGTGAACAATTCTCTCTACTTCGACCATAGTGAAGTGGAAAGCTTTTTTAGTGACCACCCACCGTCTTTCCAACTTAACAAATTTGTATCGACGCTCTGCTAGAACTCAAATCTTAAAAAAATACTTGGACCAAACCGGGGACCTTGTTTTAAGAACACCCACGATTTACGAAATCTACAGCACTGGTCCTTATTCTTCGCTGGTAGCTGGCCTAAGTCAGAGAGTTGGGAGAGGGTGTGGCATATGCAATATAGATCAGCTATTCATCACTATCAAGTGTCGTATCGAATGGCGTTGGCGATAATATATCTCCATGTACATCGATCTCCCATATATGTCATAATTATCTCCCATATATTTCATATATCCCATATATATATATATATATATATATATATATATATATATATATATATATATATATATATATATATATATATATATATATATATATATATATATATATATATATATGGAATATTTCATATTCCATATATCTCCCATATATTTCATACAAGAGACATTGCATGACTACAACACGTCTATATCGATCGGAGGTCGCCCTATTTGCAACATGCGTTTCGCTGATGATATTGATCTTATAGCTGGGTCAGAACAATCATTGCAAGAATTAACATCAAAGTTAGAAAAAGTTGCCAGCAAGTACGGAATGGAAATCAATTCAGATAAGAGCAAAATCTTGGTAAACAGCAGAGACACAGAAAACCAGACTAATATCATGATGAATGGACATAAGCTTGAAGAAGTGAATACCTTCAAATACCTCGGATCCAGTATATGCAGCGATGGTAAATGCAAAGCAGAACTAAAAATAAGGCTGGAGATGGCTTTAGCGTCCTTGTCAAGGCTAACTGTGATTTGGAAAAGCAACATCAGTGTTGAAGTGAAAATCAAACTGTATAGGTCGCTGGTGCTTTCTGTTGTGTTGTATGGTTGTGAGAGTTGGACACTCACTGCGGACATGGAGAGAAGATTACAGGCTTTCGAGTATAAATGCTACAGAAGAATTATACGAATTTCCTATAGGGAACATAAGACCAATGTGTACGTAAGAAATAAAGTAGAGATGTGTGCAGGTGGTGTCCAGGAGCCATTGCTTTCAATAGTGAAATGACGAAAACTAGCATGGTTCGGACATGTATGCAGGCACGATTCCTTGTCAAAAACAATACTGCAGGGAACTGTCGAGGGTGGAAGAAGCAGAGGAGGACAAATAAAGACATGGACAGACAATATCAAGGAATGGACAGGGCTAGATATTTCCACACTCATCCGCATCGCTGAGGATAGAATTCGCTGGAGGACTCCGTGTGCTGAAGCTTCCAATGTGGTACCCCTACGACCCTGAAGGGTTATGGGTTTTATGGATATTGATTGATATGTCATAATCTCTGTTGGTGTCGTCAATCGAAGCCATTTAGTCAAACTGTTAAATATCTTTTCTCTGGTCTTTACCTTTATCTTTTTCCTTTTATATTTCCGGTTGTCACTATATTCTCAATGCCTCCTCTTCTCATTACATGCCCAATAAATGTTGACTGTCTTTTTCTAATATAATCAATAATGCTTCTTTTCACATCTATCCTTCTAAGACAATTCTTCTTTCTTCCTCTTTTACCCTTTACGGGTGTCGAGGGAGATACAATGTTCTTGTTCTCGCTTTTCTGGCAGCTTCAGATAATGTTATTTGGTGTTCGTGTAATGTCTCTTTGATGTTGTCGATCCAGCGTACTCTAGGTCTACCCTTGGCTCTTATTTCTTCTTCTCCTCTCTTCATTCATATATGCTTTATAAACTAATGAATCACACATCATTCTTTCCAGATGACCAAATCAGTGTATCTGTTGGTTTTGTATGTACTGTAGAATTGATATGACACCCACTCTTTCTCTTATGGCATCGTTTCTAATCAATTCTGCATAAGTAATATTTGCCGTCCAAGGTATGCGTAACATTCTTCGAATAAATCACATTTCCAATGCCTCCAATGATTTTTGTGATGTCTTATTCATTGTCCATGCTTCACTTCTATACAGTAGCACTGGTTCAACAAATGGTACATTTGAGGACACGTTTTCAAGTATCCATCTATATGGACTTGTTGCAAAGAATATTTTTCACTTTATGGAATGCTGCTTTTGCTTGTCTTATTCTGCTTATAATTAAGTCTTGCATATACCATCTGAAGTTATTAATGTTCCTAAATATTTGAAACTATTCACCTGTTTTAAGTTTTTCTCATTTAATACTATTTTGTTATTTGGTGGGATACTATTTCCTGATATTATAATTGTCTCTGTCTTTTTTATGTTCACCTTTTTGTTCACTTTCTATCACCGTCTTGTTTAATAGATCTTGTAGATTAGATGTTCTTGGTTTTCTGTTATCAATACAGTATCATCTGCGTATCGTAGATTATTGATATTGTGTCCTCCTATTTTAATGCTTGGCATATTTTTAATTGATCTAAAGATATTCTCGCTGTAAAGAGAAAATAAATCTGGTGACAATATACATCCCTGGCGCACACCTTGTTTTATTTATGCATACTTCCCAGTTATATTATCCACTTTCATGGCTGCTTCTTGTTGCCAGTATATATTGCATACAATTCTAAGATCTTTACTGTTCATAATAATATCTTCTAGCATTTTGATAATCTGGTCGTGTTTTACTTTGTCGAATGCTGTGGTGTAATCTATAAAGCAAACGTATATATCTTTCTGAACTTCTAGTGATCTTTCAATTAAAGTCCTTAATGTATATATGTTTAATGTATAATGTATATAATGTATATATGGCGTTTTGTGTTCCTTTCCCTTCAACAAATCCAAATTGTTCATCCGCTATTTCCTCTTTAATTTTCTGTCTTGTTTTTCTCATAATAATCCTTAACACAATTTTTGTTATCTGACAGGAAAGATTAATTGTTCTGTATTCTTCACATTATATTGCTCCTTGTTTCTTTAGTAACGCTATAAATGTTGATTTTAGAAAGTCATCAGGTAAATAATCACTATCATAAACATAATTAAATAATGTTGTTATTATTTTTATTCCGATGTCTTCCAGCGCCTCTAGTTCTTCAACAGAAATATTTTCAGGGCCTGTTGCTTTCCCTTTTCTCATGTTTTTATGTTATCTATAATTTCCTCTTCTAGTATTGGTGGTCCCTCACAATTTATTGTATTTTCTATTAGTTCTGGTCTTTCTTCTCCACAAAGCTCTTTTATTTATTCTGTCCATCTTTTTACAGTCTTCTTTCTTCAGGAGCATTTTGGCATCCTTTGTTATATTTTGTTTTTCCACCAGTAAGTTCACTAATCATTTTGTGTATGGTTTTTGTGTCTTTATTATAAGAGGTTTCTATTTGTTTGCATTGTTCATTAAACAATTTCTCTTTTGCTTCATTGCATTTATGTTTTACTTCTTTATATTCTTATATTCCTCTTTATTATGTTTGTTTTTCCTTCGTTTATCCATTATGTTCAGAATACCTTGTCATCCATTTATTCTTGGTATTTTATATTTTAGGTGGAAGCACTTCTTGTCCTGTTTGATGTATGGAGTCTCTCAACTTTGCCCATTGTTATTTACACTAGTTATTTTGGCTATTGCATTGTATCTATTCTTTATTATTATTTGGTATTGGTCTCTCAGTTCTTTATTATTTTTAAGACTGTCTGTGTTGTCTTATATTTTTCATTATTCTGCTTATTTCTGCTCAGCTATTAGTAGCTCCTAATCCTGAGTTGCTCCAGATGTATTGGTTTTAGCTTTCTTGTAGAATGAATAAGGTGGCTCAGAGAGGTATTGCTTTTTGGGTCAACACATGATCTCTACATTTCATTTGCGAAAAGTGAAAATGAATTAAGTTTTATGAAATCACTAAATAGGAAAACAGGAAAAAACCCACCAATCTTATCACTACAATATGTTTCCATATTTTACATATCGGATTTAGTTTCCCGCCGAAGACGGAAGTGTCGGACCATTGGTGCAAATAAAACGGTGACACAACGCATTTCCATTCTCTGGACTACATCCTGCTGGAAATCTAGTAGGACAGAGATCCAGCGGGAGTTTGAGAATGAACGCTGAAGAAGAAGAAGGATTGAGTTTCACTGCAGTGATTTCTCAGTACTCCGTACTTTTAGTGATTCGTAAATGATCATTACCATTTATTGCTACTTTTCGCCTGTCGTATTACTTTTTACTGCAGTACCATCCAGGAGATAATTGGAGAAGGGATGTAATGTTCAAACCTACCACCTCTCTCTTTTGAAAATCGAAAATATGTGCTCACTGAGGAAAACTAAAATCCAGCGGATAAAAGATAGAAACAGGGTGATGAAGTTTTGCTAGTCATTGGAAACACTCATAATAACACATATAAATCGACGTTTAGACCAAAAGGCCTTAGTCAGGACTACATACACAACATAGAACGACGAGCAAGAACAATACAGTTGACCTTCACATGGCCGAGTTAAATGTAATGTGACATTTGTGTGTGTTGTTATGTGTGTTTCCAGTGATTAGCAAAACATCATCACCCTGTTACTAGCTTCACTCTTAGGAAAATACAAAGTACTGGAAAGTACAATTGTGTGTAAATCCCCCCTCACGTTTAATCATTTTCCCCAAAAGGATAACAAAAATCTATCTAAAACTTTTTAAAGATTACCCCCCCCCCCCCAATACAAGTTAACAAAGTCGCATTTACATCTCTGCAGAAGTACCACGTGTTATCAGCTCAACATTTCAACACAGGCTTTATGCTAGTTTTCGTCTCTTTCCACGAAGCTCTCACTATTCTTCCATGTATCCACATCTCAAAGGCATCAATTCAGTCTTATAATTGTTTGTTCGTTTTCCTTTTCCGAGTAATACATTAATATAGAATAGATGTAGCATTTTATAATTCGAATTTATTTTATTTTTTATTTTTTGGGGGGTAATTTATTTAGGCTTAGATGTCGATATTTTCCTAACGTCATTGAAAGTACATCTAGCCATTCATATTATCCATTAAACTTTTGTTTCACATCTGCTCTAGCTTGTTATTATGCGTGTCTGAGATATTGATAATGTTCTACTTGTAGTATCTCTTCATGGAGAGGCGTGAGTTCGTCCGTTGCCTTAATTTGTCTTGGAATAGAAATTGCAAAGTTTACTGCTTTGTTAGTTTGAACTAAAAGTTAGTGTGAGAAAACGCATACTACTGTAAATTAACTGTTGCAATGACCTTTTACCATTAACTGTTACTATGACGATCAAGTCCTTAGCATATCCTTATTTCTATAAATCCGTGATATTTCTCGATTATAAACAGTACTGGTGTCAACCTTCAGAAAACTACCATACTAAAATCTGGGAAGTAAAGGTTGGAGGCGTGGTTCTAAACACACCAACCGTAGATTTTGGTGACAGAAAAAATAAATGGCTCAATATGCTATTTTCCATACACATCAATGGAGTATAAATGTTTCGTTGCTTGCTTTATTTGATAACATACTCAATTTATATGACCAACAGTTATACTCACTCACAATCGGGAGTTCTAAAAGATCAATGAGATCACTGTGCACGTGTGGTTATAGATCAGTTGTGTTGAACACGTTTCACTTCTTTAGACGTGACCAACGCATTACAAACACACGTAAGCGTGACTCGTAGCACAACTCAGCTTATGGTTTATGTCAGGTAGGAACACATACATGTATCCAATACTAACAAATCTAAGTATTTAAATTTTACTATTAATTAAAATATAATAAATGATTACACATTGTCATTATTAGTTGCCATGCCGGCTGGAGTAGGCGATCATGGCTCTCCACAGCTCTCTATCTCCAGTATTATGTAACATGATCGTTGTTGTTTCCCTGCTGTGCCAGGTTATTAAACTGTCTAATATTTTCTAACGTTGCTGCCATCTGTCTATGTTTGCTTTCAATCTTTCCTGTTTCGACTATGTTCTCCAAACCTCCACGTCTCATGACGTGGCCAAAAAATGAAGACTGTCTTTTTCTTATATTACTGATTAAGCACTATCTCACATTTGACTCTTTCAACACCTCCACGTTAGTTTTCTTGACAGTCCATGATATTCGTAGCATTCTTCTGAAAATCCAAATCTCTAATGCCTCCAATTTCCCACTTTCCTGTTTATTTATTGTCCAAGAATAGCATCCATATATTAGTATAGAAGTTATATAGCTGCAGAACTATCTCACCTCTAATGACAACGTCATATTACACCAGAGTTCGGGAACCTTTTTGTCTGAGAGAGCCATGGACACCACATATTTTGAAAAGTAATTCTGTGAGAGCCATACATTAGGTAAGGTAAGAGTTATTTACCTTTAATTACAATGAATGCAGGGTTGCTATTTTTCTGTCTTTTAGGTCAGCGAAATTTATCTCTTTTACCACTTCTGATGCTGAGCTGCAGTAGACTTTAGCTCATTTGTAGAATGAAATATTGATATGCAATTAATATGTAAATCAAAGGAGTCTAAAGAAACATTTTTTTTATATTCGAATATTTGTCTGCGAGCCAGATGCAGCCATCAATAGAGCCACATCTTGCTCGCGAGCCATAGGTTCCCGACCCCTGTATTAAACAATATATTTTTTATTATTCTGAATATTGTTTTTACATCCCCTATTCTGCTTCTTATTTCTGTTGAACTCCCATCTGTTGTAATCGTTGTACCTAAATACTTGAATTATAAGAAGAAGGCTGAGAGTATCATGGACAGCTAGAAAGAATGAGTTCTGAAAGAGTCAAACGCCAGATGGGCCGCGGGAGATCGTAAATAATATAAAAGGCAAGATAGAAGACAAGAGACATGACAACGTGAAAAATTACTAGATAGTCTGACATCGTGGTATGGTAAAGAGTCAAAAACGATTCTGCTAAAAGATACTGAAAATAGAGAACTGTGGAGACCCATAATTGCCTACGTCAGTTGTTAGGCACATGATGATAAATAATTTCCATTCAAATAGCTCACGCATTACTGAATGTATTGATCAGGGATCACTTAGGCCTACACAGTACATCATGCAGTTCTTATTCTGCATGTCATGGTTTCCTGCATCAGATTGCAATATTTATTTTATTTTATTTCATTACAAAACTTACCAGTTGCCAGTGTTTTTACTTTTACCTTTCATGCTTGATCAAAGTTCCTCTTGTGCAGGTATGGGTAAAATCCCCTCCCCCACCAAGTCATTTTTTCTGCAGGCTCACCAAGCTGGTCTAAAAGTGATATATGCACAGACCCCCGAGCCATGGAGACACTACTTGCAGCTTCACAGTACTAAAGAAAGATGTTTCGTCTTATCTCACGCCAGAAAATCTCGATCCGACCCACCGACATAAAAAGATTTCTCACCCCTGCTACAGTGATTTCTAAGTTTACTCTAATTCAAAAAATGCAAGTACTCAATAGACACATGGGAAATTCAATAAGTACATCGTTGTGTTAATCTAGTTTACTATCACCGTGCTACGCTTAATCTCCATATTATCAAGGAGACAGCTGTGCAGTGTCGAACATGATAGAATGTATTGTCAGAAATGCAGACATATGAACGTTACAGAGAAGCAAGGCCGTAGATAAGGGAGGCCGGGTGGTGTTTGGGGTGTTCACCCATCACCCTTTAAGAAATCAAAGCACAAATTGTGTAACTGGGAATGTAGCCAAAATGCTGATTATCCCCCCCCCCCCCACTTAACCATTTTCCCCAGAAGGTCAAAAATCTCATAAAAAAGAAGGAATTATACGCACAAAAATCAGCGAATGACTTTATTTCGAAAACCTTTATTACATAAAGCCCAAAGCCCCCGCCCCCCCCCCCCTTTTGTACAGATGTAAGTACGACCTGCGGAGAAGAAATACTAATTGGACTTTTCCCTAGATTTTCATTGGATGTCACAAAGAATAATCATGGTGACCAATTAAAGTCACGGAAATCGTCAAATTAGCTATTCAGAAGGTTCGATTTGCAATTATGTAGGTCTTACAAAGTAGACGGTCATGTATAGAAGAGAAGTCTCGTTAGAAGAGCTCCATTATCATGCAGGGAACAGGAATTTTAGCGGAGGAGAGCGTTGCTGGAGAAGGAGTTTGCCCACTGCGCGATAAATTTCTTCTAATATCAACGCTATCTTGATCTTATTTTTTTTAAATACAACCATTTTTTTTTATCGATGTGTTTATAGTATTCTCAATTACAATAACCACCGAAGACGGATGTGTCGGACCATTGGTGCAAATAAAACGGCGACACAACGCATTTCCATTCTCTGGACTACATCCTGCTGGAAATCTATGGGACAGAGATCCAGCGGGAGTTTGAGAATGAACGCTGAAGAAGAAGAATTACAATACAATTGATAAGATGGCTAATATTTCTAAAAATACGTATTGCAGGTCTGTGATGATTAACAAAATGTTTCCGACCAGCGTCATGTTTGTATTGCCTGTTCTAGTGGCATCTACCGGGACAGAGAACGTTACTTCCAAGAATAAGGACAAATATGATGTCAAGAAAGTGGATATTATGAAAAAGGTGTACGGTGGGAAGGAACTGAAGCCACCACCAACTAAGTATTGAATTAATTTATGCCATGTATTTTGTGACCATACGTTCTTGTCATCGACGTTGCTATGTGTTTGTTGCTTAGGCTAGGTGTTTTAAATGTAGGCCAAAGGGCACCTCTTGGAGTCACAACCTTTTATTTGAGGTGCCACACAAAAATGAGAACTGTTGGGTATGGACACGTCTATGATGTGAATGTCATAAAAATGTTACTATTTTAATGATATTTAATAGATCTTTTTAAAATATTGACAATTTTTCTTAGATTCCAGTGGGATTCCGGAGATTCCGGAGAAAACGTGTCCCGAAAGGGGATGTACATAACTTACATATAAATGTTTTTGCCCCTGCCTTCACACTTGTCAAAAACTCTCAAGAGTTCACGGACACCCCCCCCCTCCAACCCCCAACCGCCCGCGCGGCTAATTGTATCCAAAAAATTATCCCCCCCCCTCCCGGCGGGCGGCCATAATAATGTTCAGCACAAAACGGACGAAATAAAAAGAAATGATTCGTTTCGCATTTTTAGAGAAACAAATTTCAAATCCTTAAAATTAGTTGGTGCATAAAAATAGTTGTTTACGTCAACTTTTGTCACCCCTTCCTCTTTTCCCCACTTCCCCTTGTCAACAACTATCAAACGTTCTCAGAAACACCCCCTAATCTTTTTTCTTTTCACTTTATACCTCTTTATTATTTGCAACTTCAGGGGTAGAAGATTTCTCTGGAGACGATCTTTTTAAGTGCTTAATATAAGTTTGTTTTCGTTGATTCTTTAATTTTTTGTGATCTATCTTTTGCATGGCCTGTCCCTGGCTTTGTATCCACCGTGTCTGTATATCAATGCTTTTGAGCAGGGCCGGTCTTAGGCCATTGCAACCTATGCGGCCGTAGTGGGCCCGCACTTCATAGGCCCATAAATTCATATTAGAATTTATTTTATTATCCTCTTCCCTACCCAGACTGGGCACCGCGCAATCCGTTTCGCATTGGGCCCCACAATTGTTAGGGCCTGCCCTGCTTTTGAGGGACATTATCTAATGGTATTCTGGAAGAAAGTGAGAACTACTTGGTCTGTTGTCTTCTGGTGTAGTCCAGGATTGGCATTGTGTTTGTTAGTCTTCTTATGTTTTCATTTCTGATTCTGTCTCTTAATGTTACTCCGAGAATTATACGCAGATAAGACATTTTTGTTGTAATAAGTTTTCTTCTGGATTCTGTTGTTAGTGTCCACCTTTGACATTGGTAGCATAGGTATGGTTGGATGAGTGTTTTATATAGTGCAGTTGTGTTGTTTCGTGTTTGCATGTTTGTTTTTGAAAATATGAGACATCTGTAATAAGATTAGGTATGCTATGTTACATCTATGTTTTATTTCTTTGGCGTTTTTCCAACCTGATGATATGATGCTTCCAAAATAAGTGAATTTATGTCAATAAGTCAATTTATGAACAGTAAAGACACTTTCTGTGACGGCAAAGGTACCGAGTTCGATCCTCACCACAGGAAATTGTGCATCCGGACCGTTCAGAAAGCAATGGCAACCTACTGAACGTATTTATATTGCCTAGAAAATCACCACAGCCAACAAATGCTGGGTTGATAGCCACGTCCTGGATAGGATATGCTACCAATAATAAAGACACTTTTAACTGTGCATTCATTCCATTTTGGTAATATCAGAGCTTTCTTTTCATAAACAATAATAGAGAACACAGTTCAGTTGATTTTACCACAGCGACCCTCAAAACTAGTATGGCAATTTCCGATAGTCTGTTGTTTTAAAATTCGTACAGAGGCGAGAAACTTTTTTGTGTCAGTCGACCAGAGATAGCATTTTTCGTTGGGACGGGGCCAAAAATAGATAAAAGCCAATATGGCTGATATAACCAACATAGACTCTGGTCTTTGGTTGAAAGTGTGGTACCTCTGTCATGGGCTTTAATCCACGATTTAACACACAAAAAACCCGCATATATCACAGAAACGATATAAACTATGATAATACATTCCGCTCTCCAGAATACGCCCTACTAACTACTAGCATACGTTTCAGAGCGAGCATAGAAGTAAAATTCAAAATGTTTTTATAACTTGCACACAGGAGCTCTGAGTTTATATTCTACTCCCGAGAAAACTTAGTCTATACAACGGGACTTAAAAGTCACTTCTAAATCCTCATTGACTTACCCGAAGAATAAAGCAAACTCAAAAGAATTTTCCAGAGAAATCTCGATATGTACTCACTAAACCATGAACCAGAAAGAATCACACCAAAAATCTTGGCTGAATGATCACGCCTGAATAGGTTACGCTACAAATTTAAACCATGAAGTCCATATTTAAGAATTACCAAAATGTCATCTCATGTACATTATTCCTTTTTTTCCCCTTCGATATTGACACGTCACACTTTGAGAACATGAGAAACGTTACACAAGAAAACTGAATATTTTTCTTATTGTGTATAAACAGGTTGACAGTCACTGAAGAGATCTGGTTCGACATAAAGATATCAAACTACTATGGAATCGGCAACCATTTCAGACGAAGAATTACCGTTGCTTGCTTTGGAAAGTTAACTCCAGAAACATGCACGCACTTTATATCATTGGCTAATGGTTATAAAAAGGGAGACGTAAGTCGATCATTGTAATTTCAGTTGCCATTTTTACTTCTGGTGCAGTCAAAATATAGCGGTAGTTCCTGCGCCCTGGTCACACACATTCTTTACTATCTTGTCTGAATCGAATTTTCACTGGTTGGGAACACATTATGCACAGGAGTCTATATCAGGGCATCTAGATCAGACATCTAGATCAGATCATCTAGAGTTATCTAGATCAGACATTTAGATCAGATCATCTAGAGGCATCTAGATCAGACATTTAGATCAGATCATCTAGAGTATTCTAGAGGCATCTAGATCAGGGCCGTAGATATATTCTCCTCAATGGGGGAGGAGGTGTTTGCCTGAAGATAAAATTAAAGAAATGTAATTCGTGTATCAGATATTTTTTTTAATTTATGGAAATTTTGATGGAAAAAATCGTAAATGGGATTGGTTGAATGAGCTGGCTTTTCCCCAGCCTCTTAGTGATGTTCCTAGTACTAAAAATTATGTTCCAAATAGCTAAGGGAATGGGGAAGGGGGGGAGTTTGAACACCCTAGCCGCCGCCGCGCTTTTATCTACAAACAAGACTGATCTAGATGTATAAAAGGACGAAGCACGAACTTCACAGAAAGGGCATGTTGTTTCCAAATATAGTCCGGTTTTCGCGTACACTATTTACTTTAATCTTTCTCTAGAATAGCAATATGTGCTGACCTCATACATCGTCACTAATATTGGCTGATATGATGAAACATTTGTCGCCTTGCGTATATTTTGTATCGCTAGCCAATGAAAATTATAGGAATACGTCGAATATACCAAGATAAGTGAAGCTGCAGAGAATAGTATTAAAAATAACTATCCCTGAGAAGTACTTAGTTTTCTTGTTATATGCCTAATATTGATAATTGGTTCAAAACAGACACCCCCGAAGGAAATACCCCCCCCCCCCCAACTGTGACGTTAAGTCTATAGTTTTCCCTTTGCTAATACATCTAGATGTTCGCGGCTGGAAATAAAAATTGCAAGATATATGTCTACTCAATGGCATACGCAGTGATCATTGATCAGGCGTATGAGCCACGATAAGTGACACTATGTAAGGACAGTGCTGGATTATATATGAAGAACCAGAAATTTATTCAGTTTTTCTCATGTTTCTGTGCGCGTATTTTAATAGTATCCATGTCATATGCAAGGCACATGAAAGATATTAACGTTTTATATTTCAATGTAGTAAATTTGATCAGATAATTCTAGCACCGCCGAAGACGGATTAGTCGGGCCATAGGTGCAAATAAAACTGCAACACAACGTATTTCCATTCTCTGGACTATATCCTGCTGGAAATCTAGTAGGGCCATTGTGCTGCTGCAATAGAGATCCAGCGGGAGTTTGAGAATGAACGTTGAAGAAGAAGAAGAAGATAATTCTATTAATCTTTATCAATAATATGTTATATGTTTGTGTTACTGAGGATACTTCAATACTTCTACGGGATGTTCTAGGTTTGTGTTATTTGGATACTTCAATACTTGTACGGGATGTTCGTTGTTGTTGTAATAGTCTTGAATGATCCATTCTCGGTGACTTGAGAACACAGGTTGAATGTTTTGACGAAATCACATATTTTTTCGGTGATGTGATTGGTCAAGCAAGGAAAACATGTTTACTTTAGTTGTAAGGTGTTTCGGTGCCGCTAGAATTAACCTGGTTCAATTCCTGTCAGCTGTAAGAATTATTTTCATTTATCCTCATGCTTCCTACGTGAATTTATTATCAATAAGATTGCAGCAAAACTGATATGGCAGTCGAAAAGTTTGAACACAGGGTAAGAAAGTTTTCGAATAAAACGAAGCATATAAAAAACTACACATATAATCGAGGCTTGGACCAAAAGGTTTTCATCAAGAATGCTACATATCATGCGATGATTAAAGAATCGCGGTGATTATGATCAGATCGTGGCACAAAAATAGATAACAACATAAATACAGAAGCAGAAATGATTTGAATAATAAATATAAAACCCGGAACTGCAGGAACGGAAACGAAACAACCAGAAGATCTGATTGAACACAAAATGAAATTATATATGTGTGAATAAGAAGTATTTCAAATGCGATACATTTTTTAAACATCCAGTGCGATATTGGTCATGATTAGAGCGGTTTGTTTTAGGTCATCGTGGGTTCCCTACAACTTTATGTGCAGAGAAGCTCATGTGGGCCAGATTGTCGCTCTGTAAACAGCGAACGAAACTGGTACAGTCATGTAGTAGGACTATTCTGGTGTCTGTGATGCTGTTCCACAGATACAGGCAGCAGATAATTATTAAGTGTATGATTTCAGACTGGTGTCTCATTCTCAGTCGAAATATATATATTCAAGTAAAAAGTATGAGGTGAAAAGATCATGTGGTGCCATATTGACGAATATAATGATTTTCAAGTGCACGATACCGAGACCGGTCATCCAGGAAGCATGAATTGGTGACATTCACTTGGATATTCAGGGAATCAGAAGTTTTTTGCCAGTTAAGCGTGCAGCAACAAGAGTCCCGAACATCTAGTTAATATCCTGCATCACATGATTGCTACTAGAGCAATTCTGTTACAGTAAATAAACAACTTGATGAACATATTCATTCGAAACGGCAATCCTATTGTGAATATGGTCATCACGAAGTTTATTTACTTGATCACAGAAAAATCGGACCTAAACTTCCTCAATTGTGTGAAAATGGATCTTTTTCGCGATCGTAATTTACCATGTCTACACATCAAGTCCGATTTTCTTGATAAATACTATTGTATGGTAAATCCTCCCAATGCTCATTTATAGCCTTTTGGCTCCATAGCTGGTCGAGCATCAGGGTCAGTGAACCACAGCTGGCCAAGACCCTCAGTACACTTCCACGCAGTGGGCCTGGAAACAGGAGTGTAGCAACCCTGCCGTTGCCTGGCCACGTACTAGGGATCGAAGATACGGGAATGCCAACCCGGTCCAAAAAATGCTGGCTGAAGACAGATGTGTCAGGTCGGAAGGCGCAGAAAACGCAGCTTGCTGTAAAACATGACAGAACGCAGATCACCCTCATACGTCCTTCTCAGGACGGTCAGCGGAATGCTTTCAGAGGGTCCGCCGTAAGGCGTACGACGAAGAAGTAGATTTATATCCTTCTGTGTACGAAAATGGATTACATTTGCGTTGTATATTTTGAGTCATTATGGACTACACGCTCAGCGTACTGATAACACAAACACACATACACTGAACTAAATGTATAAGCACACATAATCACGCACAAAATTTTTTTTTTAAAAGAACACACCCTCACGATTGTATAACAGTAAGATTTCGCATTAATATTGAAAAATTTTAATTTTTAATTTTAAAAAAATAAATCAATTTCACATATCATAATGTTCAAACAACAGATAGCAACAGCTGCGAGTAAGCTACCATTAGTTTACACCAGAAATTGGACGCATTTGAGACAAGTCTTTTCTTAGTCTCATGACTTTAAAAATCTCTATATGAACCAGCGATTCCCAAACTTTATGTGATCACACACCACCTAAAGATTTTTGCCACACTAACATGATAATCTACACCTTTCTAAGGAAATTATATATATATATATATATATATATATATATATATATATATATATATATATATATATATATATATATATATATATATATATATATATACTGTACAACAAAAAAGAATTGCAATATAATTGTAGTGGTAAAGGACACCAAATTTCAAACGTGTACCAACATTTTCTTTTACGGAATTAATGTTTCAACCTTGGCATAAAGAACCTTTCAGACTTTAACAATGAAATGATATTCTTTAAATTTCGTTTGGACTTATTCTTTGCGACTAAGCCTCCGTTTCAGTACGGTGTATGGCCTCCTCTGGTCTCTATCAGAGAACGACATCTCCGTGACATGGATCCGATTAGCCGTTGGATTTGTTTCTGTGGGATGGCTGTACACTCTTCCTGCAGTGCAAGAGACAACTGTCGATAAATGGCTGGAGCAACGTCTCGCTGGCGGAATCGTCTGTCGAGTTCATTTCATAAGTGTTCTATGGGGTTCATATCTGATGACATGACTGGCCACGAAATAGTCTGGGCGTTGTTGTCAGCAAGGAACTGGGTGGTGAGTTGTACCACATGAGATCGAGCGTTATCCTGTTAAAAATCGACCCTCGAGCAGCCAAAATCGGAAGGACGCGAGGACGATCAATTTCAACGACGTATCGTTCAGCATTCAGGCGTACATTAATTTGCACCAGGTCAGTTGTTTCCTATGAAGTTGTCCCCCCCCTCCCATTAGTACAACTCCACCACCATGTGGAGGAGGCTCATCAGCACTGTTCTGGCCGTAGGGCTCACGGACTCTGCGGTAAACTCTTCTCCGTCTATCGTGTTGCTGGAACACAAATTATGATTCATCACTAAATCAAACCCGTCTCCGGTCATTTATAACGGTCCATTCACAATGCTGGTTCGCCTACTGCAGTCGGTTCTGGCGATGCCGGTCCGTAAGAACAGGACCTCTATAGAGTATTGTAGACCACAAATCAGCATCGTGCTGATGAACGCTCCTAACCGTTTATCTGAAATTTGACGAGCTTCTGGCATTGAGCGGACAGTTAAGAACGCAGATGCAAATCGATTTCTGAGGTGGCGCAGACGTATGAAGCGGTCTTCGGCTGGAATGTGACTCAGGGTCTTCCACTGCACGGATAGTCTGCCACTGAGCCAACGCGTCTTGGACCCTACAACCCCCATGACCTCCGTCGTTACGGCCTTGGATACACTTTATGTCAAAACATATTTATATTTTCAGCTGCTAATGACTTACCGAGGTACAAAAGTTCAATCGATCATTCGAGACTTTTTGATTCAGTTGGGAGATGTCAAGTCTCGGTTTTCTAGCGGTAAGTTACTGTGTGACTGTACTTCCATTACTTAAAAGGGGGCAGATACACCGGGGAAATGAAAAAATATGGAATTTTTAATTGTACGAAGATTTTGGTATCAAATTAAAAGAGTACCCATTTATGCACATTTTGGTTAAAGAAATTTGGTTGTAGCGTTTATAGTGTTTTAGATGTATACTTTTGAAATATGTGGGGGTGTGTCAGGGATTTTAAAGAAATATTGCAGAAATGTTCAGTATGTTTAAGAAAAACAGTGAACAGCTCATATTAATATTACAACAATGAACACCTCCCGATGTAACTTTGGTTGCAAAAAGCCTCGTTTTGAATTTGCAAATCTTTCTTGACAAGTTTAGTTTTCTTTTTGTAATAAAGTTATTAATTCAAAATGTCCACACACAAAATATTTCTCAGTACTGCAGAAATATTGACGAGTTATTCAACAGTATGATATGGAAGATCTGCCCAAAGCACTTATACAATGGGTTGACTGCTGTTAATTATGCTGTTGGCATTGCAACCCTAGTTTTTAATGAAGGATCAAACGCTCTGCAAGATTCACTTAGGCTGTTGGAAGTGACATGAGGAAAATTTACATTGGATTTTTTTCGCAAGAACTGATTCTAAGAGACTGTTAAATGCACAAAATAAGGTTACCGATGCAATCCTAGAAGTCACAAGAGCCATGAGAAGGAGGAGATTGAGTCTACATGAAGCACAAATTGAAGCTTAAGGGTATCTGTACCCTGCAGGAGGTTATTAAAAAAAGGAATTATATTTTTAATGTGTAAATTTTCTTATCGTTCGTTCGCAAAATTTTGATGTAATTGTCACTTCTGTACACATAACTTTTTCAAATATTAACCAATATTTATTATATTTTGCATACATATTGCTTACATAGTTCCATATAGCACAGCCTAAGAACTTTGCTAAGTATATTAAAAAATGTTACAGCCATTTAAATTTGGAAAATTTCACCCATAAATGAGTGAACTTTGAACCAGTCTGTATGAAAAGTTTAAAAATATTTTCTAATATCCGTAGTCTGTGCCATAGCTATTCAATTTGTATGCATACATTTTTAATTATTACCCATTTGTACTTTAAATTTAACGATTTGGCAATTTTCTAAAATGTATCATCAAAATTCTAACGAAAATATTGTATTGCAGAAACACATGAGCGAATTACCGTGACCCTTTTTTTAAGGTAAAGCATCCCCCCTTACTGATGTTGTATCTACGGCCCTGCTGTGACCTCTACCATTTCTTGGAAATGATTGCACGTTCGGACCACTAGATCTACTTAAGACTAAAACAGAAGCATATACACCTCTTTTTCTCTATCTCTCTCTACCTCTATCTCTCTCTATGTGACGTGTCCTTTGCAGGACGTTGTCCCACTGACTCTCTCTATGCATCACGGTTCTATGCAAAATGCCAAGGTTCTTCCAGTGTCACGTTCAGAAGAGCTTTGATGTCATGTGTCAATCGTAGTCTTGGTCTGCCTCTTGTTCTCTACCCTGAAATCCCCCCTCCCCCATGATCAATCTTTCCAAACCATTGTATATTTATTTTGTATATGTTCGAAATATGTACGTTTTCGTTTTTTGATAGTTTTGAGGAGCTAGTGTTAATAATATATTAACTATATTATGTGTGTGTGTCTATATTTGTGTGAATATATGAACTATAGTATGTGTGTGCGTCTATGCTTGTGTGAGTATATAATATTGTTTTTCTGACAGATGTGAAAACCCTTGGTACACGATTTCATAATGAGAACTATGAACTTAGCCACGCCAGTGCGGGATGGGTAGGAATGGCTAACTTCGGCCCGGATTCAAATGGCTCACAGTTCTACATTGTTCTACGTCGTGCCCGATGGCTAGATGGCAAACACGTCGTTTTTGGGAAAGTCATTAAGGGAATGGTAATCTTAATATCTACTATAGTATATAATTAATTATAATAGCCCTCGTAATAAATTCATAAAGTATCAGTAAAAATGAGTAAGTATAGAAGATCGCAAGTACAAAAACCTTAAATACTATGCCAGTTAGGTATAGTAATAAGTTCAGTTATTTACAAGTGATGTTCCTTCATCACTTGTGTCTTTCTGTAGCCAAAAGAAATGGAAACAAAGAACAGTAACACTGCCACATGCAATGAATAACATAATATGTGACTAAAAATGTTGGGTGTGGGGTTCATTAACTCACTCCATGATCTTCGTCGTAATAGAGATTGTTGAAGTTCTATACTTGGGTAGCTGGAAGGTACTAAAATGTCTACCAACAGCATGCCCCAAGATTTAAGAAATTCAAAGCCCATATTCTGTCATACATCCATATCATACTCATAAAGGACGTACACAAACACTCTGGATAACTACTTTCTCAAAATTAATTCAAGATAAACATTAACCTTCTGCTTAAAGTAAAACGTCACCTCCTGCCATAGGAAGAACGTGGTGGCCTAGTTGATAGTGAGCTTTCTCACTATTACCGGGTTACAGCGTGTAAAGTTCGAAACGAGAAACACAAAATTGGATCCTGAGTGCTCGCCTGACACTGCCACTCCTACAGTCGATCCAGCTGCAAATGTGTACATGTCGCATGAATTAGGGAAGGTAAGCCCATACACAACTAGCCACATAGTACGTGAAAAGCTATCTTCATCCCCTATGGCAGGCTTCTGCCATGTGACATGCCATAGTAAACAATAGTGATAAACTCATACACAGCGGGGTTTCATCATCTTTATGTTATTGTGTCAATTGTTGGCTGTAATTAGTCTGCAATTTTGCTTTCTGAATATTGTTGTGTCTCGTTCTTTACTAAGCATCTGTTATGCTGTGTTCTTATGGTCCGTATGGTCGAAACGTCAGTTTGTGTGTGCTCCTGTATGTATTCCGGTGATTAGGAAAAAATCATTACAGTTTCCATGTTTCCCCTAAACATCGAAGATTCAAATCACAACCTTCAAATTTGAGTGTATTTTACCATGGAATATCTAACACTTTAACTGTAGAGTAAATGTAATCTAATCCTTGTAAAGACTTTATGTATATTACGAATTAAATGATATCTCATTAGAAATATTGTCTTAAAGTGAAGTAATTTATATATTACACAGGATGCATTTGATACAATCGCCCTGGAAGAGACAGGAAAAGATAATGCACCGCTAAGACCTATTATTATAGAGAACTGTGGAGTTGTAGGTATTAAATCCCATTATACTCTCACGGCTGAACAGTTGAACTCTAATATTGACATCGAGATCAGCAATATTTAAATTAAATTAATAGATTGTATATATGTTACGTTATAATCTCACAGTCAAGCAGCAGTTGCATGAAGTTGTATAGATAGATACATGGTGTTATAGTGATAGTTATTTAAAAACACATCACTCATTTTCTTCTTCTTCTTCGTTACATCACTCATTTACCGAATGATGGATGACATTGTCCCTCAGATATATTTGTATTCATGTAAAATGTTTCAGTATTAGTTATTTATATGTACAAGTGTTTTTATGTTACTTCATTATATTAGTAATGTAAGTTTTCTGTCGTATGTTTGTGTTTTCGGTATCTAATGGTACAGAGGCAATGTTTTGATTGAGTGAAGCATTCATTCAAACGAATCACCCATAGTCTTGCCCAGAATGCAGTAACGATGATACAACGAATAACAGACTATTCATGTCTTTGATTTATGTGTAGAGCAGATAGGCATCATCAAATCATACGCTATGATGATATAAGTGATTATGAAATCCCACAGGCATAGTTAGTTCGTCGTCGGATCAGCATCACTGCAAACTGGGCACGTCCATAGTTGCTCCGATCTCTCCCTGAATGTATCCGTCATTACACTTCTGCTTACAGTACCGGTACTCTGCTGGTTGACCATCAATCTTCTGCGTCCTCCAAAATGTTCACTTTTAGCAACACCGTATTTCAAACCCTGATTTTTAATCCTGACCATTGAAAAGGAATTATCATTCACACTAGTCTTACTCTCGCGTGCTATATCTCATATGGAGTTCAAAATGTCAGTTCTATCCATTGTCCCACTGCCATGTGTCACAATCGCGCATGACGCCAGTTGATCTGCTCTTTCATTGCCACGAACATCCACATGTCTCGGCACGGAAATAAATGTAATTACTTTCAAACTCGCCTTTCTCAAGGCATCAATCCACTGTTCGCGAACGAGACCCACTTGTACCGTCCTAATCATACTCATTGTCACTAAAGATGCAGACCTGTGTTACCTTCTATGGGCTTACCTATTCAAATGCCCTGGTCACCGCCATAATCTCCATGGTCATGCTACTCGTAGTCACAGCAAAGGCCCCACTCACCTCCGTGATTGTTTTACCTGCGCACTGATCTGTGAAGGCGCATGAACTATAAACATGTCTAATCACAGATCCATCAGTGTATATAATCACATCCCCTCTTAGGTATTCTCACTGACTACAGCCTGCATCTCTTGCTACACAGCCGTGGGACACCATTATCTACATTCCCTGATAAGTGTTATTACTACTCTCAAACAAGTTTCGAAATCTGTGGGTAAACCTATCCATTCCTCACCTGCTGCCACATCTTGCAATCTGCACACGCTTTGTATAACATCCTCAGCACGTCCCATCCACGACTTCCCTCTCTTAAGTCTGCTACTTTTAACTTTCTGTATTTCGGAATGCAATGGATGTTCCTTATCTGCATGTATCTGAATGTACGCCCGTGCACGGCAATACTCTAATGTGTGTTCTGCCGTAGGACAATCGAGGAGGTACCGCATAGCTCTTGTCGATGTGTCTCTTGCTCACTCAAGAATGAAGTGCATTGCTACATTCTAGATTCTATCCAGTCTTTCGATCTGAATGTGGCTAAGAGTCAGAATGTGTACTTTTCAGTACCTTCCTAATTTCTTCAACTGTAATTATTGTATCTTTTTCCATGCTCATGTTCTTACACGTCCTCAATTTTTTTTCTGATTTCTTGATATGCCTCCACATTTCTCTGACCAATTTGTGTGTGCCAGCAACGCCGCACCTTTTGTCTCGTTCGTCTTTTGCCAGGTCGTATCAGTGCTCTGGAAATCGGCAACAGTCATTCGTCATGTCAGACCATTCATGGGTTTGTGTAAGCGCCAGAATAATTTTAGTGACTTTTCACATTGGATCTCCTGGCAAAATTCGTCCCAGTTTGACGCCTTTGTAATCTCTTTGAATATTTGAACTGTGTTTTCTTTCATCCGTTTCCATTGTGCGACCTCCATGGGCTAAGCAGCCATACTTTTCATTGCTCTCCGTCGTAATGCTACTGCTTTCCGTTTCTCGCTCCATGCCCTTTGTGCTTCTCCGTTTCACCAGGGAAGGGGGACTAATCCCAAACCTTATTTTCCACTTGAGTCCTACGTTTGTCTTGTCGAGTTCTACTCACAACATCCGCTCCTCTGAGATCATACTTAAAAGAGCTCACTTTTATGCCAAATCTGCTTACTTGTGTCATTTTTCACACGCACAAAACATGGAAGGTGGTTCCTGCCATGATTCTCCAACACATCCCATTTGCAGACAGCCACATAAGCCCTTGAATCAATGCTAGATCGATAAAACTATCATCATCACCATCCCTGCCTGCCATTCTTGATATAGGACCATCATTAATGCACACCAGGTCCATATCTGTCAGGACCTCCTCAAGCTTTCTTGCCTTTCGTATTAAAGTCACAGCAAAAAGGATTTCCTTTTCCTTGTCCATTTTCTCCGCTAGGATTTTCAAGCCCTGCAGATTAACGCTCGTGTTGCAGGCATACACATTAAAATCATGATTGGGTGCTGGACCCTCTGGATTCACCGCCTTTAACTGGATACTGTCACTATCCACTTAGACATATCGACCTCGCATACATTAATACCCTCGTGTACCAAGATTGCCTGTCCAATGCGTCGGCTGTTGTAGAAATACTGAAAACCTGCTATCCTGATGTTACCACATTCACCCAACTGTGTTTCGTTAAACGCCACAATGTCAGCGAATACACCAGCGTGTCCAACTCAGGTCTATGCATGTGTACACTGGTCAAATTTCAGAAGAGGACACGCACGTTTTTCATACAGAGCTTAGCGGTGTTTTGTTCTGATTCGTCTAGCTCCCGCTCGGTGACCTTTCCTTTTTGAAGCACCTTATTTAGGCCGCTTGATTTTTGTTAAGACTGTGTAATAGCGGCTATAATCACGAAGACTTCAGCTCAGGTGCACGCACTCCGATAGCACGGGCGAATATCTTAATGAGTGGACCTTCTGGTCAGAGAATAACAACACATCATCACACAATCTCCTAATTGAAAACAACGAATACATCCAGCTCCGAATTTAGACTTAATAAGGCCCTAAGCTATTTGAGATTAGGGGCCCTTTATAAGTCCAGATATTATATGTCAGTGCCAAATATAATTTTTCGGGGCCCCCAAGAAAGTGTTTAGCTTAAGCCTATACATAATTCCTGCGCTGAATACACCCATTGTTCTAGTTCAGGTGAACTCTTGTTAAACCTCTATCTCCCTTGTTAACAACTATCAAACTTTACAGATCCAATCTCCTAATTGTTGACTTGATTTATGGACATCTCCTCAACAGTTTATCGTGTTAACTCTATTCACAATTTTTACCTCACTGTCGTCCACTGTCTCATTCCCCTCTGATTTGTACAGTTGTCATTATTTCTTATGAACCTTATTTCTTAAGACAAACATCAAATCTATACGATCCTGCAGGGTTATGGTTATTGATATCAGTCAATTTAAGGAATATCTAGTCTAGCTTACCTTTTATCAGATGGAAAGTTCTTATTTCTTTGTTCTTATTTCTACAGTCATAGCTGTTGTTGAATATAGTATAGGTTGTTATTAACTCGTAGACCTAATGCTGGTTACTCCATAGGTCGTAGTGGCTGTGTTTCCAGAATCGCAACCTCCACTACGTTTTAATGGTTAAAGCTATGATATAACCAAATTAGAATGGCAGTCAGCGGTTGAAAAGAACGTGCAGCACAATGGGAAATACATTTTATTTTTATTTAAACAAACACTTAGATCAATTTATGTGAATATTTAAGCCTTCAATTACATAAAGAAGATCCGTATTTATTTTTGACACTAAGCAACATGAATCATTGTTTAGAATACTAATAGGCCTACACGTTTGTATATGTTCATGCATATGTTTTGCTACTTTACAAATATTACTTCTTAAAGCATGATAGGTCACTTCAGCCGATTCGTTAATCTGATGTGTGTATTAGATCTCAGTTGAGATGATGCTGAAAGAACCAGTTAATTAATTGAATGTCTAGTTATGACTGGCGTATTGAAACATCACTGCACGAGTGAAGTCTGCATGTTTCAGACTTTTATGCACTTTATGTATAATTCATATATTGGTGAATACGTTGGAATTAAAAACAATAAAAGTGTGCGCTGAAACATAAAACGTGTTCTTGTTTGATATTGCAGCAAATGAAATGATTTTAGTTATTTAGTTAGCTATGAGATCATCATCATTGCATTCCGAACGCATCTATTTGTGTTCCGATCTCCTCTTGATTGTGTATCCACCATTATACAATGACTGACAATTCCAGTATTTTGTCGATTATCAAACATTTGCCTAAAAAAAGGACGCATCACAATCCTTAATTTCATTTACCTGTGTTTTTTCTTGTAAGAAATCAATATACCAGCAAGATCCATTGTTCTACTTACCGCCTGACACAATGGCGGTGCAACAAGCCAGCCGATCTGCTCTCTCGTTGCCTTGAATGCCCACGTGGCCAGACATAAAATGAATGTGACACATTCCAACTTTGACCTCTCAATTGCCTCAAGCAAATGTTCTCCAATGCAATCCTTTTGTATTGTTCTTATGATGCTAATCGAGTCACTCAAGATGCAGACAAGTTGCTTTGTGTACTCATCTAGTTCAAGGACATGGTCACTTCCACAATCTCCAAAGTCATCGTGCTTGTAGACACAACAAAAGCGACACCCTTTTCTTTGATGGTCTCCCTTACACACTGATCTGTGAAAGCCAAAGCACTACGCACATGTCTAACAACCGAACCATCCGTGTATATAATTCTCGCTGATCAATGCATGTACCTCACACTCCACCGCAATAGGGCATCACTTGTTGCATTGTCTATTGAAAGTTATTCTCATTCGGATGAAGGTCTGGCAATCCACGGCATGCTTATCCACTCCGCACCTTGCGCCACATTTTCGAACACTATGAAAGATGGCATCAGCACGCCCCACCCATGATTGTCCTCTGTTCAGTCTACAGTCAAAAATAGAAATTGTAAATTACACAACAATGAAGAAATATAATTGGGAATTTTGAAAAGTGTTGTTGACTTTCCTTTTTTAATTCTACTACCTTTCACTTTTTGAGTTTCAGATTGTAGTGGGCGTTCTTTGTCGGCTGTGATTTGGAGGTAGACTCGTGCTCCGCATAACTGAATTATGTGTTCTGTACTTGAACAGTCAAGTAATAATCGTATGGCTCTTACTGATGTATCCCCAGTACATCCAAATATGATACGCATCATCTCATTCTGGATCTTATCCAATATTTTAGTCTGCCTAGGACTGAGCGTAAAAACTAGCAATTCATATTCTATCACAGAAACACACAGGCCTGATATATATAGAATAAATAATCTCTGCTCACATTGAGCAGCTACCGTAACTTATAATTCTGCAAGACATTTGCCTGCCTTAAAAATAGTGTGACCAACATGTTCCCCAAAAGTCATAATTCTGTTTTTAAAAAAGCACTCCCAAATATTTTGTTGTGCTGTTTTCTTTTCAAGTATCCCCGCACACAATAACACATGTGGTGGGCATATGTGTCATGTGATTATTGAGGAAAAAACCATGTTATAGAAGCTTTAGATGCATTCACTAATGTATATGCGCTCATCCACCTCTCCAATATACAAACTCACTGTGTAACTAATTGACGCACATCTCTTAATTTCTACCTTGCCTACACCAGCATGTCATCAAAATACGACATCGTTATACCAGTACCTGTGGTCTGGTCGTAATTTGACCGCACACACAATAATTAAACAATACTGGGAAGTCAGATGGTAGTCAAAGGATTATGATTTCTTGTACAGATGTCCAACTACCATATCTAAGAACCATCTGTCTATGAAGCAGGACTGCAACAATCCACTTTACAAGATATCGACTTATATCGTGTAACAGCGGAGCCATTAAAAATTCCAAGAACACTCTATTGTAAGCATCCGCCATGTCAATTGCAGCCGCACATGTCTCCATTCATGAATCGAATCATTCAAATACATCTTGCACACAGAAAGCTGCATTGTGCCAGTCTGCTTGTTACGACGATACCAATTTAAAGTTAGTGGTAGCAACTTGTTCCTCTCTTGATTAAAAGACAATTTCCATGCAACATTCTTTCACAATTAAGTTTCCAGCTTAGTTTAATTATCACTTTCAAGCAAACCCATACAGTAGGCCTATAGCTGCAGAAGGTCAATACAGTTTTTTAAAAATAAAATGGACATCGTGTGGTTACATTCCGTTGCAGAGGGATTTCCCGATTTATGAAGGCGTTATATAGCTGTACACCATTTGCTGTGATGCTGCGAACCAAGTATCATGAAAAGGCGGACTGTTTTTTGTAGTAGAAGGGGACACGTATAGAAGGAACGTTGTAGCAAACTAATAGTAGGTATATCTATGGGTGGTACCTAGACAAAACAGACATAGTCCGCCGAAGCAGGATCTGATTTTGTGTCTTGGAAGAATCGGATGCTCACACTTACCAACACATGACCGTGCTGTAGGTCATCTATATATGATAAATTACAGACAATTTGGACTGAAAGTTCCTGTTGCTGGCTCCTTTACATATCTAAAAGGGAAAGAGCATACAGGAGGCCCCTACATGTATCTGTCTAGAGTGCGCACGCTCAGTGTTAATTGTACACGCATTAATAAAAATTTGTTCTACTTTACCCTCCCAACTTTTCTGTTTTGAGTTTGAAGTATACAACATACCACGTTTTGAAAAAAATAACACCTAGGACCCATAGAAAAAAACCCATAAAAAACCAACGCATAAAATAATTATACAAGACTTAAGCCTACACTCCGTATTTTTGATGAAAAACAGCGGTCTACAGTAAAATTACAAACAAGATAATAGGTAAAACTGATGCAAAACTATTACCCAACCGGATAAAATTGAAAACACGGTAGTGATATTTTTTAAAACTTACCGGGCATTTGTAAAACTGATAGTGAACTATTTTTGTGCTATTTTACTAATTTTTATTTACCTAATGAAATTGTACTTGAAACACAAGAAAATACATAGCCTACGAATTGAGTATCTATTAAAAATCCTTTATAAAAAATAACACGCGATGAGTAAAAGACGACACTGCCAATGTCCCTGTCATTATTTACTCAGCGTATGAAGTTGTGTTCATGATAAACCCCTATGTTCGAAACGTCGATTTGTGTTAGTCATCTTGTAGGTCCCTAAAATGATTAACAAAAATGCATTACCGTGTTTTAAATTTTCGCCTGTAATTTTCAAACTGGCAACATTGTCTTAAAATTCAGGGCCGGTAACTAGAGCTACTTTACCAGGAATTGTTCTATGGTAGGGTAACAATTAATTGTTCTCTATCACGTTTATCAACTGATAGGTGGACTAACATCAGGAACAAGTTCACAAAGTCTTATAAGTTAAGACCGGTACGATCTGTATTATTATTATGAGAATTCCAGTAATGGATGACAAAAAGTCGTCCTCAAGTCAGGTGAGACTCATTTCATTTCTTATTCATGATGATAAATAATTTCTCAGGGCGGGCTTAATTCATAATCATATACAGTCCCACTTGACTATGATACACATGATAAATATAATTTTGTATTGTAGGTCTGAACTGGCTTAAGTTAGGCATAAGGCAGGCTTACAACTAAAACAAACTCTGTTAGTTGTCTTAAACAATCCCTATGGATGATGAGATGCAGGACAGCATCCAGTGGACTTTTGTCGTTTTGTGGCAGACTTCTAGGTGACGGGGATTGGCAGATGTGCCATCACTGGATGGGCTAACAAATTTGACAGAAAAGTGATGAGATAGTTGGCTCAGAAGTGCATACTGTGCTCCTGATAGGGCGGGGTGGTAATTCTGTCACACTGGAGTGCTTCCCTTCCGGGACTAAACATATATTCACAACCCCTCCCGCTCACAATATATGAGCCTGTGTGTCACCTCAGGTACACAATTGAGAAGAACCTGTGCTTTTGTCAGAAATACTATGGGCTGTTAAGAGCTACCTTCTCATAGATAAAAGGTTATTCTATCATCATCTCATTGGCCATTGTGAAGTGAACGATGGGTGGCTGCAAAATGCCATCCAAATAAAATAAATATAAATATTTTATATAATTATACAATAAATATAATATATTTATAATATAATATTCTAGACTAGACATGTCTTGTATTGGTTCTATCCATGTATGCCGCTAGGCGTCATTTAAAGCCAAAGTTTTCTTTCTTTTTCTAACTACGATGTCACTAACATAGTGTAGCCTTGGTGTTCTAGTATTTCTCTGATGGCTTCGATCCATCTTTGTCTGGGTCTTCCACTGTTGCTCTTTTCAGATGATCTTCTATCTATTGAAGACTATTATTGGAATGAGATGTGGTTCCATTCTGATTAGCTGGCCAAACCATTTGATCTTTTGTATGTCTATATATAAAGGGAGCCACATAACGCAGTGGTTAGCACACTGGCTTCCCATATGAATGGTCCTGGGCTCATTCCCCAGTTGAGGCAGAAATGTTTTTCAGATCACAACGGCTCTGGGTTGACCCAGTCTTAAATGGGTACTGGATTAATCCGGTAAGTAAAGACTGTGAGGGAGATGAGATGTCTACCGCCCTCATTTGTAGAGCCACTGAAATGTGAGATCGCTAACATCTCAATTGCCTACGGCATTAATAAATGCTATGGGTTACTTTACTTTATATGTCTATGTATTCTTTGCACAATATTGTTTTCACCAGATTTCTTATAATGTCATTGTTTATTCTATCTCTGTTACCTCCAGTGCTGTTCTCAGGCACTTCATTTCGCTTACCGCAAGTTTTTGTTATAGTTTATCTGTCAGAAACTAGACATAACTTAAGTCTCTAGTCGTAACTGAGGCCTCTAAATTGCACTATGATTATCATTATGCTTGACGAACAACTACTTATTTTACCACAAACATTGCCTCTAATTGTTTTTCTGCATTTATGTCCACAAATATGAGATAAATATACCATGATCCATGATGATAAGAGGGAATATGAGTGTGTCTCTCTTCTTCACCATGGCTCAAATGACAGGCAGTGGAGTTCACTTTCAGCTCCAGATTGATGTTTCTTTGACATTCTTTAAATAGGACATTTTTCAGATCTTTTGGTTTTTCAAGTCCCAGATGACTGTTCTGAATGCCCCTTGGATGCATTGTGACAATAACTCTTGTATGCTGCAAGATGAAATCATTTGTTCATGAAACTTCTGCAGGCATCACAATAGATATCATTCTGTATATCAGTATTTTGAACTATTGTGTTTTTGCACTTTTTATCAGAAGTTTCCAAGTCTGCAAATTTAAGTAGGAAGCTAGAGGACAATTTTTTTTTAAATTCTTTAGACTAACGGGGATTGATTGAACCAGTCCGTTCAACGGCACCAAATCGCCTAGCAACAATTGCACACATATTTATATGCTTCAATAGTCTTGAATATGGTTTTTTTCTATGTGCAATTTTTTTTCTCATTTTATCAGATTAACTAATACGGATATTATGTTATGTGTTTGTTGTTACTGAGGATATTTCAATACCTGTACGGGTAAGTTTGTTGTTGTTGTAATAGTCCTTGTCTCGATTGGTCCGTTCGGGTGACTTTGTTTGCACGGTTTGAATGGCTTGATGAAATCGCATCTTTTTTTGGAGATGCGGTTAGTCAAGTATGGAAGAACACGTGTGCAATTGTTGCTAGGCGATTTGGTGCCGTTGAACGGACTGGTTCAATCCCCGTTAGTCTCTAGTCTGCAAATGAGTCTTCATAATTTTTAAATCTTGATCAAGAAAAATTACAAATAAGATTTTATAATACATCTGTCTTATCACCCCTCCATCTTGACAAACATCTGATCTCTAAATAGGTTTAATAATAATCATAGAATTAAGTCTATCTATTGGTTTTTCCACAAGTCCTGTTAGGCGTCGTGGGAGTTGAAGTTTTCTAATTTTCACCATCATTGTTGCACTTGCCATGGTTAGACCCTGTTTTTTTAAAACAATCTCTCTGATTGAATCTTCTTCTTCCTCTTGCTTTGTATCTGTTCTTTCTGCTGTTGTATTTATGTTTGTGATGGTTCCATTTGCATAAGGTGGCAGAACAAGTTGACCCATTGTCTCTCTATATATTGTTTGCATGATATGGTTTTTTTCTATCTTTCTATCTTCATTTCTCATTCAGTTTCTTTTGGTGATGTTTATAGCCTTTCTCAGACATTTCATTTCACATGTAATTTTTCTCATGAGTGTATTTGTCAGGGGCCATGTATGGCACTGGTAACATAATGTTGGAATAAAGATGGTGTTTATTATATGTTGTTTAGTCGCCATATTAATCCCTGGGTTTTTAAGCAGCAGTAATGGTATGTTACAGCATTTGCTTTTTGGCAATTCATCTCAATTTCTTTATCAATTTTTCCGTCTTCTGTAAAAAATCTTCCTATATATTTAAATTCTGTTGTCTGTTTTAGCTTTGTGCCACTAACATACACATTTAGCTATTCTATTGCTCTACATATTTTCTGTTTTTGATGTGTTTAATTTCATATTGTATTGTTCGCAGGTTACCTGTAATAAATTTGTGTGTCTTTGTAGTTCATCTTCAGTTTCATATATCAGAATTTGATCATCTACAAAGAGCAGATCGTGGAGAGTTACCAAGGTCTCATGTTGTTTCTGTAATATTTTGTTCACCTCTTGCTGCTGCCTCTTCCGCTATCCTATTCATGTATGTAACAAAAAGCAGCGGTGATAGTACACATCCCTGTCTTGCTCTTGTTGGTTCAAATGATTCTTGAATCCTTCATTTGCTCTTATTATACTTCTTGAGTTTTTATGTAGTGCTCTTATGTTGTCTAGTAATTGTCCATGTATTCCGTAGTCTTCTAGTATCTGCTACAATTTGTCCCTGTCAACTGCCATCTCTTGATCTACAAAGGTGATGTTTAGCTGTTGATATTTAATTGCCTTTTAGCATAAACTTCTCAGTACAAAGATGGTGTCTGTGCACCCTACACCTTTTCTGATGTGAAACTGGTTTTCGCTTAGCTGAGGCTCTATTATTGGTTGAATTCTTTGTTCTATGATTTTTGCATATACCTTTCCTGTGTGACTAAGTACATATATTCCTTTATATGCTTCACACTCTCTTTTGTTGCCTTTGTTTTTCCATATTGGGATAATAATTGTTTTCAGCGAATCATCAGGTACTTGTTTTTCTGACCACGCTATAATGAATATTCTTTTTAGTCATCTTACTCCAGTTTCGTTACATGCCTGAATTGCTTCCATTGTTATTCCATCCAGGACTGGTGATTTGTTTCTTAGAAGTAGGTAAAACATTAATTTTATACTGTTATAAAATAATTCTATATCTTGATTAAATTAGTATTGAATATATCTTTTGATTGTGCACATTTTTAGTGCTTTTGTGTACAATGAAATCAGTTGCATTTAGTTTTATTTGTTTCAGCAAAAGAACACACTTGCAGAACTACTGCCAGGTCCATCTCCACCACCTGTATCAACCAGCGCTTCTAACATTGTAGCTCATAATCCATTTGATGATCCTTTGCCAGCAAACAGTATGCAGGGAAAACCTTCACAGCAAATTACCCAGTCACAACAAGGGTCACTAAACACTGGACAAGTGCCCCTCCCACATGGAAAAGTGTACCCACCTAACCAACCAATGGTCTTCAATCCATCAAATCCATGTGCACCACCTATATATCCATGTGGTGTGTGTCACAAAGAAGTACATGAGAATGATCAAGCTGTTTTATGTGAAAGTGGTTGCAACTTCTGGTTTCATCGAATGTGCACAGGTTTAACCCAGGATGCCTTTTCAATGCTGAAAGCTGAAGTTTATGCTGAATGGGTCTGTGATAGATGTCTTAGTACTAAGAATATACCTTTAGTGAAATTGAAGCCTTAATGAGAGTGGTACATTAAAATTGTTTCTGGATTGTTTTTCAAAAGTAGTACAGTCTAAAATGTGTGCGCATATATTAAATAGAAGTATCAGAATGTGAAATACAATAGACTTTTTGCTGAACTTACTGAAGTAACCTGATTCAGTAGCTGCTGCTGAAAGTATGTGTTTGCAATTTGCTTATGGTTCTGGTTATCATGTATTTGGAAAGTAGTGCTGACATCTAGGAATAATGTTGTAACTATGAAATAACTTGCCCAGACTTTACTTGAATATTCATGGTTTCTGTGTTGTAAACTGTGTCTCCAAAGAATCACTGAGAGGCAGACAAGGAATGGCACTAAACTCACCAATGAAGCTAAAAAAATGTACACCATCTACGCAGTTGGAAGAAAGGAACAAACAATTAGTTTTGGGTTGAGAGCACGTCACAACAGACTGAAAACAAAATGTATATGAAGGTTTGAAGATGGTGACACAGAAGTGCCCATGTGGACAATCTGCTGAAAATACAGATCAGGACACTGTACCATGCTTTTAGCACAAGAAACAAACCGTTGTCATTTGAAACATCTCTGACGGACAAGCTCTGCGATCCTGTCTCTGGCTGGTGACCACAGTATATAGAACCATATAAATAATTCATATCAGTATCTGCCTCTAACAGAAGAATGAGAAAGGAGAAGATGAAACAAAATCACTATCAATGTGAGGGCAGTACCAAGAATTAAAGCAGAGTAGTGTGTATAATACAAAAGCCATAAAATGTTAGTTCATTACGGCTGACCTTTGATATGAAGGCACACTTTAATTTGATTTTTATGTTAGAAATATCTTTAGGGCATTTATTACATTTAATCCACATTACTTGCATTTTACATCTTATAAAATGGTTGAAAATATTTAGAGGATTTACCACATATGTACTTCATCCCTTTCAACAAACCAACTGAACACCACCTGCTGAGAGTACACTTAATAATATACAGCACTGTAGCTTTCAGTGATAATCCCAGGGATCTCAGAAAAATTGGATCTTGTAAACAAAACATTGTGAGTGGAATTCAAACCTGCTACATCTTTAGCACAAAGTGAATGATCTAACTAATGTTCCAGGGAGATCACTTTTGGGTACTTGTCTCATAGTAGCCATATTTATTTGTCATCTTCCCTTTCATTTTGAACACAAACAATAGGTAGTAAAACTTGGGTCTGGATCTTAAGCAGACTCTTTATTAAACAGATATTGACAAGACTAAGCGGAAATTTGCAATATCTGATATACATGCCCAGAGTAACCTAGGAAAAGATAAAAGAATTTTGAGACAGATGTAGCCTTTATACAATAGATCTCCAACCCAAACTGTGCAGAAAAAGGTAATGCTATTTAATCTGTGGCAAAAAGACATTGAGGGATAGAAATATCAAAGTGTATTGTTGTTGGTATCATATTCTTTTCAGGGTTTAGTATCAACCCAGCATTTTGTGGCTTTAATGATTTTCTGGCAATATAAATCTGTTCAGTAAGTTGCCATTACTTTATGAATGGACCAGATACACAATACACTTATGAGAACTATCAACTTGCCTACTTTTCATGATCTTTATTTGCTGAGAACATAACCAGCTAAACCTTTTACTGAAATATTACAATGGATCATTGCTTTCAATAGTGAAATGACAAAAACTAGCATGGTTTGGACATGTATGCAGACATGATTTCTTGTCAAAAACAATACTGCAGGGAACTGTCGAAGGGGGAGAACCAGAGGAGGGAACAAATAAAGACATGGACAGACAACATCAAGGAATGGGCAAGACTGCTTTTCACACTCATCGGCATCGTTGAAGATAGAAATCACTGGAGGGTTCTGTGTGTTGAAGCATTCAGTGTGGTACCCCTACTACCCTGATGGGTTACTGGTTTACATAGAAATTTTCTGAGAAAATAAACCCCTTTTGTATCTTTCAGGCATATAAAATCAGTTCTGTTAATTAATAAATGTAATATTAAATGTGCCTCTTTTTTAAAAAAAAATGTCTAGTATCATACAATCTTGTTTCAGGACTTAAGTGTATATTCCCCCATTACTATGTATTTGCATGTCCACATTTCATTCTTTTTCAAGAACTGTTAATAGCATACCATACACTTGAGATATAGGGCCAGCAGACTGAATCTCTCAACTTGGCCCAACTTAACTATGCTTTTAAATGGATGGAAACAAAGTGTCAGAATCCTTGCAAGCACGGAGTCAACATCAGTGACATTTCTATGGGCCTTATAACCTGGAGTAGGCTGTAGTTATGTTACCTATATCTTTTTCCAAATTATTGAATGTGTAAATAGTCATTCTACATATTAGAATTTACTTTGCTTTAAAACTAATAAAGACATATTAGAACACACTGTTTTTTGCATGAGATTTGTTGGTCCAAGGTCCCAATGTAGTTGCAATATTATAATTTTACAGTACCTGTCTCACATTTAAGGAAAGTAAACAGAGCAAGGAAAAGGACTAGAGCCCGCTTGCATCAAAAGATAGCAGAGACTTAGTAGGTTGAGGTCTAATAACCTTTGATATGATATGCTACAGAACTGGCATCTTATTGTTTTTTCTACTGAAACAGCAGCATTATTGCACTCACAATACATCAATTAAAAGCATATCCGAAACTAATAAGGCAAAGTCTTGCTTAGTTCAGTAATCCTTACGATAACAGAACAGTTTTAATTTCATTAACTTGTCTGTATTTTCAGTGTTGTCTCATGGATACATTTAAAAATAACTTTTCCAAAATGAGACCACAGACTAACTTTCACATGCATTTTGGGAAGTCTGTGAACCCATGTGGATCTGGAAGTCAAAACCCAGAACACACTTCAGGACTGCCAATATACAAAGATTAGAGACGGCTGGTCTGGCCAGCTGAGTTGACCAGAAGAAGGCCGCTGACAGCATTGACAATATAGCAGTGTTTCTCAAACCGCCACTTTTCATATAGATTTTTTAGACCATCTCCTAATCAGGACAATAGATTCATCCTAAAAACCTTAAATGATAGTCATTTATTCCTTTTTGTGACATTTTTCACAAATGGTCAATTTTGATATAAATACATAGATCCCTCTGTGTAAAAGGAGACTTCTCAAAGTATTACATATAGCTGTGAGTTAAGTCTTCCAGGTATGAAAGAAGAGCTCCATCACTTGTAGTTCCTGGAGATTTTATAACATGAAAGTAAACAAATTTACAAAAGATTTTTTCGTTCAAAAGTTCTTTATTTACCCCATTTGTAAAGTAATATTTACATCTCAGTTCTTATCCACATACCGTGCATGGTTAAATCATACTTCAATCCATGTTCCTGGCCCATATATTTTTCATTTTCAACTCAACTCTTATTGGACTAAATGACAACCTATTCATCATTTTTCCCTATTTTCTGGTTTTATCCCTGTACACTAAGAGTTAATATGGTTTTAAATAGAGATAACTAAAATATGTGTCCAATTAGTATTTCTTATATGATTCATATTTGCCTGTCAAAATTTATCATATGGGATATGGCTTAAATCTCACCCTGTCTCAAGTCTATGGCTTTCAGAGGATTTCCTGCAGATTTGCTTTGTTTTGTAGAATACAAAGAAAATATTGTAAATGTCACTACATTTTTGCTGTCTGCATCACCATCTTGGGGCAACCAAAATGATTTAGCAGTATATGGCCTTTAGAAATGACAAGCAGTAGTTAGTGCTTTTCTAGCCCTGTGTTTCATGGTTTGATCCCCAGTTGGAAATCTGTTTACATCTCAAACAATTCCCTAGGCAAATCTCAGGAAATGGGTATCAGAGCATGGAGAAGTATAGGTCTCTAGCATGCCATTTTGCACAAACTAATACAATCTTAACAGTTGACTTGGTGGTAGAGGTCTTACAAACACAACTCGATTGAACTTGCTCATGGTTTGAAAATAGGTCAGCATTGTACTGGGGATGCAATAAATTTCCTACACAGGATATGTTTCAATTGTTCACAGTGCAATCTTCATATGCATTAATTATGTGGAATGGACTTTAACTTTTCTTATATTAAAACAATAATCATTGCATTTTTGTGTGGGCAATATCCATTTTAGCTTTGTTCTTAAATCTTTTCTTAATTGGGTAGACTTAATAGCAGTCCATGAACAATATACTGTGGAATGCCGTTATAACAACTTGGTCCGGTCTGACATATGTATGTACCCGGTAAGAACAGAAATTCACTATATACAGTACAAACAGTATGGAATAAAAATAATTGGGGATTTTGAAAAGTGTTGCTATATAGGGATATTTGTTCTAAAAGCATGCGCTATAGAGGGATTCCACTATAGCATCTGTGAATGTGTCCTGTTATTCAGGTGACATTTTCTTTTCAGAAATCTTTATGGATGCTTTGAACTACCAATTCTGGGCAAGTTTACCTGCTGCAGATACAAATTAAACCCTCTGAAATGTCTTTTGTCTATCATCATCTTGGTGCAGCCATGTTCTCATTACCAGCAACCATGCCTTGGATTACTAGTTTTTCCATACTGTTATGTCCTTTACATGGACAAAGAAACTGTAGTTTTGTTATAAAGTTGTTTATCAGTCAACTCCAGATTAACATTTTCACTACCATATCGATAATGTGTTGTTGAAACACAAAATTCCCTTCACATCCTGACTGACTTTTTCGCGGGAATGTTGGTGATTAGGTCTATAGTCCAATTCAGTATCTCATTTTAAGTCCATTTTATAGCTATTACTCAGTACAATGTGAATAAGTGACTTTTGACTCATTAGATGTCGTGTGTGAATGTTCAATGAAAAGTCAGTTTTATTTTAAAAAGCACTGGCTTTATTTTCTGGATTGGACCTCCCATTTATTACAAATATCACTCCAAAATGGCAGATTCTGTTGTTAGGTCAAATTCAGACCTGATAATTGGAAATGTAATAATGAAATGGTATTGCGATTTTTCAAGGAACACTTCCAAATGGGTGATATAACTGATTATACCAAGTCGAAAGTTCCAGATTCTGATTTTGTGTAGCAAGTAATAGCAACAAAATAACCTTAGAAACAGATACAGAACTTGACTATTTAAGTAATAGTGGTCATAGGTTCATGCAAGATAGTTCTAAGGTTATGTAAGCGATAGATGGACACCCACTTTGAAAACAGATATACATCACTCCTAATGCTAGACAATATTATTTATAAAATAGGAAATGAAACGATTTTTGTAACAATTTTGAGATATTCGTTTGTGGAAAGCCTATTTTTGTCTGAATGTCTATGAAAGTTTCAAAGCGCTAACATTATTGGTTTATTTATAATACTTTCATAAAATAATCACTCACAAAACTCCTCATACATATACAATGATGTGGATTTGAAACTTTCTGATGTTCAGACAAGAATAAGCTTTCCAAAATAGTTTATCTCAAGCTGTTATCAAAAAGTTTTCATTTCCAATTATTTTATGAATTATTTTGTCTATCAGTGGATATATCATGCTCATGTTTTTGAAGTGGGTGTACATAACTCGCTCCTGGACCTGTAGATTATATCAACCAATGACTGTCTTTACTTTAATTAATTTGGTCTATAGTCTAATTCTGTATCTGATTTTAGGTCCCTTTTATAGCTAATTACCACAATGTCTGAATAAGAGTCATTTTTGACAGAGTATCATCAGATTGTCCTCTGTGAAATGTTCATTGAATAACCACAATAAAATAATTAAATTTACACGGTTTGGCACTGAAATGATCTAATGACAGGATCAGAAATTATGGGATTACATTTGTAATTAACAGGAAGCCTGCATTTCATAAATTGGGGGGGGGGGGGTAGAGGAGGAAGGAGAAAAGGAGAGTTAGCAACATTCGCAACAAAAAAAGTCATATTCACAGATGACAAAAGTCAACAGTGGCACTGTAAGGGACTTTTGTGTTTCAATGACAAAGGTCGTCAGTGGCAGTGAAAATGTTACGGTAATATTATTTGTCTGGATTTTGGGATACGGACTGGACAAGTTGATTCAAATTGTGAAGTGAATCAGTGTCAGCTGAACAGATGTGGTTCAAATCATGTCCGGTATTTTATATTTGAAGGATTTTTGCAATTTCTGTCACCAGTATGTTGCTTTAAATGTAATGATGAGAAAGTATTTTGAACATGACGGATGATGTAATCTTGATCATAATAAATTTTTTAAATGATGCTCAAAAATTAATATCATATTATTGTGGATGCCAAAAAAAGCAGAAATATCTGATGACAATAGTAAAGTTTTAAGTGCTAAATGGCTAGATGATGTTTCTTGTTTAGTATTGCAGATCCTAAAGATGATAACAGGAACATTTGACCTATTTATAGGAGACTTTAGCATTAGAATTATTTTTACCGATAGGGTTCTCCCTGGTGCAGTGTTTAATCCATTCAATTTGTTCTATGTGCTGGCTAAAGAGTTAAGCAGTCTCATTAGAGATTATTTCAAGGTCAATTGTGCATAGTAAGTGTTTGAGAGTATGTCAGAAAAAACATTTCAGCCAGCTGGTCAGATCAGTGCAGGAATTAAGAGATTTCAACAGAGTAGAATACTGCAGGTCATTTGCAAGAGACAAAAACAAAAGGAGAGGTGAGTGTTTTCTCTTATCTCAAGACATACTACATTCCTGCTCACACTGCAGCAGGTTTTTCTTGGACTGGGTTGGATAGCCATCTGAGGACTCACAAACAAGTAATCCTAACTTAACCCCTTTTCAATGCCATGCTCTTCGCTTGTAAGGAAATAAGACCATCATCATGTGCCAAAGAGATATGAGTTCATATTATATGTTTACAAAGTGGATTTTTTTCTGAGGATCCACCACGAAACTATAGGAGTTAGCGTTATTTCCTTTTTTCCTGCTGTTTTTTTTTGTGGGAGTGGGGTGGGTGTGAACATGTTTTTGATATAATATAGGAAGGTCCCAGAATTCTTATGGTTGTTGAAAAGATGGAGGGAGGAGACAAAAATTGGTGACATTTTATGGACAGCCCCAAGCAGGAATTTATCACCATTACATGAAACAAGAATTTATCACCATTACATGAAACAAGAATTTATCACCATTACATGAAACAAGAATTTATCAACTTTACATGAAGCAGGAATGTATCACCATCATCAGGTAGCATATCCTGAACAGGATGTAGCAGTCATCATAGTCTTTCGAAACTTTTGTCGATCTTGAGCTAGTCTCCAGTCTCTGTCATGTTCAGGTGGTATTTGATGTCTTGTGTCCATCTTCTTGGTTTGCTTCTTGTTCATCTCCCTGGCATTATGGTCATCTCTAGGCTGTCATGGTGTTTGATATGGACAAAATAGTGTAGTTTTCAGGAACGAACCATACTGTTTAGCCAGCTTTCTTTTTTTAAATTAATTTCTCTCAGGATTGCTACATTTGTGATTTTTTTGGTCCATGGTATTCTGATGATTTTTCTGTAATATTTTGTTTCAAATGCTGCTATTTTATTTTTTGTTAACTTTGTCCAGGATTCACACCCATATATTGCTGGTGGGAATAAGCAATCTCTTGGGTTCTTATGATTTAACAACCGTATGTTTTGGAATATATCAGCTTAATATATATTTGGAATGTATCAGCATAACATAAAACAAGAATTTATCAACATTACATAAAACAAGAATTTATCAACATTACATAAAACAAGAATTTATCAACATTACATAAAACAAGAATTTATCAACATTACATAAAACAAGCCACTCAAATACTTCCTGTAACTCCCTAACGGAAAAATACAACATGAGTTTTTTTTTTTTATACATAAAACAAGAGTATATTAACATTATATAAAGCTGAAATTTATCAACATTACATAAAGCAGGAATTTACATCAATTAATTATTACATGTTTGAGTAATTAGTAAGGTCATTGATCTAAGTTTAGAGGATTTGACACAGTAAAAATGAAACAAAAAGGCAACCAGCACAATTACCAGAAAATGGGTCTATAATTCTAGTCTAAATACTTTTATAGCAACTCCCTCACTGGGAATTCACTATGATGAAATGAATTTATATTTGCTGACTTTCTTTTAAAAATAATATAGTATTTAGTGGATTACATGGAACTTGTCAGTCTAAAAAGACAATTCCTTCTACAAGCTAATACCCATACATGTCCATGTGGGATAATCTTTAGAAAACAGACCATATTTGACATAATCAATAGAACGTGGTACTGCTAGTAGAACATAATTGAAAATAATACTCACGTGGAAGACAGGTAATGAAGTCCTAATTGATGACGACTAACACACTATCACTGACGGATGTTTACATGAATAAATATGGTACATACAACAAAACAAAAAATATAAGCATACAAATGTCCTGTGTATTGTCATTTGTATGATTATATTGTGTTTTGTTTTGTTGTATGTACTATATTTATTCATGTAAACATCTGTCAGTGATAGTGTGTTAGTTGTCATCAAGTAGGATTTCATTACCTGTCTTCCACATGAGTATTATTTTCATATTCTACATAACAGTCCACTGTACAATAAAATAAGAAGTAAACTATGGTCATCTGACAGCTCTGATGGACAAGTTCTACAGCTCTGTCTCAGGATTTATGATGACAGTACAGTTCATTGAAGAAATTCACATCAACTTCTGACAAGAAAATGAAGGTAAAAGTAGGAACTCATTGCTGCTCTCCATTTTGTAAGCAAGTAAAGAAAATAGAACACACCAAATCAGCTAAAGCTGAAAGAAAAATACCGGGGTATATGTAAAGTATTATCACAATTCAGCTGTACATTAATAATTTATATGTAATATACTTAGCGTAAAAACATGAAAACCAGAGTTAGGAAATATGTGATCACTTGTGTAATATGCTTTTTTGATACATTCATTGCTGACAAAGTTATAAGGAGCCTCACAGCATATAATACAGTAGGCATGTTTATAGTCTACAATTTTAGTGTTTTATTTTCTGGTAATGTTCTCTTTCATAAGTCAACTTTTTTAGCAGCATTGCTCATGATTTGTTGTATTAAAAGCACTTTATATTGCCAAGAAGAAGTGAATACTTTCAAATACTTAGGATCCTACATATGCAACAATGGAAAATCCAAAACTGAATTAAAGATAAAGTTGGATTTATCTTCTATGTAAAGATGGAAAATCCAACATGGAAAATCAACATCAGTATTAAACTGAAGATCAAAATTTATAACTCACCGGTGCTATCTATTATGCTGTATGATTTGAGTTGGATACTTACTGCAGACATGGAGAGATGGATACAGTCCTTTGAATACGAGTGTATTAAGACATTTTTTGCATTTCCCATAGAGAGCATAAAACAAATGTGTAGGAAAGAAATCAAGTAGAGAGTCTCACATGTTCATAAGAATCACTACTTTCAGTAGTTAAACAATGAAAACTTGCCATGTTCTGGACATGTATGTCAACCCCTGTGAAAAATGATCTTGCAGGGAACAGTTGATGGTGAAAGAAGTAGAGGGGTCACAAGAAAATCATGGGTATACATCACAAAAATTGAAAGAGAAGAGAATATTTTGTACAATAATATCAAACACCATAAGCCTAGGGACCCTGAATTCTTGACAAGTTGTTGACAGGAGGGGCATGGTCAAAAATTGTCCACAAAGTTTACATGGACTTCCTATTTATATTTTTTTAAATGTTTTTTAATTTCATAATTTTTTTTCCAGTTTTATTCTGTTTTCTTATTATTATGTTTATTTCGACGAAGATCATAGATTAAATGTCAACAGTTTTTGTCTTTGTTCATTTGATTATAATTGTTTTATTAGTAGTAGTAGGCATTTGTAACATATTCACTATATGTATTTGTGTTACTACAGCCCATACCTGATCAGTCGACTCTCCTCTGACTATTTGGTAATTAGGCCCTATATATCTAAAGCAAAATGTTGATAGCCTCTTTCTGATGTTGCCTTAACTCTTCCATTAGTTCCAGTGCTTTTCCTTTTACAGCAGGTCATAGAATTCTTAATTTAAAAAAAAAGTTGATAGCATTCCCTATTATGCCTAATTTAATTGTCTAAGTTTTATATAATGGGGGACATTCACATAAATTTTAATCATAATTATTTACTATTTATACAATGAGGGGAAATATAGTTTACAATCCAATATACAGTCGAATCCCATTATAACAACTTGGTCAGGATTGACAAAATAAGTATTTACCGGTAATAACAGAAATTCGCTATATACAGTACAAACAATAAAGAATAAATATTCTTGGGGATTTTGAAAATTGTTGTTACATAGGGAAATGTGTTATAAAAAAGATATGCTATAGAGAGATTCCACTGTAATTTTAGTCAATAGCTGTATAAAATCTTCAGAGTAAGACAAAAGTAATGCTGAACACATCATCCCTAGGTATGCCGTCAGTCAATGAAAGATATGAGTTTAACATTGTTTTCTCCCAACACACCTCAAAAGGTGTGAAAAGGAACCGTTACTTTTACTTTAAGATAAATAGCATGTGTGTTTTGTAAACATTGAAATGTGAAACACTAAAGTACATGATAGAATGTTCAATGAAAAGTATAAAACAAAAAAGATATGTGAACAAAATGTCCTGTCTCCTGCAGGACTAAAATAATAATAAAAAGTGGATACTTATTTTTGTACATTAAAATCTTAAAATGCTTCTACAAAGATGACATCTTCAATGTAATTTTACAACAGGAACAAGGAAAACAAATTGATAGTTTCTCAAAACTAAGAAAGTGCAATATAAATTGAAAATAGTACTTACTTAGAACATAGGTAATATAATCTTACTGGACAACGACTAAGACACTATCGCTGTTGGATGCTGACATGAAAGTGGCCATCACCATTGAAGTGTTGGTGACAGGAGTAGGTGTAGTTGATGGTCACCATGGTGTTCTTGATATTCCGGTCACTGCCATTAGATCCTGCACCACTGATGATAGATCTAGGTACGCGCTTGAAAATCATTTATTTTTTAGTTTGGTACCCTCACGACTTTTGGACTTAATTGCAACCAGTCGTTTGTTTAGTTCTCAGTCAGTGTGGTCCTTGTCTTTATTCATTTTGTTCAGTCATCATTTTCTGATCCTATCCTCTTGCATTCACATTTTGCTCATACACGTTAGCGTGTTGCTGTGTTATTCCTATTCGCAGTCTTTTCATGTTATGTGCGTATCATCTTGATAAAGGCCTCTGTTGGAATGTCGATTATGTCCTGTTGTGTGTATTCTTTCACGTCATCATTCGATAGCAATTGTGTGTTAGCCGTCGTCCAGTAAGACTATATTACCTGTGTTCTACATAAGTAATATTTTCATAATTTTACAGCAGTACTACCTTTTATTGATTGTCACAATATAAATTAAATGGATTTAAGCACAACTGACCACTGCAAGATTATGGACATGATAGAATGCTTTTGGTGTTAGAGAGGACGGAATCAACCAGTCATCCAGTAGTAATAACAATAATTAAAGCATATCTTGCAACTCTTTACCTTTTTTTGTTCATGACCTACTTTCAAGAAAAAACTCGTTTCCACACCCCCCAATAATGTTAAAAAATTCAATTTGTTTGATGACCTTTCTTTGTTAGCCAAACGGTGCTATCTGCGAAAATATTTAATTTTCGTTCATATAATTTCAGTGACCTTTATGTGGCACATTCGGACAAATCTATAGCTTCCCAAGTTCATTTTTTCCTTATGATTCCTCATAATAATTCTGTGGTCCTGTCATATAAGCTCTATTTGAGAATCAAAGTACATAGCTTTTTTAAACTATTTTTGAATGTGTTGGCACCACTCATGCATTCAGTAGAATTGTCAGTGCAATATGAGTTTAGTAACTATCAAACTAGATCACATTCTCAATATCTCCTCAGCCTGCAGTCTGATACGTCAAATCCCATTGTACCAACCTTGTCAGGACCAATAAAATATGGATATAACAACTGCAAATAGCTATAAACAGTATGAAAAATAAATATAATTGGGGATTTTGAAGAGATGTTAAATAGGGGATTTTCTATAAAAGTTTCATTACAGAGGGATTCCACAGCAGTAGGTTAAGTTAACCCATTCAATCCCGGATAATCCGTTTGCACCCACTATATATATTAAATCCAGGATAACTCGTTTGCACCCACTATATATATATTAAATCCCGGATAACCCGTTTGCACCTGCTATATATTAAATCCCGAAGAACCCATTGGTGTCGGTTTAACACAGTCATTTTGGTTGATGTGCGTTACAGGTCCCATGCGAATTGACATGCTAAATTTAACCCTGACGTTGCCCATGTGTAGCCGGAGCCTGAGAGGGGATCAAAGAAAAGCAACACTGTTTACATTCCATGCATGGCATAAGAGGCAACTAAGGAGGTTATGGGATGGAGTTGGCTGTCCCATATAGGGTCAGTGACCCAAAGCCATGCTGAAGTCAGATGTGTCAGGTCAAAAGGAGATATTGCAGCAATGCTGTAAACCATGACACTGCATTTCGTTCTCCTACTAATCTGCAGGAGTTTGAGAATGAATGCAGAAGAAGAAGAAGTAGAAGCAGCCCTGATTATTAGTAATGGTGGTTTCTAGTGTTTTTGGATAGTTTCTGACAGTTGACGCTACTGAACTGCAAAAGGTTTATTAAAACCTTCAATTTTCATCAAAACTTGATAAAAATGGACCTACTTGTGATTCAGATGATGTTGATAAGCAATTTTTAAATGGAATTCTAGAGAATGGGAATGAATCAGATGTTGATGGCCTAGTTTAAATTAGCTGCGATATGTAGTGTAGGCCTAATTTATGATATGCGGGTTCCCATTGTCTTACATTGACATTCACAAAGATATGTTCACAGATCAGTACTTCTTCCATTTATGTGTTAATTGGACTTTAAATCATAAAAATTGATTGCAAATTATATTTTTAAAATTAATTTCCTTGCACAATCCCCCTTATTGTTGCAGAGTTATTCCCCTTGCATAAAGCCCTGAGTTTTTCCTGATTGGCCGGGTTTGAAAGGGTTAAAAAGAAAAGTGGAACATGAAAAGTTCAGGTAGATCAAACAGGCTTAACATTCATTTAGTGAGAAGAGCATATGGTACATATCAGAGAAAAAAAGAAGCCGTTTGAGAATGGAGCAACACACAAATTTGAATTTTCTTGTGGCTTGAAAGTCGACCATCCACATTGTACTGGGGATACGATTTTATGTATTAGTTGTGCCTGAAAATTCAACAATAATTGAAAAGATATGTTCTATACAGGATATTCTTGAAATATTTTATGATTGATGACCATTTGTTCATGAAAGTGGACAACCATTTCCACATGAGGAACAAAAACAAATGGAGAATAACATCAGAATAACTCCAGGAGTAACATCCACCAGATTGAGAAACAAGGTCATCCTGAAAGATCTAGAGATAGCAAATGTGATAAGAAGTTATTAACAGATCAATTATTTCTATAAATGAGATATATATGACAATATTACAGTGAAATAAAGAGGAACAATACTGTGTTGGCTACCTCTCATTTAAACAGAGACCATGATGTTGTTGAGGATTAGCATCATGTACTAGGATTTTCCCATATCTACTCTGTTTCTCTCAATAGAATAGAATGCTGCCTGCCGAGTTTACCACTCAGAATTCCTTAGCTTCAAACAATAATATAATCCCCAGGGACTTCCAACAAAATGGCTTGTGAATAAAGACCATGAAATGAATTAATAGTATAGCTATTACATAAACAAATTAACATTAGCGTCATGTGTAAAATAGACAAATGCTAGTAAAACATTTGTACCATCTATTCATAGCTTTCTGATCTTTGCTGCCTAATGCTGGGCAATACAATCTCACTGTTCTGCTAGCCTTTACAATATCATGTAGAAATGTTGGGAGATATAACCACAATAATTGTCTTGGCAATCTTTACCATCATAGCTATGATCTCAGATATATGGGCACTACTTATTTTGGTAGCATTTAATATAAATTCCGTCAATGCTGTGAGATACTCACAATTTTCTTAGTACATTTTTTTTTACATTCTTAGTACATATTTTGGCAAATGTGAAGAGAATTTACTTCAACGTGATAATGAAATAATTATCAAAGTTGCACATGTTTAGAGTACCAAACGCAATTATTAACCGTATACACTTAAGGCATAACAACAGTGATTAAAACTAAAGGTCACACTTTCAAGTATTATTTGGTTTCAAACTAGTGACACTGTTATTGAAAATATCAGAGTTTTGTCCACCCAGGACAAATCGGTCAAGTTCTGTTGCCCCCCTGTCAAATTTGTGTGAAGCACTGAACGCTGAAGGTCTGGGTGTGTATGATGTCATGGGTAAAACTGCATTTGGATTGACATACTCATTGTTACCACCCGGTATGAAGCAGTTACCACTACTAGAGTCTTGTAGTGGAGAGTAGTAGTGATATAAAGATCCATCGAAGTACATTCCACCATAGTTAGTTAGATCGCTGCGGTCAACAGCACTGACCTGTGCTGTAGGGGTATTCATTTGTGTATGACTTTGATATGAATACATATCACCTGTTGTGTTATTAGAGGAGAATGTACGATTTCCTGGGATGTCTCCTGATAATAAATGTGGAAACTGACTGCTTTGGTAGTGGTGACCTTGACTAGGAACCTCTATTAAGATGTTTTCTGTGAAAACAATTAATATTATTTTTAAACAATGCAAAACAGCATCATAAAAAGTGTATGCTAATTAAAAGAGAGAATAGACATAGGCCTATGTAAATGGGTATATTTAAGCTTCTATATAATAAAGCTGGTTGTGGTGTCTGAAGCTACATTTCCTCCAGTTTCAGATATCCAGAAATATAGTCATTTTTCTGCAGCATATTCTGTGTAGAAAGACATTGCTTCAGAAGAAATAGTAATTTTTAAATAAAAAAAATAGGTATATCCTGTATAATTGCTGTTTAACTATTGTACAATGTTCAGGCGCCACTAATCGACCCTACATCTACTCATATTATGATCACAATGTGAAAATTAACTTTTAAACCACTAACAATCTAAACTGCCTTGTGTTATGAGATGGGACAACTAACCACTCTAATTGCATATGAAAAGCTCATGATGGAGTCTCTGCAGCTCCATTTCCTCCAGTTTCAGAACTATGTATTCAGTTTATAGCATATCTGACGTCAACTTCCAGAAGGATCATACTGTATTTTAGCTCAAGATTCTGTACTTCTGGCAACCACAATGCAGACAGACTAGAAAAGAATGGAGCAAGATAAGAACAGCCATGCACACAGTTAATAAGATTTTGAAATCTGTGAAAAGAGAGACTTGACTGAACAGATCTAATGGCTATGGGAAACACTGGGAAATAATACAAATATTTATGTCCAGACCAAATCCCAAAGAAGACTTCAACCTCCTGGGATAGAAATACAAAGAGTTCCTCTTCTGACTTCATACACACGTACAGCTTAAAAATCTGAACAGAATACAACTACAATACACTCCAAAGTTCTGGCTGTGCATTCAACATTGCAAAACTGTCAACCGCTATTTTAAAAAAAATGTCCAGCACTGTATGATGTGAGAAAAAATGCTACTCCAAGGCCAGATAAATGAAACAACCTATTTGAATAAAACAACAGCTCACAAACATATGCATGTATCACACAATCGCATTGAGCCAATGGTCATGAACCTTACGGACCTCTGGATCAGCAACAAACAATCACAGTTCTGTCAACATTCTGTATAAAAAGTACTTAACTAAAGGAAAATACTAGAGGTCAATATGGGTATATGTAATAAAGCTGTAGTATTTATGAACAAAATACAGTATGGGATACTCTTGTGCAATATTCACAGTTAGTGACACGCAGATTACCAGACTGGATAACATTTAGAACAAGGACATGCATATCATCTTGGGTTGTACCAAGGACACAACCTGTGTGGTGATCAGATTTCTCCTTGACTGTAGCTGACAGAAGATGTGGTGATCTCAGGCATATCTTAAAATAAGTGTCAATACTTCAGTCATTACATTGAGATCTCAATAAGGTGAAAGACTCCCGATCAGGAAGAAGATATCAAACAAATATGTGACCTTACTTCCACTGATCTTGGGGAGGGGTGGATATTCATTCTGCCCGTGTTACATCATATCTTCTGTGTGTAGTCATCACACTCATCAGAAACTGCAGGGACACAAATCTGGTAGCAGTGGATGTAGACATCAGGGCACTCACTGCAGAAAATGTCATTTGTAATCAATGCCGTGTTTGGGCTTTTTCTGTATGATCCAGAAAGATTACCTTTATAGATGTGACAGGACACATGGTTGAATGCACTGAGTGGGCAGATACATTGGCGTGCATGACAGTGTCAATAGGTACATAAATGGATCAATCGGAAATAGTTAATGCATTAAGGGATCTCGTCGTTAGTTGGTTGGTTGCTGATCCAGCGATCGATGAGCTCATGCCCTTTGACCTAATGCCATTAAATGGCATTATATTGCTAGGAAGTCTGTGGATTTTCGGCCCACCCCAGGACAGAGCCAGAGAATAACTATCACACCTCCAGGTAGGTAGGTTTCAACCTATGCACTGCTCCCAGCCACTGTAGCCAAGATAGGGTTCACTGTACTCATTCCCCGCCACCAATTGACTACTGGTTATGCCGAACTTCTTTATTGCTCCAGGCATGCAACCAAATGTTCAAGTCAAAAGGATTGTCACGTCCTTAGTCACTGTGCCTCTATGATGGGTCTAAGCCTTAGGAAAAAACAGTGTTGTCAGTTTCCTCCTCCCCAGTGCTGCACAGTACATCTCTGGCTCCCTCCCAACCACAGAGGGTGCATACAAATATATTCAGGTAAACATGAAACACATTTAAACAACAAAATAAATGCACAATTGTATAGATGATGTGCCATGAATCTTCTCTAAGAAGATAACCTCAATATAATGGCATGTCATCCACTAAGGGTTTTCTGTTGCATGGGTGGTTTGTCTAAAGAGATCTTGTCCATTCAGAAGATTTTTTGAAAAGGATGAATCATGGTCCCCCTTAAGATTAGTGTAAATATCATAACAGCCCAGAAACATAACAGATATACGAAGAGACTGGAAACTCAGCATTGAACAAGAACTGTTGGCTGCTACACTTTGATGGATTTATTGAAATAAGAGTTTAGACTTGTCTGGTGTAAGCTGATGTTAACCTGCAGTCATAACACATTCAGATCAAGATAGAATAAAATATGTAATAATTCAGAATTATGTATGGGCAAATGCAAGTCAATTTTATAAAATTTGAAATGACTATTTTTCATAAATTTTACAAGAGTTAAATTAGCAAATATTGCTAAAAATTGGTAGAATATCAGGATGAAGCCATCAACCCAGCATTTTTTTTTAGCTGCAATGATTTTCTTGGCAATATTTACACTCAGTTGTTTGCCATTGTTTTCTTAATGGTCCGGAAGCACAGCTGCCTGTGGCTTGGTTTGAACCTTGTACCTAGGCTATTACTCGTGCTCTGTACCACTTTGCCAGAGAGTAGCACTCATTGCTCGTCTAAGAATAACAGAACAGACAGAATTAAATGTTGCGCTGTTACAATGTACTGGATATGTTTCTGCTGTAACCGGATAATCTAAATAAACAGAGCAGTTGGAAATGCATTTTTTTCCTAAATTTGTGCCAATAGCCCAACACATCTAGTGTTTTTACTACTTCCACTGAACATCTGCAACCATATCGCTGGTATAGTAAGACAGCAGTAAAAGAACAATTGCTCTCAAACTTAAACACTGGTGACTAAGATCAAAGTCATTCAAGTTTGACTTTTTCTGCTGCTGACTTGCATTGCTATTGACATAGCCACAGAGGTCCACGATGTCATCTGTGAAACATTCAAAACACTTTAGATGGAAGCCTGCTTGCAGAATTTATAAACTGACATGGGTTGCCTAAGAGTGAAAACCCACTGCCCTAGATAGAAGAATAATACAGTGGAATCCTATTATAACAACTTGGTCCAGACCAACAAAATATGTACTGGGTAATAACAGAAATTCGTTGTACACAGTACAAACAATATAGAATAAATATAAATATGGAAATTTGTTATAAAAGAATGCAGTATAGAGGGATTCCACTGTTCTGAAATGAGACTAGCATACAGTGGATTCCCATTCTAACAACTTGGTCGGGACCGACATAATATGTATGCAATAACAGAAATTCACTTATACAGTACAATTAATATAGAAAAAAAAAAAGATAACTGGGGATTTTGAAAAGTGTTGTTATATTTTTTTTTTTTTTTTTTTTGCTGATGAAAGTTTAATATACAAAGATGAAGAAAATTAGCAAAATAACATCAATGCATTGTTGTTAGCAAGTCAGAAGTACAACATGAAAATTAATGTGAAAAAACAAGTTATGAAAATTAGCAAATCTTTAGCAAATACCAATGGATAGGCCTATAACAATAGATAACACCAAAGTGAAACAAGCCAAAGAATTTAAATATCTAGGCAGCATTTTTCCGAAAATTGAAGACTAGACAGAGAAATAGACACAAGGTGCCAGAAAGCAAACACAGTGACCTACCAACTTTCACCATTACTTCTTCACTCAAAGATCAAGAAATATTTTTTTTTAAAACACAGATAATATCAACAATTTTTATAGCAACACTCTGCTATCAATGTCAAACGTGGTCTTTAACAGCCTCGCATCAGAGAAAAATCGTTACATGTGAAATGAAGTGTCTGAGAAAAGCTGCAATGGTTACTAAACTATATCAAATAAGAAATTAGGAAAAGAGTTGACATAATATCATGTATCGAACATATTGCGGAGACGGCACTTGATGATGATGATTACACAAAGAGGTCTCGCTCGACGCAGAGCTGTTTCATAAAACTGGGGTGAAGAATCCTGAAGGACTACCTCGATCGCAGTCCAATAAACTTTTATTACCGTCACGGCTATCAATTACCACTCATCCTTGACCACTGCAGCCCAAGGAGTGACTGAATGGGAAACAATTGACATCAGCTAGCTGTCCCATTAACCAGTAAAGATAACAACAGCAGCAATAGAATAATGTCTTCTAAAATGTGACAATTGAAAAGCATCTTCCTACTATCTTATTAGTCAGGTAGCATATCCTGAACATGAGGTAGCAATTGTCACATACTTTCCAAACCTCTGTCTATCTTGAGCGAGTCTTCCTGCTTGTGTTATTGTCACCATCAGGTAGTCTTCCTACTATACGCACAATATAACATAATAATAAGATGCATCACTCGCAAGGGTCGTATGGGTGCCACAATCGAGGACACAAATATGCTCTCCAAATAAATCTATCCATAAACCTGCAGACAAATGTTAAAATATAAGGTGGAGGTAGTTAGTTGAGGTTATCTATTCGTATCATTGAAGGTTATTACCCTACAGAGTAGGGTTTGAAAAATAGTCTATAGACTCATTATATTGCTCCTCTCCACGGAAATCTTTAGTAAAAGGCGAAAGATTTATGCGTTTGTGAAGAGAAACCAGAGTTAACTTGTAAACAGCAAACTGAAAGTGTCCCTTTCCACAACAAATGTCTGTTTCCATTACTGTTTTTAGAACAATCATGACATAACAATAAATATTGCAATCACAATATTAGTCCTATATTGCATGTGTTTCGTTTACTTTTCTGACGTTTTCACTAAAAATTTACAATCTAAGAAACATAAGTCAGTAACATTTATACGCAATTAATGGTTTATAGTGCTTCACACTATAGCAGTTAGCTCCCTTGGCATAGTAGTGGTGTATGATAATAATTAATAAGGGTACATAATTCTTGTATAAACAAACACCAATTATTATATCTATGTTCCCAGGTTTCACATTTAAGATGTTCTGTATATATGGTACATTGAAATTTACAAATGGAGGATCATGTTTGAAAATATCAAAGCTATTTGCCCCAGGGCGTGATGGTAATTTTGTTTCCAGCGGTCCGGCCCAGACAATGGATCTCAGGTAAATAGGTGTTATCTTTACAGCATCAGTATCACCTTAGAGGGATCTGCCCCGAGGGGAAAGTGTAAAGTTAGCGAAGCAATAAATTATCTGGACCAGATTACAGGACCAAGGAATGTCCACTAAATAAAAGTGGTGTCATTGTGGGAGGTACGAAAACGTTCACATTCCAGAACCTGGTAGCTGTTATCTCTTAGATCTACCGGAGCCAGCATTCTCTTCTTGTGTGTATGCTCTCTTAGAACTACAAGCAATAAATTGTCGGATTTCCGTCCGGGAGAGGAAGTACGATTTACTGCTATTTCCATAGTTTTTATTCATGTGTCTTTTTTAAAAAATTGTTACGTATTTCTTGAGAATTGTCGGTTTGAAAAATTGTCCATGTTCTTTGTTTTATTGTTGGATATTTTTTTTAACACTGATAACTAGGATTTTATAGCGACATTTACGTTTTATGTAGTATTTACCACTGTTCCATAGTTGTCTATTGTCTATCCCCAGGTGAATGAATGGTTGATCACATCCCACTTGCCGTTAAGCGTAGGGTGGGAACTTAAGCTGTTGTTCCAAATTCAGATGTGTTGCCATGGTTGCATTTAGTCCATGTTTGTTCAAGGCTATCTTGATGTTTTCTTGTCCTACCATTAGCCTTACACCTGGATATTCTTTTGTTATATGCTCTTATTGGTATTTGGTTTGGCTTCATTCTCATAAGTTGACCGAACCATTTTACTTGCTGTCTCTCAATATGTTCGATACATGATATTATGTCAAGTGTTGTTATATAGGAAAATGTTTTATAAAAGATTGTGCTATAAAGGGGTTCTACTGTACTAGATGTTTAGGTAAAAATGCATGAATATCCATTCCTTGCCTTTCTTAGTTTCCTTAATTGGTGTCATATTTCCTGTTGGTAAATAAATAACAGCTGGGGAGTGAGCATCCCTCACAGGTGAAAATACTGTCATGTGCTGTCTCTTGGCTTTACTGCCTTCAGATTTTATCATACATTCTTGTGGGAAGAAAATAGGTACAGTACAAGAAGACGTCACCATACAGTCGAGTTATTTCCCTTGTCTATGTTTGTAAATTTCATCATTTATAATTTAAACATTAATTTATTTTAAGGTTTGGGTTATGATAGATGTGTTTTACATAACTAACCCCAACCCTAAATAAATAAATATTTACATTATTAAATGATGAACATGAAATTTACAAACATATACAAGGGAAATAATTAAATATGTGGTGGCGTCTACTTGTACTGTGGCAAAAAATATTTTAAACAAGTAAAAAAAATGTCATTATTTTTAAAATATGAAAATGATAATTGTACCTGCATGTTAATTACGAGTGAAAATGTGGCTTAAAAAGCAGAGCACGCAGTTCTACGCAGCAGGTTTGGGAGGACTCATAAAACGATGGGATAAATGCATCAATGTTGGTGGAAATTATGTTGAGAAGTAAAGGGATAATGTATGTGTAAAAATAAACAGTTTTCAGGTTTTTATCGTCTTCAGTTTTTTTCTAAAGAGCCATTTGTGACTTACTTATTGACTCCCCCTCGTATATTTGATTTTCCAACATTTTATATTATATTCCTTGTGGAATATTTCATAATTTTTCCTCCCCCTCTGATAGGGTTAAACTTGTTCTTACCTTTCATCCCCATAACTCTTCTGTTCAACGCATCATGCTTAAACATTATTCTCTTCTCCAATCTGATCCTGACACCTGTGATCCTTTCCATGACTTACCTCTGGTGGCTTATAGGCGTGATAGAAATCTGAAGGACATCTTGGTTCATAGCCACCTTAAGTCTTTTGTTCCCGACCATTTTGGCACTGTTCGTTGCTCACGTGTCCGTTGCTATACATGTAATTCAGATGCGCTCCATTTCATTTCCCAAGACCACTTTCTCCATCGATGAGGCCTTTACATGTGAATCCCGTAATGTCATTTACGTGATCATATGTAAACGCTGTGGCAAACATTACATTGGGGAAACCGACCTACAATTGAGCGATCGCTTTTGTAACCATCTTCATGCCATCAAGCACAGAACACCCACTCCTGTGGCCACATACTTCAACAACGATGGTCATCATGGTGCTTTTAATATTCAGGAGGTGACCGCCATCAGATCTTGCACCTCCAATGATAGATCTAGGTACGCTCTAGAAAATCGTCTCATTTTTGAATTGGATACACTCAAGCCTTTTAGACTTAATTCCGACCACTCTTATGTCTAGTACTGGGTTGGTGTGGTCTTTGTCTTTATTCTTTTTGTTCCGTCATTTACTCATCTTTTTGTTCGTTTCGTTTCCACATATATTTACGTTTTTTTATGTACTTTCTGACGTTCTGGCATCTCATTTCCATATTTCTATTGGATACGTTTGTTTGTTGTGATATTTCCATTCATCGTCTTTTGATGTTTTGTTTGCGTCTTGATAAAGACCTTTTGGTTGAAACGAATATGAGTTTTGTATTGTAATTTGTATGATTTCTTGTTTGTGCATCATTACCTACTAATTTTAGTTATAGTCTGTCGTGTCTCATTGAAGTGATATATAAACCTGTGTTTTGCGTAACTCTAATTGTTGTTACGTTTCACGCGGTTACCTTGTATTGATTGTCATGTTGCTAGAATGGTGGACTAAATACCACATGATTTGCATCATCTTCATAGCATACTCAGCAGCTATGGCAACATTATTTGATTTTTCCCATAGTGTGAGCACTGGTACCCATTTCTTGGTGACTGGATGAACCATGGGAGTTTTTGTGTGTTGCAAATCAATAATGACATGAACTCAAACCTAGTTTATCTGGTAAGCAGACAAGTGACTTAGACATTACAGTATCACAGTTCCATAAAATAGTACAGGTTACCTTATACTGATTGTCGTACAGGTTAACCAGAAGTTCACAAGTTCCAGACATGGAGAAAAATCAGTAATAGGAAATAATTGCAGCAAAACTGTAATCCAACAAGCAAAACTTGCAACAGGGTATCAAAGTTTTACTAATCACTGGTAACGCACATTACCCACATTTATCAATGTTTCAACCAAAAGGTTCAAATCAAGAACACATTTAAGAAATGATACTGTCCACATTCACTTGATAGTGGCCAGACGGTATAAATTCAAAAGTCCGGAAGAGTACAAATGAAAAAACTAGAAGGATAGAGATTTTTAAAAAATAGAATAGAAACTTGGTGGAATATCATAGGATATGAACTAAACAAACAGAAAAGACTGGTCGAAATGTCGAACTGACACCCAGAAACCAACTTGAGGTCAAACCACCCAATTCAGTATGTGATGATCTCCATGGTTTTCTCATTTGGCAGACTGTTGGTAATGGGAATGGAGAGTGATGAAGCACGTCTCAGATCCACTACCCATAGATAGAAGCCTGGGAACAGCAAAGTCAAAGCAGCGTTACTCCAATTCAGTTAGAAAATGGTGTTCCTGGTCCCAGGCCCTACTTTGTTGGATTAGCCCTCTGGGTTTGAAAGCAAGCTCCAGAAAAATAACGTCAACATGAAAGTGTCTAAACAGAGAATATCATGAGCTCGGACGTCACCTCATAAAAGGTCCGTGCCTGGCAGTTCACCCCCCAGTGGCCTTGATTGAAAAATCAGCCACAATTGGCATACCAGGCCAAACAGGTATCAGCGGGAATAAAAGTGCTGATAAACTAGCAAAAAATGGAGCAAATATGCCTTAACCTGAAATTTTAACCAACCTTAGAAAACTTAGAACAGCTAAACACATCTGCAATAAGTGTAAACAACAATGGATGGCTGGCTCTAAAGGAAGAGTGCTATATGCAGACATATACCAACCAAATGCACATGACAGCATAAATAAACTACACTATAAAGATAAAATTACAATATTTAGGCTGCGAACAACATATGTACAACTTAACAAACACCTACAAAGAATTACTGCAAACCATATACCATATTGCAATGCATCAGAGCATTTATATTGAGATTCAACTATACTACAAACTTATGTTATATTTGAAGTTAGCAACTTAACCTGGTCAATGTAACATAAGAATCAATCTTAATAAATAATAATAAATCAATCAAGTGTGATGCATAGTAGTGTAGTCAGTTGTTTCTCCACAACTTCTTGTCTTTTGTGTTGCTTGTTCATTTAGTTACATTCTCTCATGGGATGATTACAATACATCCAGCAACAACCACCTTTATTTTTCTCTCAATCTTCTCCATGTGATCTTTCCAGTGATTATTCTTCTTCTCCGCGCATGCGATTGTGTCTGTGAGTTTCACCAATGGCTCACTAGACAAACCAATCATGCAACAGAAAACCTTAGTAGATGATATGCCTTTATATTGAGGTCATCTTCTTATAGAAGCTTCATGGCACGTCATCTATACAATCCCGTAGTCGTAACCTTCGATAACAGTTACCATGTTGTTCAGACAGGCTGACGTTGTGCTTGAACTAGTTACGGGCATGACGTGGGTGGGCAGAACAACAAAGAAACCTGTCGTAAGGGCCAGAGTTGTGCCCTGATGTCAACGTCTGTTTCGGCGGCATTGGACTCGAAACACCATCGAGTCGAATGGCTGCTGAACAGAGGGCGGAGCACTTATGGGAATGCCCCACGTGCTGTGAGGCAAGTTTTCTAATCAAGAATCTTTTTCTCATACCAAGAAGACGATGGACTGACGACATTAAAGATAACGAATACATCGCTAGAAAATGCAAGCCGCATCGCCCAAGACAGAGAGGTTCAGAGAGCTCATTGGGAAGACAACGTTCTGAAAGGAACACATCACATGACACATGATATTCTTTCCAGAATGTGGACTTTCTTATGGACTCTGAACACTCCACTATTCTGGGGGAGTTGACCTTCTGCAGCTAGAGACATGTTTAAACAATCTACTGTACCATTATCACTGCACCATTGTCATTTTGGGCTCCCTCTTAATTATTATGGTATCAGTGGTTATTAATGTTCAAATTTCACTCTTCTTATAAATGACCAATTAATAAAATTTGACTGACTGACTCTTTATTATAAGTTGTCTTTAATCAAGCATCCCTGAGGACGTTAGAGGGTCCATAAAAAGATAAAATAGACTATTAGATGAAAGTAAACAAACCTCGTTTAGTCCCTGTAAGACCATTGATGGTGAATGTGTTGCTTGTATTTTTACTTGTGCTGCTTCTTATGGTACTTGCATTAGCATTGCTGTTAACCTTGTCAGATGTCAGACCACAGCTATCATTAAGTGACACTGATCTGGTAATTATTTTGTTGTTTAATGTTGGATCGCTGCTACACTCATAGTTTATACTGAAGAAAAAATATGCAAAGTAAAAAACATCAAATTATCCATTTTATGGATCACTTAAAGCACACAAGAAAATATCCTAGAAAATTTGAAATTTTGACTTATCAATCTATATGCTGTGACCCTTTTCTGCCTCAAGGCGTAAAAGAGTTCTCCCTGTGTGTTGTTTGTTGTCTTGCTCCTATAGCCTATGTGATTTCTGTGGTCTGTTTTGTAAATGTCTTGCTCTGGGTTTAAAGCCATGGTGTCTATGTGTCATGGCTATTTGTGGCATTTGGTAGTCTGGACATGTGTGAAAACCACTTAATCTGTTGTCTCTTGATGTATTCTTATACTGGTATTTTTTGGGTTATCTGTCTGATGTAATAATTTATAATTTTATCTCTTAATGACACTCCAACTATTCTTTGTAGGCACGCCATTTCTACTGCTACTAGTTTTCTTTTGTCTTGTGCTGTCATTATCCAGGTTTGTTACTGGTAGCACAGTGATGGGATAATAACCTTTAGCACCCATGTTTACAGTTACATAATTACTCTCCTGCAGCCGGATTATTTTTTGAAAATTTGTGTTACTGTTGGTGGCTGTTTTGAAAACGCTGTTTTGAGATATTTCAATAATATTTATACATATAAAAAGAGAAATGAATTTTTTATATATTGGTGTGAAGTTTTGCTGGTGTGTGTGTGATACGAGATGTGTCAGAAAGTGGTAAATGTTCTTTCACAAAAAACAAATTATAAACAAAACTAAAAAAATGATAAAAAATTACGTATCAATGTTTTAAAATGATTTTCCTGAAGTGGCAACACTGTGATACAAACTTAATTCTACATTATTAATGCAGTTTTATTATCAAATGATCACAATTTCACCGTGGAACATAAATAAACCTTATAGATTTGTTGTAAAATCATTCTCTGAAGCTAGATCTAGTCCAAAACTGTTGATGTTTGGCTTCTACATACAGAAATCAATGTGGTCTACTGTATATTCTACTGTGAGAATTAACTAACTTCAAAGAATTCATCATCTGAATCACAATCTATTATGATATTATTGAAAATACAATAAAACAAAAGTCTATAAAACCCAATTCACTTTCATGGCGCTGTCCCAGTATGAAGATGTGGACATATGCAGTTTATTTTGATATTATGTAGGTACTTGGACATCTGGGAGTAGCGTGTTTGGAAAATCTTTCTTAGGCTATAAATTTCTTGTCACATTTATTGAAAATTAGTGACGACAATATTTGACATGTTTGCAACTTTATTTATTAACTTCTGTAACCATTTTTATTTTTATATATGTAACTTTTAAGGATGCAGAACGTTGCAGAAAACAGCAGTTAAGTTTAAAAAAAATTTAAAACATCAAAAATTGTTTTAATTTTGAACATTGGCCGCTATTTTGAATATTAATTAGCTGTACGTGCTTCAGAGAATCACAGCACTGTGATTAACAGATGCGTCTTGTCTTTATGAATACAAAAATATAGTTTCAGTGGTATTTTATGTTTAATAGATATTTAATTTACTTTCATTATAATTATGCAAATTAGCCTGAACTGTTCGAACAATTTTGCTTCAAATAATTGTACTGTGCATAAGTTATTTATGTTTACAAGAAGACCTATTGGCCCTTGTAATATGAATACCGAATACGGATGTTACATGTATGTGTTACTGAGGATACTTCAATATTTGTACATGATATTCGTTGTAATAGTCCTTGTCTCAATGAGTCTTTTCTCAGTTACTTGAGTACGCAGTTTGAATGTCTTGACAAAATTGCATCTTTTATTGGAGATGCGGTTAGTCAAGTACGAAAAAAACTGTTTACTCTAGTTGCCAGGCGATTCGGTGCCGTTAGATTCTAGTTCAATTCCTGTTACTCTCACAGATTTTCATTGCTTACTTCGTATATACTTTGTGTTGACAGCCAATAAAAATCACAGGGAAAGTCAAATTGCATCACTATAGAAGAATTATTACCAATGAGCCCATGGGACTGTATTGTCAAGTGACTGAATGTGTTAGTTTAAAGACATATAATTAGAAACAAGGTTCATCATCATCATCAAGTGCCGTCTCCGCAACGAAGGTTGGCTGCAACGTATCTCCAACATCTCCTGTCTCTTGTCTTGGTGGTGCACTCTGCTAGACTGTAACCTGTCCATCGTGTAATGTTACTCTCCCACTTGTATCTCTGCCTACCTCTTGCTCGCTTCCCTTTGACTTTACCCTCTAGTAAGGTCTTCAATAAGGTGTCATGTCTTTTAATGTGACCAAAATATTTTATTTGCCTGATCTTTATTTCTCTTAGTAGTTCTTTCTTCATATTAAGTGTTTTTAGCACCTCTTTATTTGTTTTCTTCTCTTTCCATGATGTTCTCCCTATTCTTCTATATACCCACATCTCAAATGCATCAATTTTGTCTTCTAATTGTTTATTTAGTGTCCATGTTTCTGAGCCATACATTAATATGGAATAGATGTAGCATTTTATAATTCTCATTTTTAACTTGTTTGTAATTTGTTTAGATATTAATAATTTCCTCATGTCATTGAAGGTACTTTTAGCCATTCCTATTCTCCTTTTAACTTCTGTTTCACATCTGCCATCATTTGTGACTATGTGTCCAAGATATTGATACTGTTTTACTTGTTGTAGTTTCTCTCCCTGTATGTTTATGTTTACCTCCTGTTCTTCTGTGTTTTTGCTGATTATCATGGTTTTTGTTTTTTGAATGTTTATATCCAGTCCATATTTATTACTTGATTTATTGACTTGATCTATTAGTCTTTGTAGTTCATGTTCACTTTCTGCTAAAAGAACAGTGTCATCTGCATATCTAATGTTGTTTATTATTTTCCCATTGATCTTGAGTCCTGGTATTTCTTCTATATTTTTAAAGATATTCTCTGTGTAGATATTAAATAGGCTTGGTGATAAAATGCATCCTTGTCTTACCCCTCTTCTTATTTCTATGTACGGTGAGTAGCTGTTTTCACACCTTATTGATGCAGTTTGTTCCCAATATATATTTCTAATCAGCCTGATGTCTTTTCCATCTATGCCTATTTCTTGAAGACATTTGATTAATTTTTCATGTTGGACTCTGTCAAAGGCCTTGCTGTAGTCTATGAAGCAAATATAGATACTTTTTTGGACTTCTATATATTTATCTATCACTAGCCGGATACTCAGTATAGCTTCTCTGGTTCCTTTGTTTTTCCTAAAACCGAATTGTTCTTCACCGACCTCCATGTCTATCTTGTTCTTAATTCTTTCATGTATTATCTTGAGAAGTATTTTAGTTAGATGGCTCATTAGACTTAAACAAGGTTACCTGCATAAAATACACAGTCTTTTATCAGTCCCTAACTGGTGATTTAAAACTCTCCCTTAGAATCACCCCAACTTAGAGTACTGCAAATATCTTTAATGCACAAGTACTAGTAAAAATGCGTGCAGATCAAAAGTTCAGATTGTACTTTTTTTTAAACCTGAAGCAAATTTTTAAAAATTGTTTGCAATACAGGGATATGTGCTAAAATGCATTCATTATACATTTTAAAGAAATAAGACGAAGAGTAATGATTGTGGGTGAGCATCTATGGATGTGTCCGATATGCGAAGAGGATAATCAACCTAATAATTGTGGATTTTAAAGTGTCATTAAACAGGGAAATTAAATAAAAACTGATTCGCTGTCACAGGATTCTGTATTAGCAAGTAACTACCATTTCACATTTGATTCTTTTAGCACATCCTCAGTTTTTCTTGCTGTTCAAGGTACTCTCAGAATTCTTCTATAGAAGCACATCTCTGTTGCTGCTAATTTTCTACTACTTTATTTATTTAATGTATAAATAATATGTTCTTAATATTTTAAATACCAACAGCAAAACAATTACATATCCAACATCATATACAGTAAATATCTCTATAGTTAAGGGTTAATACGTTCAGAACAAATTTCCCTATTTAAGAACTCTTTTTAAAATCCCAATTTTTTATTTATTCTGTATATAGCAAATTTCTGTTATTAAATAATTATTTTTGTATGTCCATTACAAGTTCATTTCTGCAGTAGTGTGGTTTCAAGGTTATACATGATTCTGATCTGATCATTGTCATCTAGTGTTGTATCTGCAATGAAGGTTAACTGCAACATACCTCCAGACTGTAACCTGTTGATCTCATGATGTTTCCAACTTGTATCTTTGCCTACCACATGCTCATGCTCACCTTCCCCTTCATTTCTACCCTCAAGTAAGGTCTTCAACAAGGTGTCATGTCTTTTAATATCTTCTTCAGCGATCATTCTCAATCTCCTGCTGTATCTCCCTTGTAGGAGGACCATGGTCCTACTACAGCAGGATGTAGTCCAGAGAATGGAATTGTGTTGTGTCGCTGTTTTATTTGCGCCAATGGCCCGACACATCTGTCTTCGGCGAGATCTTTTAATATAATCTAAATACTTTGTTTGAACTTTATTTATTTTAATAGTTATTTTTTTCATACAAAGTTTTGTTAGTCTCTGTTCATTTCCCTTTCCATGAAGTTCTCCCTATTCTATTATATATCCAAATCTCAAAGGCACCAATTTTGTCTTCTAGTTTGTTCGTGATCATTTTATCAATTTAGAGCACCCGAAATATACAAACATGACAGAAATAGACTTAGATATAGCCTACATTTTAGGTGATTTGGTAATTAAACTCAATTCTACACAAGAATCACTCAAATCATTAAAAACTATAATTAGGCTATGAATTTATAAACTTTATGAATTTATATACAGTTTATAAAATTCATCCTCAGTTATGGGAGTATCAGTGAACTTATCATCCATTAGACTGTTAACATTATCATAGTTCCACAAGATCATTTCATACTTCCTTCTATCCATTGCAATACTAATTGAGCACTTTCTATAAGATTTGATACATTTAGAAAGGAATGATACCAACATACATTTTTCACCCTCATCGAAGTCAACATTTTTCAAGTTGTCACTTTTCATCACCGCTGCATCATAAGATGCCACCCTATCAATCCATTTTGCCCTGTGCTTAAATGATGTATTAAAAGATAAATATCAAGTGGCTGCAGGAGTGGGGCAAGGCCTCCAAAGACACACAATTTCATCTCACTGCGTAATTTTTCTATTTTCTCTTTGCTATGTATCTGGTATGCATTTTAACTACTAATGACCACATAAACATAGATCGGCACAAATTTTCAAAGAGCCACAAGTTTTAATTAAATTTCTATTGATATATTATGATATTACTTCAATTCAGGTTGTATATGGACCTATAACCTTGTTCTATTTTGTCATAGAAAAGCAAAATACTTGGATGGGCTTAAACAATGTAATATGCAATTTTTATAACGGACATCTGTAAAAACCTAAATATAAAGAACTGGGTATTGTAAACTATCATAAAACGCAAGCTGACATATTTTTAACATATAAACAGTCCAATTTTTTAGAAATAGTAATGGTGGGAAAGGTATAGTCATGGTGGGAAAGGTTCCATAAAAAACAGGATGCAGACTAAGACTATGATGGACACTGGATATCAAAGACTTTCTAAATATAACACTGGAAATGGTTGGACAGCTTGTACAGAACTGGGAAGCTTTCAGTGTGGTAGTGAGGACAATATTCTGGAAAGGACACATCACATAGATATAATATTAAATACATTTTTTTCACAATAGCTTGATGCATATTTGAGCTACAAACTACTAAGGTATATTATCTTACTTTTCAGAAATGTGTTGTAACTTGTCCAATGGTGATGTGTCACGTTCAGCAGCTCTCCTTTTGTTCCCTTTTTTGCTAACAATTCTATCAATATTTCCAAGCTTTCCTTCAATTGTTGAACTCCCATTACTCATAATATCAATGACCTGGTAAAAATAGACAGGATATTACAAATTTATAGCTATAACTGCAATTATATTATTTTATAGATTACATAAAAAACTGGAAAATAAACTGGAAAATTCTAAGAACCTAATCCATTATACACTGTTATACCTGGTTTTAAAATGAAGATTCAATATTTGTTCATCAGGTTCAAAGAAGCTTGTTTAATTTAATCTTTGATTCTTACGCATCAAAATTTATCTGTCTGACTGCAACAATTGACAAGGTATCACACTACTATCAATCCCTGGTAAAGTCTTTCTCAGTATATTACTACAAAGACTAAGAAATTCCATCGATGAGGCTCTCAGAGAAGAACAAGCTGGTTTCAGACCTTACCGCTCAACAATAGATCACATCTACACCTTAAGAACAATAATAGAAGAATCCACAGAAAGACAATCAAAATTCATGATCAATTTTGTAGATTTCCAGAAGGTTTTCGATAGTCTTCACAGACCATCTCTCTGGAAAATTCTTATGCTTTACGGCATCCTGACGAAATACATCAATATCATAAAAGCTTTTTACTCCAACATGGCTTGCTGTATAAGAACAGAAAGTGGCTTTTCCAGCTGGTTCCCATTAACAACGGAGTAAAACAAGGATGTGTTTTGTCCCCAGTACTGTTTTGCATCGCGATTGATTGGGTGATGAGGAAATGCACAGACTAAAAACAGCTAGGAATCAAATACGTAAGCAACAAGACCCTGGAAGATCTAACCTTTGCAGATGATATTGCTCTCCTGAGGTCAACACACCAAAATCTCTAAGAAAAAACAGAAAGACTCAAATTTTTTGCACAACTGATAAACACACAAATAAACACACATAAAACAAAAATCATGAACTTTACCAGCCTGACTGAATCAATTAAACTAGATGATAATATACTGAACAACGTTTCAAATATTGTATATTTGAGAAGCAAGATAACAGCAGACGGGGATACCAACTCAGAAATCAAGACTCGAATTGCTCTCACCTCCAACGCCTTTAACAAACTCTCAAACATCTGGAGATCGAAGACCACAAGTAAACATCAAACTGTGACTATTCAATGCAAGTGAGATTTCATCATTGATATATGGATGTTGAAGTTGGAAATCTACTGCAATAATGGATAAGAAGTTAGTTGCCTTCGAGAATAGATGCCTCAGAAAAATCACAAATACTAATTGGAAAGACTTCAAATCAAACGACATACTAAGAGAGGAGACAAAACAATAATACGTGATGAACATTATCAGAACATGCCAATGGACATACATCGGCCACGTACTTAGAATGAAGGAAGACAGAATTCCACGACAAGCCTTCATGTGGACACCAGACGGGAAAAGAAAACGGAAGACCAAAAACAACGCTCATAAGAACATTTATGAATGAATTAAAATCAACAGGCATAAATGCACAAGACCTGCAATCCCTAGCAACTGACCGACAGGCATGGAGAACTATAACATCTGCCCTATGTGCCAAACTTGGCAAAAGAGTAACTGACTGACTGACATCAAAATTGACTAAGCAACAAAAGCAAAATGAGTTCACAAAAAGTTAGTATTAGACTGCATATATAGTTTTTTTTAAAACTGAACAGTTAGATAAACCTCTCTTCTATAAAACTATTTCCAATGTTTTAAAATCTACTGATCTGCCTGAATAACATAATCTACCACTAAAGTTGGATGTGACAGGCCATAGGTGCAAATAAACTAGATACAAAACACACCTTTCTCTGGATTAGGGATTCTGCTGGAAATCTAGTAGGAACATTGTTCTGCTACAAGAGAGATATAATGAAAGTTTGATATTGTTTGTTTGTTTCAGAACCCCAGGAATTGCGAGTGATTAACACTTACTTCCTATGTGCAGTTGGGTGGTTTTTCTGAGCCTTTTTTATACCCAGAAGACTTCAGCTTTCGACTTTGTGCAATGCTTATTGAAGGAGCCTTCTACTCAGAGGGGTATAAAAGTTTAAAACGCTTACATTTGTAAAAAAAAATTAAAAAATCTAAGTGAAGCCTGGTTAACATACATGTGACTGGAAATCTTGAGGCAAAGCTGCATTAACAATTTTGAGGTAGTCTACTGTCATTTCTAAAATGGAAGCCATGTCAGTTTTTCTTCCTTTTACATAGGGCAAAAGAACTCTGAGTTGATCACAGCTGTCCTTGATTCGTTCTCTGGAGGATATTCAGAAATATGTATTAAATCACTTAAAACTAGCTAACTAAACAATTAATATATACTGGTAAAACATATATTCACTCAACTTGTTATTGAAATAATACATAATCTTTGATTCAGTTGTATGCTAGTGAATGTGATATTCCACAATTTATATTCTCATTGAATAAAGAAAGTTTATGAACCTAAATTATGCAACTGAATTATGAGACAGAAGTATCATTAAAGTATTATGAAAAGTTCAATATGCACTTCAATTCCTGTGATGGTAAATTCATGAAATGACTCATGGCTGCTGTCCTGTGTTGAGAATCTAACAAAAAATTATAAGCAGAAGATGACAAAGGAAGGTGGGTGGGTTGGATAACGACATTGTAAATTACCAAATTACCTATGTATGTGCCTGTTGGATGTGGACACAATGGTAGATGAAACTTATTAAAAGATTGTAGAAGTAAGGAATTGTTTGAGGAGATGGGTAAGATGGCTATGTCTGGAGAGTACCATCATCAGTTCAGATAATCACTAAACACTAAAGTTTGTTCAAGCTGTGCTATTCTTAGCATCATCTTCTGCATTTTCAATATTATTTGCCTATTATATCCCTGATTATGTCGCTGGGCCCAAAATGAGAGCAAAGAATAGTAACACATCCTTCCATGCATGCTTAAGAGGCAACTGAAGAAGTTATGGGATGGAATTGACTGTCCTCTCCAATATAAGTCAAATGACCCAGCAGCCATGCTGATATCAGATGTATCAGGCCAAAAGACACATACATCATAGCAAAGCTGTAAATCATGACACATTTCAGTCCCTAATCTGGACTACATCCTGCGAATCTGTAGAGTTTGAGAATGAACACAGAAGAATAAGAGATATCCCTGTAAATTCTCAGAACAAGTTAAAACTCTGTGGTTTGAGTATGTCACTGTTGTCCTTGTTTGGCCATCCATCATATTTGCATGAAGCTAAAAATGACCACTGTTGGTGGTAGTAATTCCACCATTGTCTTTGAATAGCTCTACTTTTATTGTATAAGTCATGACAAATATGTTCTTTCTATTTTTTAGGAACATTTACTCAAAGGCAAAATTTGTAAAAGGGTAATAAGTTGTTCTAATTTTAGACATACCCGGTACTATTTTATATTTCATTACTGTTATTACCTTTTATCAATCTCAAGCAATAATGATTTTTGTCAATTACATGTGAATAATTTTTTTTTTAAACTTATTGAAAAAGGCTTATGTATTGACAGCAAATGAACAAATTGCACACACAATCCATTTGAGATTTTGAACCTTTTAACAGTCAGACTTGATATTACTAAACTTCACATCATAAGCAGCTTGCAGAAACTGAAATGCATTGATCTGTACCAAGCTGAAGATCCTACAGCTTTGCATGTGTGTGTTTTGTGTATTTTTCTTCTGTAATCAATTATTATACATCCAGTCCGATATTGGTCATGTATAGAGCTGCTTGTTTCAAGATGTTGTTTTCCCCCAATTTGCTTTGCAGAGGTGCTCCTGTGGGCCAGACTGTTGTTCTGTGAACAGAAAGCTGAGACATTCCTGTAGTATAATGTTTGTATTATTGCTTTACAGATGCCATTTTGTACATTATATGCTTTTAGATGGGAATGTCCTGTTCTCTGACGAAATACCATGAGTTGTTTGTTTCTGTTCGATTTATTGATGTTCTCTTGCTGAAGTGTGTATAATCTTCATTTAGTTCTCTCCACTGGAGTTCCACATGAAGTTTTAGTAGAGACTTTCCTTTCATAAAACTTTGGGGAGCTTGGCTTGGAACTGAGGGAGGTTATTTCTTGTTTTGCAAATTTACCTGCTTTTTCATTGCCAGGGATGCCATAGTGGACTGGTATCCATTGTAGTACTAATATTTCTCTAGATAATTCGGAGAAGTTTTGTCTAATGTTGTGCCATTTGAAAGTTGAACTATGGCAGAACATTGACAAATAATGGTGTAATTAATAATATGGAACTCATATAAAATAAGCTATTTTTAATAGTAAACTGATTATTGAGCTTAGAGATGTGATGAATTTTATATCTGCGGGAACATTGGTGGTTCTCAGGAATTGTAAGATTTATTTTGATTCCTAAAATATGGGAAATTACTAAAGTTTCACACACAGAAGACTCCAACTTTTAGTGAATGTACAATGCCTACAAAAAGTCTATTTAAAGTGGTTAATCATCGCCAGTTAAATAATAGCAGATTATTTTTCTTTTACAAAGCATTGCACACTGCTGAGAGTTGGAGTTTTCTGGGTATGAAATAAAGCTCTAGATCAATGCTTCTCAACAGCCAGACCATGGCCACATGCCAGTTTGGATAGAATTTGTTTGGATCTGCCCTGGTATAATACATTTTTTTACATGGCTCTGGTTCTCACAAAGATTGAGAAGCACTGCTCTAAACAAACCTTTTATGTACAGGATACAAGAGCTATATTGTTATATTCAAACATTCATGCAAATTAAAACAACATAGGCCTACTACTGTTACAAAACAATGATATAAGTAGTGGAATTGTATGAAGTAATACATGTTACATTGTTATTGGTGAGTATTTGCAAAAAAATGAAGCTTCTATACAACTAAAATATGTCACAAATATTTTATATGCAGTATTATACATGTATAATATACATTATACTACAGTATTATACAATTATCTTGTTAGAATTGAATCTAACAAGATCAAATCTAACAAGATGAACCGACCATTTAAACATCCAAATAGAGAACACCAAAATAAAACAAGTCAAAGAGTTCAAGTACCTAGGAAGCATCTTCACAAAAGATAACTTGATAGATAGAAACAAGATATCAAAAGGTAAATGCTGTGACATACCAGCTGTCGCCTTTTCTATTATACCAAAAATCAACATGAAATTAAAGAAACAAATGATTGGGAGCGTCTTTATATCAACACTATACTACCAATGCTAGACTTAGCAAAAGACATCTACACATAAGAGAAAGATAGAAACTTAGGAAATGAAATGTCTGAGGAAGGCTATTAGAGTCCACTGCTATTGGATATGCGACTCAACAAAATGCGCAATGAGAACATCAGAAAGATAATAGGTATAACATCAGGCACCGAATATATTGAGAAACAACAAATAAAATGGTTTGGACATTTTATGAGGATGAACGATGAACTTCCCATAAGAGCTTATAACAAGAAGGAATCAGGATACATTGCCAAGGGCAGACCTAGGAAAAGATGGACAGACAACATCAAACCATCCTGAACAAATATAACTATACCTCAACCAGAGCAACACACCTGACTCTGGAATGCAGACTACATCTCCTTCACAAATCCCTATGCTCAACGGCAAGTGTGGAAGCTACGACAACACCACCACCTAGGACTAGACAATACAGTCATCCCTCAGTTATCGCGGTTAATAGGGACCAGAATCGGCTGCGATAAGTGAAAAACCGTGCAGAATCGGCTGTGATAAGTGAAAAACCGCGAAGTAGTGTCATCCTCTAATTTTTAACACATACATTTTTTTTGTATGTATAATATTAATAAGTGTATATGAAACCATATAAGTGCATATGTTATCATTAGAACATTAAAGAATAGTTTCAAACATGTAAATAAAATATTAATAGTATAAAAAACATACATAAAATAATGTATAAATAATATAAATATGATGCGTGTGTAACATACGTAGATATAACTAAATTGTACATACTGTAAATGTTTTTAGAAATTCGTGATGTACTGAGGCTGCGATAAATGAACCGCGAAGTAGCGAGGGATGACTGTATATTGTGAATCAATTCTTCTTTAGCGATGTGATGCGTGGACTGTAAACAAAAGAGCTCAAAGAAAGCTGGATGCTATTGAGATGTGGTTATTGAACAGCATGATGAAAATTCTATGGACAACCAAATAAACTAATGCAGAAGTCCTCAGAAATGCTGGAATAAAAAGACAAATTACAGTAAAAACTAGAAGCAGAAAGTCAAGATTTTTAGGGGATGTGATAAGAGAAAAACTTGAACATTTAGTAACAACCGGAAAGATCAAGAGGAGATGAGACAGGGAGACAAAGAGAGAAGGTGGTGGACTGGTTGCGACTGTAGCATGAGAGAATGTCACCAACTGAGCTTATTGACAACACATGAGAAGGAGAGTTGTAGAGAAACATGATCACCTGTGCCACTCGATATGGCATTTGATTTATTGATTATACATGTATAAATAAATAGTACAACAGCAATAAAACTGTATACAAGTTATGTTGTTATTCATCCATAACAAGCGATGATGACCACTTGTTACACCATTTTTTGAAATTCAGATAAAAGGCTAATAATTCGTATTCGAGCCGCAAATGTCCTTGGAAGTCCGGACATGGAATGCCCACTTAATGGTTTTTTGTCTATCTGTGACTTTCTAGCTGCTCTCCGCTGTTGAGCTGCTGCATTCTCCTCTTTTTACAAGATGATGCGCCCTTTTTACTGTAGAGTGCCCTCCACATAGATATATTATGTGCAAGGTCTTCCCATGTATCTTGGTCTATTTCAAAGGCTTTCAGTGAGGCCTTTAACAAGTCTTTGTATCATTATAAAAGGTAAAGGTAAGTCCCATGGCATCTGCCGTCGGGGATGAAGATAACTCTTCATGTACTAAGCCGCAGCAACTATTAGGTGGGGTGGCCAGTTCCCCTCCTTGCTGTTTTTTACCTTCCCTAACTCATGCGTCAGGTATTCATTTACAGCTGAGTCGACTGGAGGAGTGGTCGTGTCAAGTGAGAAATCACAACCCGGATTTTTTTTTTAAATGTCCGGACGTGGTTTCGAACCTGGCACGCTGTAACCAGATGATAGCAAGCAAGCTCACTATACACTAGGCTACCGCGCTCCTCGTTTATGTATCATTATAAACAACGATAAAGAGCAATAATTTAATAATACGGAAATCATATCTTTATAACAAGTTAGGTTCTTGGGGAACAAAATAATACTTTGGCTTGTAAAATGTGTCTGAATTTTGAGCTCATGGGTTTCTGTAGAATGGAGTAGATGGAAATCGCAGATGATGTAATTTCTCATGGTAATTTTGTGTAGGACACAGAATGAAGATATATTAATGTGAATGAGTGTTTTAAGTAATAATTTAAAAAGAAGACATTTATCTCGCACTTATCTTTCATTTGAACAGTTGCTAGCGGTTAGAGATGCAGTTCATGATGCAGATGAGGGGTAAATTAAAATTAGCTGATGTATTTATAATGAATAGCAGAGAAATAACAGACAATACTGATGCAATAATATTAAGAGTACATAGACTACTCTTTCTCTCCCAACCTGAAAAGATAATACATTTTACAGAAACCTGTGCATGGCATATTCTGACGCATTTTACAATCCAGCATTATTGTGTTCCCCATGCACTCAGTCACTAAAGCTAAAACAGTTACACTGCTAATTATTCGATGCAGGTGTACCAGATTGATAATAAAAATGAAATAGAAACTCAAAGGTAGTTGTAACAGGATTACCTAAATTTTCACCAATAATTTTTGTATGGGTCATACATCATAAACCAAATTGGACTAATATTTGTGAAATATAATATTAATGAAAGAAACACATTTTTTTTTACCCTACACAGCAACGCAATGGGATAACTGGACTACGGCAAACACATTAATGTCTAACAAAATGTTTATATGTATCTCTAACTGTTCTTCATGCATTAAATGTAATAGAATATTATCATACATTTTTACAATAACAAAATATTTGCAGGTTTTGAGAAATGCAACAAAAAATAAACATCACAAACATAAAATACATATTAGAATTAGTAAAACAATGTGTGTTCAAACAAAATGATTTACATAAAATATCTGAAATTCTCTTCTAGTGAGCTGTTCCAGTTCTAGATAAACAATACCTATATTATTTCTCCTTTGCCACTGTTCAAATTTCCACAAATTTTTATTTTACTGAATCTATTATCAACTGTTAGTGGACTGGTCTAACAAACACCTCACTTGAATTTGCTAGTGATTTGAAAACTTTGTACTGGCTATGTGATTGGGTGTATTAGTAGTGCCAAAAAATCTATTAATAGTCAAATTGTAATGCCTTATACAGGATATGCAACAATTATTTATTATTTCTTACTTATATCAGATATGTATTTAGATTGAATGAAAATAGACTGTCACTACAAGCATTAAAATGAATACTAGACGACAAATGAAAAAGAGGAAGACCAAGAGAGACTTCATATAGAATAACTATTAAAGTATGACAATTGGTCCCAACAATATGCAAGAATTACACACAGTAGCATCATCTTGCTCAAACTGGAGAGCACTGGTTTCTGAAATATGCATATGTATTCTGCACTGAAGGAATAAAGATAGGTCGATAAGTATTATTATTATTATTAATATTCTTATCAGCAATAAACCTAAGAAATGACTATTTTTTTTATTGTAACATTGTGCCAGAATATTTTAAATTTTGTTTTCTCATTTTAATTATCTTGACTTCATTCACAATAGAATGGCATATTTCAGTTACTCAACATACTCAATATTTTAGCTTCTGTAGCAAATAGTTACCATATATTTCCAAATATAAGATGACTTTTTGTATTATTTTTTTCTGCTTTTGATGTAGTGGTTTTGGTATATATATATATTATATATATATATTACAAAATTATATACTTATATATATATATATATATATATATATATATATATATATATATATATATATATATATATATATATATATAAGTATATAAGTACAATAAAATAGCAAATTAGCGGCAGAATCAGAAATACAATAACACTCAATACCATCAAATACAGATTGCAGGGAAAATACTTTCAGGTATGAAAAGTAATTCGAATCCTTTGAAGTCGCAATCATTATCTAAATTCTAAAATAGTTCACAAATTTCATTCTCTGTCATGGGTGATATCATCAGTCTATATCTCCCGTACATTATTGTCATTAGCATCATCATCTAAGATAGTGCTGCCCTCACTTTCATCAATTGCATTACTGATGGTGCACTTTTTGAAAGATCAGATGATCATTTTGAATGGGACATCCAACCACAGTTCTTTGACCCATTTAACAATTGTGATGCTGTCAGCTTTTTTTTACATTGCCACCCTTTATCACAGCTAAATCAGAAAATGTTGTCCTTTCATTCTATTTTACTCGAAGTGTTTTAAATGGTTTGTTAAGGGAGACATCTAGTGACTCCAGGAGGGAGGTAAGGCCCTCAAGAATTACAGATAAAGACAACCTTAATCTCACAATATAATTTTTCTACATTCTCAGTGAGATGTGCCAGAAACAAGTCCCACACTGGCATGGAAGATATTTTTGTTTGCAGTTATTTTTTTTTCTTCCTCTGGCATCCCCCACACTTTATTCAGTTATTCCAGAGTACAATTTTCATCCATCAAATCTTTCATGTGGGCACACACAAAGATGCCACTTGGGACAGCTCGCCCCTTAGTCTTGCATTTACAAATAATCACAGGGAGTTGGGGCAAACATACCCCATCTACCATGAAACCTAAAACAACAGTGAAATTCATTTTCATGTCCAGTTGTCTTTACAACAACTCTCTGTACATGTCATTCCACCCTGCGATTTTAAGGCAAATCAAATCAGACATGTGTCTTGTCCATATCAGGCCTACACAGCGAGATGTCTTTTTGGGTACCACCATACCAGATCCACTTGTAACTAGAGCTAGTAAGACTATAAACCCATTATAATACTACATCCCCAGTCAGTTTGGGAATGTGCCTTGAATGTCATGACTGATGACATCTGATATTTGGCAAACAAAAAGTTGACCTGATCCATTCATTAATTAGGCTTTGAATTTGCCATAATGGCTGATGATGTAGTTGCAGCCAACCTTTGTCGTGGAGAAATCTCAATGAATGACTGAATCGGATATCTCGGAACACTCTGGTACCTGGTGGTGGCAGGTTTTATGAGGTTAACAAAATCCCTGGGTAAAGGTCATAGTGTATTTTTCTTGATGTTATAGTTTATGTGAATACTGGTGGGATGGGGGCAAATGGAATAAATTACCTTGCATCTTACCATTGCTGAAGCTTATTATTTTCCTTTTAGCAATACCGGGTATTTCCCTTGTTCCTTCAATTTTATCATGGGATTCCACAGTATTATTACCTGTTTTATTTTGTATACTTCAGTCTCGACAAGTGTTTCTGATTTTAGTTACATTTTGGACATTAAAGTTACATCTTCAGCTTATATACTAATTGGCTTATATTTGGAAATAAATGGTAGTTTGAAAATTGAACATAATACTAAATGGAGTTACATGAATTGTGATAACCTTTCTTGAGATGATTTAGTTCACTGATATTTTATGTAATCAGGATGCTTATTTTTAGTACTCAGTATTTTTAGGAAGAGCAAATAGTAAGAACAAAACTCCTTTTTTTTCTTTTATGACAATGGGTCAGATTGTTAGTCAAAATGCCACCTCTATTATTGACTGAAGTCTTCGTAAAGTTTCCACAAAACACTTTTTATAATCTACTTTCTTTTAAATTTACTGCAATGCAGTCTAGAAAATATATATTTAAGCAGTTTTATATAAGGTGATTAATAAGTATAAGTTTTTAAAGATTTACAATTATACACACAAACCTATAAAACAAATATCAAATTTTATAACAAAGAAATGAAGTTGAATCTGCAAGTGTTTAGCCTTCAGTCTCTTAAGCCTTTATATCTGAAGGGTTTTCATACTCTGCCTTAAGGTATTTAGAAATAACTGTAAAATGGAGGTATTAGCAACTTACTGGCAGTAGAGGTTGGCTTAATTGGCTGATTTAGTGACTTGCTGGACAATAAGACATTTTTATTACACTATTGGTTTTGAGTTGTAAACTCCTGCACTTTCATGTCTGTTGGACACTTTGGGTTACATTCATAATTGTGCTTAATATAGTCTATAGTTACTTCATAGACAATGGGTTGAGAATAAAGAGGCATGTGGGATTTTTGTGTTGAAGTTTCCTATGTGACACCCTTACAATCCAAAAAGATTGTGAAATTGATGCTGATGATAGTAACTTCACATGGGCCTGAATGACTTGTCCAAGAAATGGTGCACAGCCTGAATTCAAGAATTTCTTATGCCATATTTTGATACAATTGTACACTGGTGGTTCTTCCTATATCATCATCAGGTGCCATGCTGCTGGTGATCATGGCTCACCACAGCTCTCTATCTCCAGCATTATGTATCAAAATCATTGCCGTTTCCCTGCCATGCCAGGTTGTCAAACTGTCTAATATTTTCTCTCGTTGTCACCCTCTGTCTTTGTTGCCTTCAATCTTGCCTGATGTGACTTTCTCCAAACCTCCCTGTCTCATAAAGTGGGGAAAAAATGAAAATTGTCTTTTCTTATATTATTGATTAATTTCGTTTCAAATTTAACTTTTTCAATACCTCCACATTAGTATTTCTGGCTGTCCATGGTATTCTCAGAATTCAAATTCTTCCTAAATATCTGCTATAAATATTTACTTCTGTCATTATGGATGAGGTTTCTATTTGAACGCACAAAATTGTCTCTCATATCTATTTAACTCTATTCATGAAACTGCGGCAAAGAAGATCAACGCCTTCGAGCTGAAATGCTACAGAAAGATACTTAGAATATCATGGAAGGATAAAATCAGAAACTCAAATATTATAAACACACTGAATATTTCAGAGTGTTGGTTACTAAACACAATGACAAAAAGAAAACTACGCCTGTTTGGTCATATAAAGAGACATAACTGTTTAGAAAGACAAATAATGGAGGGAAGAGTACCTGGGTAGAGGAGAAGGGGCAGACCAAGAAGACGATGGACTGACGACATTAAAGATAATATGAATACATCGCTAGAAAATGCAAGCCACATCAAGGTTCAGAGAGTTCATTGGGAAGACAACGTTCTGGAAGGAATACGTCACATGACACATGATACTACTGACATAGGCCTATAGTAAATTATTGTTATTAAACAATTTCCTAAAATTACTTGAATTGTTGCGCATATTTTTTTTTGTAGTAATCTTTTAATGTTTCAGAGACTCAAACATTAAAATGTATTATATTTCCTTATAACAAAGATTTAAGGACTCTCGCTAAGTTGACCTATTTATATTTTTATTATTAATGAACTTCTGTAACATTTTTCTAGTAAGTTACACAAACTAATCTAGTTATGATTTTACACCATCCTACTGGATTCAAAATTGTTTCAGCTGATCACAGCTGTGTCAAATGTAGCTTCATCATAATTCAATAAGTTATCATGTTGCTATTTCAGTGTGCTTTTCTTTACCATATCACATACTCTCATTATATGTCCTTTCTGAGAAAACTGGTCAATTTCCTCACTGCCAAGAACTTTAGTTTGTCTAAGAATATACATTATACTCGTGTTTGCTTTTATGCTACATAACAATACTTTATGCCAATTGTTGCTACCACTACTCTTTTCAGACATGCCAATTGTTGCTTCCACTACTCTTTTCAGACATGCCAATTGTTGCTTCCACTACTCTTTTCAAACAACATTCTTTTCAGAATGTAGTCTTCTTTATGGATTTCATGAACTCTATGATTCAGGATGATTTTTGATAAACTACTAGAAGGCATCACAGGACATCACCATTTGTTTGCTGACAGGTATTATTCGTCCTTACCTCTTGTCCAGTTTCTGCGGCAGAGAAATCACCATTATACTGGAAATCTCAATGCGAACAGATGAGGGTTTCCACCAGAAATAAAGAATAAGAAAATAGCTGTCAATCACCCAAAATGGTTCATAAATGATGAAGATCAAGTTATGTGTGTCAGCTGGAGAGATAAAAAATCGAAGAAACCTTGCCAACTGGTAACAACATGTTGAAGCGCAACATGTGAAATTAGAATTGAGGGTAGGAGCGAAGTCCGGAAACCATCACCCATTCATAATTACAATATGTCAATGAATGGATGTGATAGAGTGGATCAGATGATTTCATATTATGGAAACCACACAAGAAAAACAGTGAAGTGGTGGAAAAAAGTTTATGTGGGTGTTGGAAATAACACAACTCAACGCCCACATTTTATACACACTGAGCCGCCCTTGCGCAGAGAAGCCTATGCCCCCTTTCAAACTTCAAGGACATATTGATAGAGGAACTATGTAGTTTATGTGAATTAGAGGCACCTAATAGCATTGATGCTGCTTTATTGTCCAAGCCAGGAAGAAAACCAGTAAATACAGAGCTTGAAAGGTATCAGGGAACCACCCATCTCATTGACTCCGGTGGAAAAGACAGGCAATGTGCTCATTGTGCTACTAAACAAATACGAAAGCGCAGTAGCTACTACTGCATAGGATGTTCACATAAGCCACATCTGGGTGCTAAATCATGCTTTAGGGAATACCACACAATATGATCTCATTTGTAACAAATAAAAACTTGTAAATAATAAAGCTGTGACTGGATGTAATTATTTTCATATTTTTATTGCTTCTGATGTCATTCAGAAAAATTAACATAACTTTAAAATTTATTGATAGAAGTTCATCAAATAAAATGCATAATGAAGAGAATTGGATATACTTGTGTTAACCTTTAGGCCCTTATGGGTGAGGTCACGCACCTGAAGTACACATTCCCGTGTGTCTGTGGGTGAGGCCACGCACCATACGATATCGCCCGATTCCTGAGCTCGGTTCTTCACGAAGTAATGAACCAGTGACGTATAAAGCCCGCCAAACGAAGCTAGGAATACATCACAGTGTAAAGGTCAAATTCTTTTACACATTAGCATTGTATAGAAGGAGAAAGCCAGCTGATGTTATCAACGCTTTTCGGGAGCGACTTTTGCCATTTTCGGCCGTATTTTACTATCAAATTGAGTACCGCGTGGCATGGGTAAATGATTGTGACTACATGTTCTAATTGTTGTTTTTTGTGTTTAATATGTTGTTATTTGATAAGAATGTGTGTTTATTCATTCAAAAATACAAAAATAATATGTATCAGAGGTGCCACATGTGTGCATGGACAATAATTACGTTGCGTGTCGGCATAGACCTAGTGTTGACCGGACGGTCATTATATGCGATTTCTTCACGTTTTATTAGTTATTTTAGTTCATATTATATTAGTTTGGATATAAAACAATACATATACAATAAGTATAGGTATTTATAAGTATTTTATCAATGTTGCCACACATTGCTCATGTATTAGGGTCGTCAAGAAGATATATTTGCGATTTTGAAAATGGTGTTTTGCGATTTTCCCCCGAATTTTCAACTTCACAACTTGCTCACAACTGTTATATCACACATACAACAACAACAAAAACATGATTATATTCACTCCTTTATTTAGATGTGCAAACATTATTTTGATATCTTTTAAAACAAAAAAGATATCGCGTTTTCAAAACACCCGCCATCAATAACGCAAATTTTCCAAAAAAGAATTCAGGCCCAGGGGGATATTTTTTAATTTTAATTCAGGGTCCTAAAGGTTAACATTCTTGAAAAATGGATATAATCAATGATAAGTATGGACACATTTGGGTAAGTCACAATATTTATACTAAAAAATTAACATTTTCATTTTCTTTTTTGTGTTTTACTAACTCTAACCTTGTGAAGTAATCAAATATCATCAATGTACTTATATATTCATATTCTGTATCCATTCCCCTTTCCAATGATATATTACACATACACTATTTATCAATATTAGTATGTCAAGTGATACAAAGAAAAACACATGTAAGGAAAATTTTCTACACTTAAAATTTAATCTGGACAAAACCTAAAAATAATCAAGTCCTGAAAGAGTTTAATAGACATGAAATTTCAGATTAAATGCATCAGTCGAGTTCACAAAATCTCTAAAAGTAATAAATTTTAAGGACTGTCTTAAATTTCATCACATGATACAGATTGGATATTATTGTAGTCTTTGCATACTCTTAGATGTTCAGGCTCCTCCAGCAGATGTCATTAGCTGACATGCTTATTGCACCTATAGGTGACTGGTTAAATACACTGGAAATTCAGCTTTAAAAATATTTATACATCTAATCAAATGACATTTGATTCTTTGTTGCTTTTTCTCAAACTCCTACTGGATCTCTCTTGTAGCAGAACAATTTTCCAACAAGATTTCAAGGATGTAGTGCAGAGAACAGAAGTGTGCTTTGTAACCATTTTATTTGCAACAATGGGCAGACACATCAGTCTTTGGCAATACTTTTGAAATTGGATTTTATATAATTTTGTGAATCCAACGGAAACTTCAGAATATGTAAATCCTGTAAATGCTAGTCTATTATTAGATATAAGTCTTACCTGCGCTCTTTTTCTGTGTGAGCGGGAAGCCGTCTCATTAGACTGAAAACAAATGTACCAAAGTTTTTCTGACTAGGTAAAATTGCCATTTGTAAAACTGGTAGACAGAATACATGACATATAGAATATATGTGAAATACAAACTGATTATGTAATTTGAGTGGGAAAACAGAAGTATACCTATGTGAATTGGTAGGAAATCATAATGAGGCACTTAGATTGCTTAAATTAAGATGATTATCACAATAATATATTAAAATTCACTAAATGATAATATGAAAATTATAAATGATTGAATTTAAATAAATTGCAGTAATTATTATATAATCTCTCTCAATTTATAAAAAAAATTAGTTATTATATTTCAGTCTAGGACTTTCTAATAGACAATACTTATTTATATTTTTGCAATTATCATGTCACTCAGACAACTGGACTCTCAGTCTCTTTTTAAATAAATATGCAATATCAAAGAAACAAAATATATTATAGACCCTATTTATTCATTGCCACAAGGCCCTTAAAAGTTGTGGGGGTTTATAGTAGTGTTTCATTTATGTTACGCTGGTGTGCAGCCAAGCACATCATCAGAAGTTGCAGCATACAAAATTTAATATTCTGTGAAAAAATCCAGAACTGTTGACCTGGAAAAAAAGTCTTCACGTATGATCTCAAGACTGCCCATGCAGTTTTGATAATATATACTCACTGCGCAAAACTGAAATCCAATAGGTAAAGCTTGATACAGGGTAATGAAGTTTTTCTAGTAACTAGAAGCACACATAATCACACACACAAATTAACGTTTCGACCAAAAAGCCTTTAGCAAGGTTACATACATATACACGCAGGAATAGCTGGGTCCCATTTTAGTACCCATGGCAACCCCACTAATTTGGTCACAGAGGAGCCCATCAAACTCAAAAGAGTTAAAAGTGAGCACAAGCGCAGCAAGACGAGATTTGAGGTAGACAGAGGGATGAGGACTTTGCTTGGGCAAAGTGGACTAGCATAGTGGACTAACAGGGCATGGTTAGTATCTTTAAGAAATGTAGGGAGTTGTTCCACAGTTAATGGTTGAAAGACACTGTCCAAGAAGTCTGACATGAGTACCATGAGGCAAGAACATCCAGAGACATAGGTCTGCTGGAGTTAAAATGCTTGTGGATTTTGCCTAGCACAAGACAATAAACATGCTCTATCTATCTTTGCCTCTATTTCATTGTCCCCTACTCATAAAGAAACATCTCTTTCTACTCAATGTCTGCTCCCTTTACACTTCCATACCTGACTCTGATGGCCTCAAGGCCTTGTTCTTCCTCAACAAGCAGCCTCATCCCTGTGTCTACCTCTACTCACATCAATTTTTCAGAGTTTATGCTCACATAACTCCTTTGAGTTTGATGGGCTCATCTTCAACACCATCAGTGATGAGCACTAAGATGGGACTCAGCTATGCTAGCATGTTTATGGTTGGTTGGTTGCTGATCCCGCGGTCTATGGGCTCATGCCCTTTGACCCAATGCCATTAAATGGCATTATATTGCTGGGAAGTCTGTTGATTTTCGGCCCACCCCGGGACAGAGTCAGAGAATAACTATCACACCTCCAGGAAGGTAGGTTTCAACCTATGCACTGCTCCGAGCCACTGTAGCCAAGATAGGGTTCACTGTGCTCATTCCCCGCCACCAAATGACTACTGGTTATGCTGAACTTCTCTATTGCTCTAGGCATGCAACCAAATGTTCCAAGTTAAAAGGATTGTCAATTCCTGAGTCACTGTGCCTCTATGATGGGTCACAGGCATAGGAAAAAGCAGTGCTGTCAGTTTCCTCCTCCCCAGTACTGCACAGTACATCTCTGACTCCCTCCCAACCACAGAGGGTGCATACATATATTCAAGTAAACATGAAACACAATTCAACAACAAAATAACAGCACAAGAAGCATAGTTGTATAGATGATGTGCCATGAAGCTTCTATAAGAAGATAACCTCAATATAACGGCATGTCATCTACTAAGGTTTTCTGTGCATGGATGGTTTGTCTATTGGGCCATTGGTGAGACCCACAGACGCAACCACATGCGTCTTGCATGTTTATAGGCCACCTTGAGCAGCATGTATGGGAGTCCTATGGTGCGCTCTTCCCATTGATGTTCCATTGTGTATCGATGATGGAAATGGTATCACTGATATGGCTGAGGCTGATCTGTCATTTACTTTATCGATAACTTTCACACAGAAAACAAGTTCACATCTGAAATCTCCACCTCCCATGTGAACTTTCTATAGTGATGCACATGTCCAGGAAGTTCACATGTGAGGTGAAGATCTCAGATTTTAACTTCCTAGACATATCAATCACTATCCAACCTTCCTGCATCAGAAGTAGGTACACTACAAACTGACTGATGCCCACAACTTTTTCCTATATACCTCTTCTCATCCGTCTGCCGCAATTCTTTTCCATTCTCTCAACTTCCTCTGTACATTGGTGAGGAGACTTTCTCAAGAAAGCTAGTGAGATGATGGACTGTTGTCACCTATACCCTGACAGGGTCCTTTGTTCTGCTCTGTCTTGTGTGTGCAGCCTCTCCTGCAAGGATACTGTCTCAAACACTCAAGAGGTCTTACCCTTTGGACAGGGTCAAACTTTTTCTCACTTTCCACTCACATAGCGCTGCTGTTTATCATGTCCTACTCTAACATCTTCCTCTTCTCCAGGCAGATCCTAAGACAAGTGAAGTGTTCTTCTGCCCTTTCCCACCCTCTCTGGTTGCATATAGACGTGACAAGAACCTCAGGGATTTACTTGTCGTGAGTCATATTATGCCCGATGTCCCCAATCATTCTGGCACCATCAGCTGCAAACGTTCTGTATTCTACACCTGTTCGAATGTCATCCAGACCTGGTCCGTCACATTCTCCAAGGCTACCTTCACCACTGAAGAGAGTTTCTTGTGTGTGTTTCGTAACATCATCTATGCCATTATCTGCAAGCGCTGTACTATGATGTACATAGGTGAGATTGGTAGGAGGATTGCTGACCAATTCTGTCAACTCCTACACAGCATAAAACATTATTCGGGTTATCCTATTTATGTCCACTTCAATGGCACATGCCATCGAGTTGCCCAGGATATGAAAACCATTAAGGTGTGCCTCTTTGACAACCGGACCAGTCTCGCGCTTGAAAACCTCTCTCTCTCTCTCTCTCTCTCTCTATATATATATATATATATATATATATATATATATATATATATATATATATATATATATATATATATATATATATATATATATATATATATATATATATGAGAATTTGACATTATTAAACCTTTACGGAACAATAAGTGCCAGTCATATGAATATCAGGGGTTGTTCCGTAATTTTTCTGTCTCGTTTTGACATTTATTCTGGTGCATTTTTCTATATTTCCTATTTTTGTACATTTCCTGCTTGTGTCAACTCTGAAAAAAACTATCTTCTGGTCACCTCCACATCTCGCTAGACATGTGAACGCCAGTTGTGTTGTCCCTTTTTATGTATATGTGTATATAACCTTGATAAAGGCCTTTTGGTTGAAACATAGATTTGTATGTGTGATTATGTGTATTTCTAGTTATTAGCAAAACTTCATTACCCTGTCTCAAGTTTTAAATGTAGTTTTGAGGTTGCTCAACTGCTGTCTCATCTAAACATGCAGGAAAACGTTTAGTGAGTTTATGACCATGACATACTCTGCTCATTTGGTGATCCAGCACCAACTTTATTATTAGTGATATTTTTTGTTCATTCTCAAATCCTGGTGACTTTCTACAGCAGAACAAGCATCCTACTAGATTCTCAATAGGATGTTGTCCAGATAAATAATAGGCACTGTGTCATCGTTTTATTTGTGCCAATGGTCTGACACATCAAATTTCCAGGAAATGATATTGTGATGAAAAAGTGCAAACAGTGGTCTTACACTGTTTGCACTTCTTTCACCACAATATCATTTCCTGGAAATTTGATGTATTTGATATTTAATAGTACAAATAAAATAGAAGTGGGTTTTATCTAAGAAGCATAGTCCTGAAGACATGATGAATACAATTAAAACAAGTAAACCATCTGAAATACATAAGTGCTATGATAACATCATAAGAGAAATGAAACTGATGGATACAGGATAGAATTTATTACATAGCGACAAGAATAATTATGGAAAAACAAAGGCAATATTAATTCCTGAACATTTTGGTACATGCTTATCACACTTGTTCCATTTACAGAAATTAAAAAATTATGGCCCAATTGTTTCAGCTATCAATAGTAGAAGCTAAAATGAAATATTAATTTGCAAAAAATAAATTTTTTTCATGGAGTTGTGACATTAAATATAGGCCTACATAGCAATATAAACTGATATATCAAGTTTAAATAAAAATTGATATGTAAAGTTTAAACATGAGTTGATGACATACCTGTCAACCTGTTGAGATGAAAACCTGTACAGAAGAACCACAAAGTCATAACAAACTTTACAAAAGCAGAACATATACAAAGATAAACTTGTATAAACTATAATCATCTAATACAGTAGGCCTACTCACAAATAAATGTTTAAAAACTGTGGAGTATTTTCTTCTAATTTATTTTAAGATTGTATTGGAGCTGTCTCTAATATTCTAATTGAAAACTTGACAAAATAATATGAAAATACAGCCTTACAATACATCTACAGTACAATAAAGGCTATAATTGAAAATTATGAAACATGTTATATCTATGATGTAAAAGTTACACTATCAAATTTAACTGAAAAGTTTACATTGTAAAGGACAACCATTGAGAGCTCTGTGAAATTTGACATTTTGTAAACACTTTTGTTATATATCATCTATCTATTATGCATCAATCATGCCCAGACAAATGTGTTAGAAGTTAGAATGTTAATAAATGAACTTTGTAAATGTCAAAACTGGTATAAAATATATGGTCCAGTAATAAACTAATTTAAACTGACCTCCTCTGTTTCTCCTTAGTGGCATGTTCTACTCTGCACCAGTTTGGTGGTGACTGTGGTTCCATTGTAGGACTGGGACTTTATTAAAATACAAAAGAATTATGTAAATATTTATGCAAATGTTTGTAACACCATATGAGAAGAATTTATAAAATGTCTTATTTAATACCTAATATCAGGAAGTAAAGTTTTAAAAAAGGATGGTTAAGTTCTAGATAGTCAAATTTCACTATAACAACTTGGTCAGGACAAAGTATGTATGTATTAACACAAATACGCTATAAACAGTAAAAATAATAATGAATATAACTGCAGATTTGGAAAAGTCTTGGTACAGAAATTTTTTTTATAAATGAATGTGCTATAGAGGGATTCCATGGTACTGAGTCAAGATTTTATGAATTTGTTGTTGGTTGGTTGGTTGCTGATCCAGCGGTCCATGGGCTCATGCCCTGTGACCTAATGCCATTAAATGGCATTATATTGCCAGGAAGTCTGTAGATTTTCGGCCCATCCCAGGACAGAGAATAACTATCACACCTCCAGGAAGGTAGGTTTCAACCTATGCACTGCTCCCAGCCACTAGGGCCAAGATAGGGTTCACTGTGCTCATTCCCTGCCTCCAATTGACTACTGGTTATGCCGAACTTCTCTATTGCTCCAGGCATGCAACCAAATGTTCAAGTCTAAAGGATTGTCACGTCCTGAGTCACTGTGCCTCTATGATGGGCCTCTGCCATAGGAAAAACAGTGATGTTAGTTTCCTCCTCCCCAGTGCTGCACAGTATATCTCTGGCTGCCTCTCAACCACTGAACATATATATTCAGGTAAACATGAAACACATTTCAACAACAAAATAAAAGCATAATTGTATAGATGACCTCAATATAACAGCATGTCATCCACTAAAATTTTCTGTTGCATGGGTGGTATGTCTAGTGGGCTTTGGTGAAACCCACAGATGCAACCACATGCATATGAATTTGTTGTTAGGCATAACATTACAGTATTTTTTTAATTATGTATATTACATATGATATAGGATATTATATTATATTATAGGATAAGATATATATTTGTATTTTCTCATGCTCTCAGGAAAGAGTGTTTGACTGTGTAGGCTAATTCAGTTCTTCCTTTTCTCCAAATTGATAATAGGTAAAATTGCAACCAAGCTATGATTTGCAACATTAAAAAACATTAAGGAATTAAGTTTTTCAGATAACTGTTAGCACACAGGAAAACACACAAATGAACATTTCAACCAAAAGGCCTTTATCATGAGCACAATGTAGCACATGAAAAGTAAAGAACACCCTGTCTATATTAAGATCTCAATACTAAATTAAAATACAAATGAGTGAAGGAGATGAATAATAAATTGTGATACAAAAAAAAACTGAAGGGATAAATGAAACCAAATGAATCGAAAATCGACAGAACTCAACAGGATGGAATGAAGGGTAGGAATGAAGGGTGTTAAGACCAAAATGTGAGTCATAAAGTAGACACACAGGTGTTATTTTTGACTTCTAAATTGTTGCTCATTTTCCAGGTTTAAGTTTCATACTCTTGTCAACTCTGTCCTTAAAGTCACCTATGACAATCAAATCTATTTCTAAATGATCATTCTGGTAACTTCTAATACTAAGAGGAAATAAACTTGTAACTGTCTAGAACACAGTGACTTTCAATGTTGTCTGACAACATTACACAAATTCTGACATTATAAATACAAGAGTCTACCTTCTTCCACTTTTTTTCTCAGAACTTTCTGACAAAAAAGTCTGCTTGCCACACAAAGGAACATTTAGGGTACTCTTTAGGTCAGAGATGTTAATGTCGCTAATATCCATGCCACTTGACACACTATCACAAGTAGAAGATTGGCTAAAAATACACATGCAAAACAACTGGTATAAAATACAATATTTCTGACTTTTTAATTAATAAAGCTAAACATATTTCTGACTTTTAATTAATAAAGCTAAACATATTTCTGACTTTTAATTAATAAAGCTAAACAAGTTGATATGCTTTATAAATATTGGAATGAAAGATTAACAATCAGTATATTTTCTGTTGAGATGACAGTGGCGCATGATAGTCGCATGTCATATTCAGGATGTAGCCACTAACAAATGTCAATATTCCCTCAACCATGTCAGTTAGAATGTCTTTATGGCTACCTTCTATAGAAACTATTGAATATTTAGGAGTAGTTGTGGAATGTGATAATGAGTACAGTGAAAGTTGCAGAGTTCACTATGTCAATGAAGTAAGAAACTATCTTCATAACAACTTCCAGACAGATGGATTGGAAGATTAGGTCCAATTGAATGACCACCAAGATCACCAGATTTGACCCACTTAGATTTCTTTCTATGAGGATATGTAAAAATGTTTGGCTATCAAACCCTGGTGCAGGGACTGGATAATCTGCGGCAGATTGACACTTGTGCATACATCACACTTCAGATGTTTCAAAACATGTGGAGAGAGATAGAATACCATCTTGACATTCTCGGGCCACTAAACCATTTATGCTGAGATCTGAAACATGGTAAGTTGTTACTGAAACTTGTTGCATATGCTTAACAGAAAATCAAATCTGGTCAGTCTGCCATTAAGAATATAAGAAATATTGACATTTGTTATTGGTAGTGATTCTGTTGGACACACTGTATATTGATTTCCCTGGTGTAGTGATTAAGCCTACGGCCTTGTGCTCAAAATGTCACAGGTTGGAATCCAACTCGTGGGTGTTGCTCACAAAGTGATTTTTACGATTCCTGGGAATTCTCAAAAGCTATAGAATTACATGCTACGAATGGTACTCTATGTACGTGGCGTGCCTTTTTTTGTGGAGATAGATGAGTAATTCCTACTTAGAAAACTGAGTACAATGAAGTCAATCTCTATGTCTTTTAAAGCTAGTGGTCATGTACATAAAAAATTACAAGATCTATAAAATATAAATGTCTTGTCATTAAAAAATCATTTACGGTACATATTTTAGAACATATAGTTTGGCTCTGTGTTTGAGAGGCAGTGAGCAGGTCTCAGAGTCAAGGTACTTTGATAGATTTCATCTGCAAATACTTGAACATTTAGACCATTCAGAAATAAATGGCAACCTACTGAACATGAATGATCAATATTTCTTAGAAAAATATATCTATGCTTCTTCAGCACCAAATACGGTGCAGAGGGCAAAAAGCTGTTCTCTCCAATTTGTGCAATGTCATGCTGCTTTGTATAGTTCTTGTATGTTGTTGAGGCGTACCCTCTTTGATTGTCATACAGCAGAAACAAATTCTACATTGATCAGCACATCCTGAAAAGTATGTACTACCAATTTCCTGTAATATTTTTATATTTCTACATAGGCAACAAATAAGGAAAAATCAGTTAACTTCAGAGCCTATAAAATATACATGTTGATATTTAAGTACCAAATACGCAGAGAAGATCCAACATTCAGATATGCACTATCATAACACACAGGCCAAAGTAATAATTGCGTATAAGTAAATGTGTTACAAATACCCACCTACAATTAATACAAACTTGATTTAAAAAAATATAATTCCTTATACATTTTATTATAATTGTTTTTATCATCTTTCTATTAGTAATTGTAGTTATCTGTCACAAACACATTTATTTATTCACATGTTAGTGATATCGGATTTATAACTAATTCTGAAATGTTTACACTAAAGTCTAAGCTACACAGACAACAAGCCTACCTGTACTCAGTAGTTCTAACAGATTCAAGGCTGACTGTGGATTCTGGTGTGCTGGTTATGTCCCGGATTATTGAAACACTGTCAGCACCTTAAAAAAATTATAGTAAAGTAATTATTAATTAGGTTATCTACGGTAACTATTGAGTTTCAACATTGCATTGTATGTAAATTATCCCAAATTGTTAAAGAGTAAATGCATTCCTTTCTCTGGACTAAATTCTGCTAATAAGCCAGAGTTTGAGAATGAGCACAGAAGTTAAAGAGTGCAGAATAATGTCTTGGTTGGTTGGTTGCTGATCCAGTGGTCCATGGAAATAATGTCGTAACTGTGGAATTTATTGGCAGACTGAATTTTTTAACGTAACCATTATATTCAGCCTCGTTCCTCCTGTTTAGTTAAATGATTCATTCCAAGGAGCTGAACAGTCAACATGGTTATTTTTTCAAACTGTTCCAACTAATATTAATGTGGTTATGTTCTCAAACTGTCTCAGCTGATGAACTTTTTTAATTAGTCTATAATTAGAAAGATGCACTTGGTGGAAAGAAAAGCTACGGAATGAATCAGTTAAAATCTAAACCAAGACTTTTAAAGATTTTAAATAATGTTTTGATCAACTATGTAGGTCTATAGGCTTATGGCAGGATGCTGTCTTCACTATTAACCTGTAAACCTCTCGGTTCTGTGCAAGCTGTCCAACTTCTTTCAGTGTCATGTTCAAAAGATCAATATCCTGTGTCCCTTGTAGTCTTGGTCTGCCTCTTGTTTCTTCCCTGGAACCTCTCTCTCCATGATTAATCGTTTCTCATTGGGTCTTTTTTATATGTCAAACATAGGCCTATGTGTCCTTAAACTTAAGGGATTTGATTATGAAAATACAGTTTTATCATAGTTTGCAAAATGTAGGTACTTTGGCATATCAATAAAGGCAATCAAACTAATTTTGTTATAAAAAGTTTACCCTGTGATTTGATTCTAATGTGTTATTTCCATATAATTCATGTTACAAATAAACTGTTAATGTATGTCAAATTTCAATAATCATTCAACTATACCAATTAATTATTTGTCCTAATATGAAAACATTTACTTACTAATCTTGTACATTCACGTCACAACTCATGTCACTCGACACTTACACACTACACATGCATGGTATAAAAACAAAACTAATCACAACACATGCTTATGTACAAATGAAACAATTATGTTCATTTATCCTCATGTTTTCTACTTGAATTTACTTGCATTAGCTATTATTTGAAGCAACATTGTTCTGTCCCTGTCAATTAAGTTTATAAGCAGGCCTATAGATCCTATAGTATGAATATGCATGTTCATGTTTGTGTTCCTCGGGATGCTTCAATACTTGTATGTGATGTTCATTGTTATTGTAGTGCTTCTTGTCTCAATTGGTCTGTTCTCAGTGATTTGAGTACACAAGTTGAATGTTTTGACGAGATCAAGTCTTTTTTCATGATGTGGTTGGTCAAGTATGGAAAGGTAAATGCAAATAAGGTAAATAGGTTACTGAAGAAAACTGTCAATGTAAAATAGTAAAATAACAATAAAACAAAGAACAAATACAATTGACAACGTGTCGGTCCAATTGGGACCTTTATCAAGACAACAAAAATAGTTAAGAAAACAAAACCATAATGAATTTAACCAAAATGGCTGGGAGAATGATTTCTCTCACCAGAAAATCATCACCCAGTGACAAATCCAGCACAAGACAATATTAATAAGTGCAAATGGATGCGTTCAATATGTATAAATTACGAAATACTAAAAGATGAAAGATGCAAAACTAAAGAAAGGGGACACCAGATAGCATTTCCAAAGATGGGGGTGGTGGGGGGTGTGTGTTAGTGAGGGACGGGAGATAAAAGGATAGAAAAAGATAGGGCACGCAGGAGCAGGTGGGGGGTGCTGGCTACAAATAGATACAGGGAACATAGAAATGTGTAAAGAAGAATAGCATTTGACAGTATAGGATAGATAATGAAATATATACACATCCAAATACAATCACAAACTAATACACATCCATATACAATCACAAACTAAACAAATATGTATACATTCTATTTGATAATCATAGATACCTATAAATATAAGCACATATACATACAAAAATCTAGTCATATATAAAAGTATATACTGATATCACAGCATACATTGGAATACAGACACATACATGTATATAGGTAACTGCACACACAACAACATATATATATATATATATATATATATATATATATATATATATATATACATACATACATACATACATACATACACACATATGTGAATATATAAATATATACACATGCATAATCATAATATATATACAAACATACATACAAATACAAGTATACTACGAACACACACAAGTATATATCTACACACAAGTATTGACCATGTATATATCTCGTTATCTATCCCATCCTGTCAAATGCTATTCTTCTTTACACAATTCTACGTTCCCCTGTATCTATTTGTAGCCAGGCCCCCACCTTGCGTGCACTATCTTTCTCTATTCTTTCCCCTTGTATCTCCCGTCCCCCCACTAACAATTAGCAACAATTCTTAGTTTTATACTATAGGAAAAAATAATTAAACTGATACAACATTTAAAAGTTACTCAAAGTTTGATAATAAAAATGAAAATAAACAGATAGGTATTATACAATATCGGTAATAAGAATAGTACATCACATATCTAGGGCCTATCGATAACTCGAAATATGAGACAAAATATAGTTTGAACTTTTTAATATGCATCGGTCTGTGCACTAAGTGCCTTCCGTCCCAGGGTCATCCAAGGGAGGTGGCTCTTAGTGCATAGCACACAGATCTATAACATGCATATTTATCTGTTGATAGTCATTTTGTAACTAGGGATGAACTTGCATAGTGACGTTACAAAATTATGATCTGTTTATTAAAATCTGAACAGGAAGTGCACGGTAGGCCCATGATATGTGAATGTATCTAAGAAATAATTTTAAAAAATAACCACGATATAATTACTTAGTGATTCAGGAAGAGCCATAAATTGTAATTTCTTGTACTTATGATGAATGGCCTCCTTGGGAATTGGTTCAACATAAACTTCGTCAAAGCCAAGAAGGTGAAAGTTAACTGAGAAGTAGAAAAATAAACACATGCTGATAACTAAACATCATTTATAAATTCACTTCCTGCAATTAACAAAACAAGACAAAATAAGAAATCATTGATAAAAGTTGCACACATTTATTGATCACAGCTGCCCAAATTGTATAGATTTCCCGTAATTTGTATTTTAACAAATACATGGTACACAAGTTTAATTGAATTAAACCTTTAGCATGTGTTTAAAAAAAAAAATTATACATAATTTGGACATAATTTTCGGTCAAAACATAAAATTTTATTTTAGGTTGAAATACAGAATGTGCTTTCTGGAATTTGACATGTCTGATAAAAAATGAATATAAATAAATTGTGGATAACATCTCTCTTTGCGCTTGGATTATTATAACTTTATATTTTACAACTCTGGGCAATTAATTTGTCCTGAGGAAATGTAGGCCCTACATGATTATTATACTGGAAGGGCAAATTAAAGTTAGAAACACCTGGATGTGGGTTACACCTGGTGACTATAGCATTTTGTAATCAAAATGGTTCTATAATCAAAAGCATTTCCCCACATCTCCGAGATCAAAGTAAAAACGTCTGTTGTTTTCTCATCATTAATGTTAAATTATTAAAGGTTGCCTAAAATTACTTCCTTCCTAAGTATCTTTGTTCACTCTGAACACATATTGTACTTGCAAGAATAGATTTTTTAAAAGATTTTTCTCAATATCATTGTTTAGGGTAATAGTTTACTTCTTATGAGCAATGTCTTGTGATATATTTTACAAGCTCCCTACACAATAGGTACATCAAATTTGAACTCTGTTCAAAGTACTGATAGAAGAAGTATCAAAGTACTGATAGAAGAAGTATCAAAGCAACAATGATTAGCTACATAGATCAATTTCTTCTTTCAGCCACTTGAATACTATTTCTTTAGACAATACTTGCGTACTTCTGTTTATGGTGCATGTGTCATGTGACATATTCCTTCCAGAATGTTGTCTTCCCAATGAACTCTCTGAACCCTTCTCTGTCTTGAGTGATGCGGTTTGCATTTTCCAGCGATGTATTCATGTTATCTTTAATGTCGTCAGTCCATCATCTTCTTGGTGCATGTAGTTATGTAATAATCTGACATATTTCAGCTTGTGGTGAATGTATGGCCTTTTTGCATCTTGCAGACGATCATTTAGCAATAAGAAGCAATCAGTTGAGTATTTTCTCACTAATGGGGACTTTTCAAGTGATCATATCACTGCAATGAAAGATTTTTGTTTGTACCTTTCTCTTTTTTCTTCTATATCTTTAAACATATTATTTCTGAACAATGCTGCTCATGCAGGTTCTGCCTCCGGACATTCCGAGTTTCGGCTGTGTTTTCCTAGTTTTTGGTTTTTATGTGGAAGCCTTTTATTGACAATTTACAGATGTCTTTATACCTCAACATTGGTCTACCATGGACTTGATGGTCTTCAGCCAGTTCCCAAAATAGTACTTGTTTTGAGATGCTCCAGTTTGGCATTTTTCGGACATGATCCAGCCAACACAATCTATTTATATTGAGTATTTCCATGTCAGATGGTAGCTGAGTGTGGTGCAACACTCTTAAGTTGGTGATTTTGTCGTCCAATTTAATGTTTAAGATCTTGAGGAGACATTTCAGATGAAAGATCCTGCGCACATGATTCTAACATTCCATGATCCAAATTTGAGAGGCTGTTGTTTGTTTCTGCTTCTCTCTTGATGATTATTGCTAAGCCCGGGTGACTTGTATGGAGATGGTCACCTGCCCATTTTGCACTAACCCCATCTTGGTTCCAATGATGGTCCAAGGGAAAGCTGATATGCCTGGAATCAAGCAGAACTGCAGGAGATGTCATAGGTTGATAGGATGTACTACATGCACATGTGGTGCATATAGCTATGTTATAATGAGACATATATGCCTAGTGTTTGAAATGATCCTATTGATAAGTTTATTAAAACTTCTTCATAGAAGGTCACGGTTACGTTTGTAATAGGAAGAAACAACGAATCCAGTGAAATATTTCCTTCTTGTTTAGTATTACAAATTCAAATATCTGCTAAGAAGATATGGAATGCACCATGAAGATTGATAAGTTCTAAAAAGTAAATTTTGTTCTTTGAATTTTACATGTTTCTTTTATGAATTTTTACATTTTTTTCTAACAGATTTAGTGCCATATTTGTACATTTTTTTCTATTCCACCATTTAAATTCATGTTGTCAGGGTTCACGAGGGAGCAAAGAAAATTAATGCCTTGACCTGCTATGCATTTCATAAGCAACTAAGGAGGATTAACAAATTTGATTAGCACTCCCTTCTGAAGAAAGACAATGACCCAAGAATATGTTAACTATTTCAGGCAGAAATTCACAGATATTGTATCAAAGTTCACCTGTATGTTGTCGGGGCCCAAAAGGTAAGCAGAGAATAGCAACACTGTTTACCTTCCATGCAATTTGTAAGAGGCAATTAAGGATATTTTAATGTGGAGTTTATTGTTCCATCCCATATGTACATATTGTACATATACATGGTACATATTCTATTCATAACATAGGGATCAACCCATCATTATTTTATGCTGAAATTGAACCTGGTATCTCAGATGTCAAAGTTGAGATCTTCAACTCTCCGTTACAAAGTCAAACACAATTACTTTACTGTAATGGTATAACCTGTAATTGCTACAACACTGTGATGTTAGTTATACATCAACAATAATTGTGAATAAACAATAACTGATGAAAGTCACACCACAAGCATCTACAGGCAAGAAGTAAATTACAATGAGAAACAGTGATGAAGAAATGATTACTGTATGTAAAATCTGTGAAGTCGCAAGTGCAACAAATGCTCTGAACAAATGGACAAAAATTGGGGATAGAGCATCTTTTGATCTTCTGGCACTAATGACTGATATGGAAAGTGACAAGTAGAACACAGTTTTTAATTAAATCATGGAATTATACCATTGATCACTAGACATAAGAAGATTTCTTTGGAATGTTCCAGCTACTTGGTGTAGACCATAGGACTAAATTGAATTTGATCTATAGATGCAAAAATGTTGTCCACCTTTTCTATAGGAGAATAATTGTACTTAGGATATGTTATATTTATTCTAACCTCTTTGAAAAAGTGGCATTCAGCCAGTCCAAGAACCACATACAGCATGTAATTCTGTAGCTTTAAATGATATTATTCATAGACCTTAAAAAAATGCATTTGTAAACAAGAATCCATAGTCAGGTATTGAACCTGCAAACTCGTGAACAAGAAGCAAATGTTTTAACCACTATGCCAAGTATATCAAAGTCATTTCTAACCAATAACTTGTGTTATTATTCTACTCTGTTATTGATGAAGGCATTCAACTATTTTAATAATTGTGATCATCAGAGTTAGTGCCAATGAGATATGCAATCCTTTTTTCTATTAATACAGACATAGGCTATAGCCCATAAGTCTATTTCACAAAATATACTGAAATCAACATAAACATTTTAAACCACAACATCATGGTAAATATGTGGTAAATCTAATTTATAACTAATGCAATTATGACATGTCAAAACATACCATCTGTCTGTTGATCTGTGATGGCAATGAAACAAGCACTCTTGTTCCGTTTGCTAGAATATCTAAGAAAAAATGGATTACAAAATAATGTATTGTGATTGTTTTTATAGAGGCATACTTATGTGCTTTTGTCTTTCTATAACAGCCAATAAAGTTAAAGTTGTTAAAGCATTTAGTTCAGTAACAAAATACATTAAAATATCATTTTTTCTGAGAATTAAGTAGTGACTAACAGAATTGGTGGAAAAGTTATCAGTTTATTAATAGACTCAAGGTCAGATTTATGGAAGGAGAGGGTTTTCCCATATCCTTTAGGATCTTAGGAAAGTAGAATTAGTGATAGTAGATGATAGTAGACATTCAGATAGTAATGCATCACATTTTCTTTTTCAGGAATTATTTAGTTTTCAAAATGCAACAAGTATATATACATATTAGAAGCTATGCATAGATAAGCCTATGTCATGTAAACACCTCTATTATTCCAACTAACTTCCATGGCTATAGGCATATGCCAGTGACAAACAAGTTCATGCTTGTCTTGTTCATACAAGCTTTAATCCTGATAATGTTGTTATATATTCACTGCATAATGACACCATTATCAGCTTTTCAACCTTAATTCATGGAAAACATCTTAAGTGGAATAAAACAGATAAAGATAAAAAGGAAGCAAGAGCAGGACTATAGGATGGATGGGAAAGTACAATCAAAACAAATCTGGCGAATGCTTCCCATTTTGCCAGATAGGCCTATGTATGATCGAGAGCACACATTGCCATGAAGGAGAAGCAATTCTTTGGATCTTTGTGAGGTCAAACTCTACAGAAACTTTGATTCAATTTTGTCAGTTTCCTTGATGTAACCTTGTGAATTAATTTAGACATCTTAACATCATACCCACAAGAATCACATCTTGTGATTCTTCAGTTCAGTTCAACGTGTCTTGGATGGTAAAAGTGACATGATATCCAGAGCTCAGTAGGTCATACAGCTCCATCTCTCCACTTACAGAAGCTTTAATTCTTTCAACCCACCAACTGATGATACTCCTATCAACTACAACTTTTATACACACAAACATTTGTGCATGTTGATACATGTTCTAAGGAATTCTATCCCAATTATGTCTGTAAATTCATGTTCAGAGGCTCAATTTTAATGGTTTAGTGAAGCTGTATCATTTGTCCAAATGTGGTGCAATTTGATGCACAAAACTGACATAGGGCCTACTCCAAATGTGTAATAGGTCTATGTTAAATTTATTTTTTCCATGTTTATTATTAAATAAGAGGAACAAACTGGGTGTTTTACTATCTGATCATCTCTTGTATGCATATACTGATCTTCTTACCCTTCAAATTGTATCATCTGTTACTGACATAAATGGTGTTTACACCTATTATGTAGGCCTATTATTAAATTCTTGTATAATTGTGCATGAACATGTAGAACTATTATTTATATAATTTTGTTAATTTTGTTATTGTCAAAGTAGATGTTTATTTTTAATTTAGTTTAATTCAATTGTTGTTACAGAATGAAACTAATTTGAAGATAAAATATATTTCTCTAACTCATCTAAAATGGTTAAAGGCAATGATTGGTTAATGAATCAACAATACAGAAGAGTTTTATCAATAAGTTCTGTGATGCCTAGCCAGTTAATGACCAGAAACTGCTTGGATAGTGTATTCTGCAGCATGTAAAGATGGTCTTCCCAGAGCATGAACTGTATCAAGCCCAAACCCATTTCCTGAACTCGGGATCAACAAGAAGAGTATTTTTTGAGAAGCCACAAGTGATGAGCGAATTGGAACTTGCGGGTTGCTATTGTGTCACTACATTACCATTTCTCCATAACCATCTAGGCCCATATCTATAAAATTCTGTGATTTGATGATGCCTGAACATTTGTTATAGCTTGATCTATTTCTCACATAATTAATATGACAAATTGATAGGCCTACACTGGGACTAATGACACCAATATTTGAATTTCAATATTAAACTCTCAAAACAGATGTTTCACTTTGAATATTTCATAGTACTCTGAGACTATTCACTGATTTTGCTAGTTTATGTGACATATTTCATTTATGTCCTTTTCTCATGACATACTAAAATAATATATAGGACATACTCATTATTCTCTCACACAGGCCAGAGCTTATACACATGTTAACTGATTCCAGCCGGGGAGACTTATACAAGTCAGTAAACCTTATGTCTTCTGGCCGAAAAGACTTCTATAAGTCATACTCCAATGACATGCATGTTGTTTTTTTCGGTATTTATATCAACATATGAATGTTTCCAAAATAAAGTGTAATATGTCTACATTACTTCTTGCATGATTTTTATGTGTATTGATATCAATTTTGTTAAGTTATTGATAAGTTTTGATAATGGGGGTCTGTGATGTCATTTTTCCTTATATGTTTCATATATATTTTCCAATTTACTTGTTTTCATAAAATAATAACTATTTTATTTACTTTGGTCTCATTTATTATGAAATCCAATCTGGCAAATGCTTCTAGCATCGTGTTTGCAAATTTACGCCATTTTGTAAGAAAAATTAGCCATATTTTCATTTGAGTTTCGTGTAAAGTTAAGTCTACTGTTTTTGATAGATGTAAAAATTCTTTCTGAATAATAAATTTTTGACGCACTATGCATATATATATTATACATTATTGTGTTCGTAATTGGATTATCTACAGAAATGATACAGTTTGAATGGAATTTATTGATTCAAAATGCGGTAAGGTCAAATATCATATCTAAAATAATATTTATTTGTCATTTACATATTTTCTTTTCTGTCTAAAATAATTTTTATATATTAACATAATTTTTTTTTCAAAATGATCTTATGATAATCACATTCTCTGTCCATTTCTGTTTCGAAATATATATATTACATTATAATGTAAATATATTAGAAGTAGTATTTCTTGTTTCCGTGATGCATGTGCACACACAAAAATCGAACAAAATGTAATTACGTTTAAACGCTAAAAATATTCCCGCCGGAATCAGTTAATATAGACCAGATACAGCCACTACATTTAATACTAGTGATCACAAGGGCTATAGAATCAAGTGAGACATAGGGCCTATCATGAATGGCATAGGTAGAAAATTCAGCAAGGTGAGTTTTTCACAGTCTCTGCTTAATCAAAAGGAGAAGAATGACCTCTGATTAATTGAAAAATGATAAACTTTCATAAGGTCATAATTACCCTTGGCATTGAATGTAGATAGTGGGGCAATGTATAGCAGATCTTGAAATTAATGAACTGATAATTGATAACTCAGGAGATGATGCCATAGATGGATCTGTCTTTAATAGTGTAAAATCTGGTTGGAATTTTATAACTAATGCAAGTGTAAAATTATTGCAAAGCACAATAGAGCATATAGAACTATTTCCAGTAAAAGGATGGAGGTCGAGGCTGTTACTGCAGCTCTCCAATGTCTCTCTGAGACTCATTTTACTAAGGCAGTTATAGTGTCCAATTCTAAATCCGTGCTTTGAAAGATTCAAAACGGTTGATGTCAGTATGAGAGAATAGCCTCTATAGTCTGTTCCAATCTTCTTGCAGTCACATGATTTACTGCCAAGGACATGTTGGCATTCATGGAAAAAAAGAGATCAGATAAGGTCGCACTGAATGCACCTATTGCTGTTGAATTAAGAATGATCATGGGAGACATTTTGGTGTTGCATGGCGAGTGACTGCTGAATGTAGAGACTAATATAGAAGATGTATCTAGGATATTATTCTGAGAATTTGGTATTCTGTGTGGCACAAGTAAGACTTGGTACCTTAGAGGCAGAATGAAGAATGTGTTCAACCAGCAAGCCTTCAGTATGCATTAACTTCACTACTTCCTTAGGGAGACTGAGAAATAATGGGTTGCCTGGAGTGCACAGACAACTGCTTATAATCAATAATAAACGATTGGTCCTTTCTGATGGTGATATCAGTGTTTTGACCTCTTTCAGCAGATTTAACATTATATGTAGGCCTATATATATATATATATATATATATATATATATATATATATTTTGGCTAATTTCAGTTTTTTATGTAAAAATACATCTGTGATATAAATAGGGTTATTGCTATTTATGTTTAGCAAATAACTTTTCGATATGTCAGTACTAGTTCTATATAGCACTGATAACTCTCTAGACAGCTTATTGTATATACTGACTTTTAGTTTCTATGTTAATTTTGCTTGGTCTATTCTATTCATTCTTATTAGCATCCACAATTGATTCACAAGACTCAGAAATCATCATCATCATCAACTGCCATCTCCGCATCAAAGGCTGCTGCAATGAACCTCCAACATTCTGTCTATTGCCTTGATGGGGAACTGCTATTCTATATTCCGTTAGTTTCATGTTTCCCTCCCAATTTTATCTCTGCCTAATCTCCCTCCTCAAGTTAGTACTGCTACAAGGTTTCATGTCTTTTAATGAGTCCAAAATTTTTTATTTGTTTCATTTTTATAGTTTTTTCCCCTCATATGCAGTGTTGTCAGATCCTCATTGTTTTTATATCTATTTCTGTGAAGTTCTCCATATTCGCCTATTTAATTATATAGCATTTCCGGTAAAATTGCATGCCATGACAATTGTCTTTTTTCTGCTGTCATTTAATTGTGGGAGTTCTCAAGAGGATTTGGGTACCACTATATTAAAACAAGCCCACTTAACTGTCACAATGAACATTAGGTATGAGTTTTAAGTTAAATAACGAACATTGTGTAGTAGGAATAAAAGATTTTCTTGAAGGTACAGTGGAGTAAGAAAACAAGGCGACGAGAAGAAGACATGTCTGGATAATAAAGAATGCACAGAGTGTGAAGTTTCCAAACTCATCAGGATGGTAGAGGATAGAAATGTGTGGAGATATTTCTGAACCAAATGTCTCATTGTGTCACCCATAGCACAATGATATATATATATATATATATATATATCTATTATTCATATCTCAAAGCATCAATTATATCTTCTATTTGTTCATTATCCACATTTCTGAGCCATACATTTGTATATAGTATATGAATAATTTTACAACTCTCATTTTTAATTTGCTTATGATTTGTTTGAGTGTTAGTAGTTTCCTAATGTCATTCAAAGTACTTTTAGCACACATATTCTCTTTTTAATATCTGTTAAGTCACATATACCGAAGACTAGAGATTGGTGAGACAAACTGGTGCAACTGTGAGACTTGAGTCCAGAGACTGCAGAACACATTCTTCATGCATGTGAGCTCTACAAAGAGAAGAGGAAGAAAATATGGTCTACTGAGGTAACACTCCTTCCAGACCTGAGGGGCTTATGGATGGCTCAAAGTGTTAACACAACTAATTAATTAGTTGAATACAACTTTACCAAAATCTATACACACCATCTAGAGGAGACTCCATTGACTTCGTTGAGTGCAAACACCAAACAGAAATATTTAGACTATGAACAGGACATTACCTGTGTAATGTCCACTGAAACAGAATGGACCTAAAAAATAACCCAAATTGTGGACACTGCCAACACATAAAGCAAGACAGTGGAACACCACCTGATATCCTGCCCTGCTCTACAAGATATAAGACATATCCTTTTGTAAAAAAAACCCCAAATATTGATATTTTATACATCAACCCTAAACAACTGAAAAGAAATAGCAGTTCCATAATATGGTAATGAAGTTATCAAGCATTAAATCTCAGTGACTGATGGATCAAAGACAAGACAATATATTGAAGCTATTGGTGCGCAACTTACTGAAGAATGAGAAATAAAAAGCGTACTCAGACATTGATAAATCCTAGCTACTTCCTGTACTTTCAAATTATGTTCTGGTGATATCATTCATTTTGAGATGACCATAAATTCAACCTTCTTGATATCTATGCTGAAATCTGTTTGTACTTTCTGTCACACCATATTAATAGCTTCTAGAGAATATTCTTGCAAGAAAAACAGCGCCATTAGTTTAACTAAAGTTATTTATGCCCTCCCAATCTCTGCTGCTAATTCATTAATCTTATGTATTGATCACAAAATATTGATTATGTATTGAGTAAACAGATGTAGTAGATAATGAGTTCTGTTCAATAAGTTCCCAGACTCCTTACCATAAAAATTAGTAAACCTTTACAGACTAGCTGGTTCCAACTCCTGTAAACTTATGATTTTTGTGATCACAAAAAATTCCCCCTTTGTGATTTTTGACATTTATTCCACTGCTTTTGTCACTCAAGGAAGAACCACTAGCAGGTACTTTAAGAATAAACTTTTTTTCAGAATAAACTTCTATTTACTCTCTGTGTTATCTTGAATATCAATGTCATAGAATCAACTACCTTTCATTGTTCTCTCAAATTGTGAAAACAAGAAAAACTCACATGAAGCAAGATTGGGTGAGTGTGGAAGTTGTGAAATGTGCTTCATCAAAAATGCATTCCTGGTGACAGACCTGTGTGCAGGGGCATTATCATGATGTGCAATCCAATTGCTTGTGTGTCACTTATCAGGGCAATATCTGTACACTGCAGTGAAAATATTCAGTTACAATTTTATGGCACATACTAATTGATATTCCAATATCCACAGCAACCTCTCTGATAGACATCTTTCAGAGCATATTCTTTCTTGCTCATGCCATGATCTCGTCAATGTGGGCAATATATGGCCTGCCTTCATGGGTGTCATCTTCAAATGATCTATGTTCACCTTCAAAACAGGAATACCACTGAAGAGTAGACCTACTTAGACAAGATTATACAAAAACTAATTGCAGCATTTAAACAGTTTGAGAACTACCGGTAGTTTTCCATGTTAAAATAAAAATCAATGCACACACCTTGTTGAATAATGATGATTTTTTTAAATGAAATGAAACTAGGTCACCTTCACTTATAGGATCCCTCACAGCACATGCTCAAAGTCACATACTTGTAGTTTTGTATATACATTAATACATGGTTATCACATGTACCTGGTGAATATCAAAGCTTCACATATCACATGGTTTTCAAAGGAAAAGAAAGCCAGGGAACTTATTGAACAGCCCTTGTACATTGTCATATTCTATCGTAAATAAAATGCTGACCTGAGAGATGTTACCAAAGCAAGCAGTTCATCCTGAACAGGCTGGGGAACATGCACCCAAATCATACTCCATAATTTAGCATGGCATACTTCTGCTACTTCATGTAGTTTAACAACTTTTATGTCTGGGATTTGTAAAGCCTTTAGAAGATTCAAATGCATTTCTGTTTACAATTCAAATACATCATGAACTGTTTAATTGTAGTTTCACTAAGGGTTAAGCTAACAAACAAAAACATGACTAGTGCTTTGAAAGTTCTTGACAAGCAGAAATATTTTGTGAAGACTAATTTTAAAGTTTAAGATTCAAGAGAGAAATATAATTATACCAACACTAACTGGGGCAATCATGAACGGGTGTAACTGGGGTAATCATGGATGGGTGTAATTTAATTACATGGCACACAGAAGCAATCGATGACAGATCATACAAGTCAATGTAGCTGAATTACATGTAACACACAGACAGTTGATGAAACATCCCTCACAATAAATGTGTAATGAAATTATATATAATATAGGGGCAATCAATAATGAAACATCCCACACAATGAGTAACTGAATTACATGTCACACAGTGGTATCAATGTGTGTTACTGAATTACTTACACAGATGTATCGATGAAACACCATACACGATCAATGAGGTAACTAAAGCAGTATATAAGGGGTGGGTTTGATGGGTTCTTCTGAAACATGTCTATATCTGTAATTCTGTCTCCTGAATAAAACTCAATGTCTTTTGTAGCTCATACAGTGGCCCATAGAGCTTTGGTTTCAGTGTTGTTTCCTCTGGCCAAATATGTCTGCCTCAGCGTTTCATGCTCAGAACACTCTTGAAGTATATGTTTGGCACTCTGTGCTGCCTGTCCGCATGGCCAATCTTGAACTTTGCATACATGTGACTGCGGAGTCGGTTGTGTCCTGTTCTGAGGCATAGAATTATAACTTGTTCTGAACTGAGGCTGATATACAAAAGACAGAGGATGGGTGGACGAAGAGAGCATGGGAAGACAGTGCCGAAAACGGGAGCATCAGTGGTGGAAGGAGGAAATGTGATAGTCATCTTGTGTTGGTATTTGTGGTTTTTGACTTGATCATCTGTTTTTTCTGATGGTAGGTGATTGGTATATCTGGTTGGTCTTCGGCAGCACCTTCCTTAGCCAGTTGTCTGCTTTTTCATTTCCTGGTATTCCACAGTGAGAGGGTATCTACTGCATCATTACCATATATTGGTAAGACAATTTATTAAGTAGTTTTTGCAAGTCTGTTAGTTTTCCAGACTGGAGAGGTTGAAGCACTGACCTTGCATCTGTCAGGAATACCACAGGCTGTAGGCCAGAGTTGGAGTTCAGCAGTTTTTTTTAGTTGCTACACTAATTGCCTGCATTTATGCATCATAATTATTGCAAAATTTCCCTGCTCGTGTTCTGATCATATCTCTAGGCTTGTGTGGATATATATTTGATGGGTTGAAATCCCTCCTTAGGAAAATAAAACATGCTATTTAATACTAGAAGGTTAGTAAATCAAATGGTGAAACACCCCATTGATTATTTTTTTCTCCCAGTTACCTTATCCTACTGTAGAAACTCATTTTGAATGACACATTTTTTTGTCACAATTTCATCAAATTTATCACATCCATAACTTGCTATTAAGAGTATGATCAGATATAATTTAGCTTTTCTGCTGCTGCTTTGTTAAATATTTTACATTTGGACTAATTTTGATGTTTTTGAAATCTTGTATTTATGCTGAACAATTCCCTACATTTCACATTGAAAGACAATAATGAGTGTAGAAGACATGAACACATTAAACATTGACATTATATATCCAGTAAATATGACATTCACTATTTCTATAATCTACGAAGTCAGGTGGATTATCTTTTTTCTTTCTTTTTGCTATATACCAGGGAACTTATACCAACTTATGACACCTGCATGCTGACTGGATGAATCAAATATGATTAGTAATGGAACACCTCACTTGGAAACAAGTGAAAGAAGTAAGTATCACATTGACAAAGAGGCAAAAAATAAATAAAGAAGAAGTTAAAGTGAAAAGAATCCTGCTAAGATGAATATTGAATAGGAATTAGAGTAACAAATCCTGCCGAAGACGGATGTGTCGGGCCATTGGCGCAAATTATACGGCGACACAACACATTTCCATTCTCTGGACTACATCCTGCTCAAAATCTAGTAGGACCATTGTCAAGCTACAAGGGAGATCCAGCAGGAGTTTGAGAATGAACGCTGAAGAAGAAGAAGAAGAGTAACAAATCACACTCTGTGTCAACCATTTGAGTTACAAGGCATACCCCTTTATGCCTTGCATCATCAGGCATAGAAGAGTTCTCTGGATGACCTTTTTTGTGTGTCTCATATACATTTGTTTTTGCTGATTCTTTTATTTATGTGATCCATCTTTTGCATGGTCTTTCCTGGGTTTGCATCCATCATGCTTGTATAGTAATGCTTTTTTGAGGGGCGCTATCTGATGGTAGTCTGGAGGCATGTGAAAACCATTTGATCTGTTTTCTGATGTAATCCAGGATTTGCATTGTGTTTGTTAGTCTTCTGATGTTTTCGTTCATAATTCTGTCTCTTCTTCTTCTTCTGCGTTCGTTCTCAAACTCCTGCAGATTAATAGGATGTAGTCCGGAGAACGGAATGTGTTGTGTCATGGTTTACATCATTGCTGCGATATCTGCGCCTTTCTGCCTGACACATCCGACTTCAACATGACTTTGGGTCACTGACCCTATATGGGATGGGATAGCCAACTCTATCCCATAACCTCCTTAGTCGCCTTTTACGACATGCATGGTAGGTAAACCGTGTTGCTATTCTTTGCTCCCCTATCATGCCCGGCAACACACAGGCTGATTCTGTCTCTTATTGTTACTCCAAGAATTCTATGCAGACAAGTCTTTTACTGCTGTAACAAGTCTTCTTTTGTCTTTTGTTGTTTATGTCCACGTTTGATATTGGTAGCACAATGATGGTATGATGATCATTTTATATAGTGAGTTTTAGTACTTATGCTTACATGCTTGTTTTTGAAAATAGGAAATATCTGACTTAGATCTGGTATGCTATATTGCATCTGTGTTGGATTTTTTTTTTTTTCCCCATTTGGTGATATGATGCTTCCAAGGTAAGTAAATTCTTTCAACTGTTTAAGTTGATTATCAATGAAAATAGTAGCGTTTCTTTTAGGATTAGCTGTGACACCTGCATACTGACTGGATGAATCAAATATGACACCTCCTCACTTGGAAACAAGTGAAAGAAGAAAGTATCACATTGACAAAGAGGCAAAAACTGAATAAAGAAGAATTTAAAGTGACAAGAATCCTGCTGAGATGAATATTGAATAGGAATTAGAGTAACAAATCACTCTTTGTGTCAACCATTTGAGTGAAGTTGGATCCTCATCATCATGTGCCATCTCCGCAACGAAGGTTGGCTGCAATGGATCTCCAACATCCCCAGTCTCTTGTCTTGGTGGTGCACTTTACTAGACTATAACTTGTTCATCGCGTGATGTTACTCTCCCACTTGTATCTCTGCCTATCTCTTGCTCGCTTCCCTTTGACTTTTCCCTCAAGTAAGGTCTGTCATGTCTTTTAATGTGTCCAAAATATTTTATTTGCTTGATCTTTATTTCTCTTAGTTGTTCTTTCTTCATATTAAGTGTCTTTAGCACCTCTTTATTTGTTTTCTTCTCTTTCAATGATGTTCTCCCTATTCCTCTAAATATCCACATCTCAAAGGCATCAATTCTGTCTTCTAATCGCTTATTTAATGTCCATGTTTCTGAGCCATACATTAATAGAATAGATGTAGCATTTTATAATTCTCATTTTTAACTTGTTTGTAATTTGTTTAGATAATATTTTCTTATGTCATTGAAGGTACTTTTAGCCATTCCTATTCTTCCTATTCTCGAAACTCACTAAAGCCAAAATATGATGGTTTGTGATGAGATGACAAACACTGAATACGAATTGCTGCCAACAACAGTGATAAAAATTAATACATTTTATAAATAATAGGCCCCCTACACAATCTTATGTAATTTTTTTGCTGCCGTTTCAGTACTGTACATTGTTCATTTTAAAACATTCCATATTGTCTTTCTATAATTTATTCAGCGAATTCACTCACATAACTGGTTTGAGTTAATTCACCGAACCGGTTTTCTTTCAGTCACATACCGGTAATTATTTTCTTTAATTAACTTGATTTGTTTAAATCTTTGACCCGCCAAAATGTTTGCCATTTTCTCAGTGAATTTCTTACCTGCATAATTTCCTGGCTGAGCTCAACTCCTTTATTCTCGTTCTGGACTATCAGACAAATGGAATATTTACTCCAGGTATTTACGCAAGACATTCTGTCTGTTTCAGATGCAAGGTGTGGTTCTGGGCTGACTGTAATTTCCTTTTTAGGACATTCGCGGGTGTCCAGATCCTGTGGATAGTGGAGACATTTTTACTAAATCATATTTGTATCTATACAACACTAACTATTTATCTCCGCGTGAACTTCGACCAACCCACCATTCAGGAAACCGATAAAACCTTCAAAACTAATGACTTCTAAAAACGTCCAAGTTCGGATGTGTTGGGCCACTAACACAAATAAAAGTGTGACAAATATCTCCAATGTCTCGGAAATCTAGCAGGACCAATGAGCTTGCTAAAAGATCTAGCGGAAGTTAGGAACATTAATTACAAAAATATTTCTGAATATTTAAACACTGGTATAGGGGCCCTATACATGCATACATTTAGGAATCGAGAAAACATTTAGGAATCGTACAGAGATTTTTTTTTTTTTAAAGTTATATATAACTGTGAACTACAAATTCCACTACAATTTACCAAAATCTTTTTATAATTAATAGACATATGTTTTGTACTGATGAAAATGGATAACAAAATAATTTGACTAGAGTATAGGCCCTACTTTCAGATTAATGAGTTAATGTGTTTATCATCAACCTGAAAACAAAAGTATAACACCGCTGTCTGGATTAAGTAAGAAAAGTAAATACGTACTTCCTGAGGGCAAGAAAAGAAAAAACTTGTAGCAGGGAAGTCGATACGTTTTCATTTTTTCATGTTATCTAAAACAAAAAAACGTCTTTCGCCCGTTTTCGTGTAGAATTCCCTCTATGTGATAAGAAATGTGACGACCTTTTTTTAAGATAAAAAAAATCCTCTTCTAGTACTAACAGTAATGTTCTGATTTGCTAAGGGCTGGTTTTAATTATGAACTTGCGTACTTGCGTGTTAGTAATATTTGTTTCAAGGAATTCAACTGATAAACGTGTTGCCACTAAAAAAATAAATCACTTGAGAAAAAAAAGTTACAGTATTTAGAACAATAAAACGACATTTAGAGTAATGTAGACGAAAAAGTTATATATTAATAATAATAATAATAATAATAAGACTAATAACTCGTGAGGGTCGCAATGATGTGCCCCACATTGGAGCAGCAGCACACATATCAAAATGGTGAGGTGTCTCAACTTCTTAAGGAGGATGTTCCCTTCAATCAGTACACAGGGTCGGTGGTAAAGAAGGCGGAGGACTGAAGTGTTCGACAACGGCTTCAAAGGCGGGGACTCGAAAGACATGGTATCGAGCCTAGGGCGCACCAGGAACAAGTTGGTTAGCGGTCAGAACCATTCAGAAATCAATGGCAAACTACTAAATGAAATCATGATGTCGGATATCGCGTCAAAGAAGCTGATACAAATGAAAAACATAGGCTGAGCTGCTGCAAAACAATAAAACTAACATTCCATGGCCCACTAGACAACCATCCATGCAGCAGAAAACCGTAGTAGATAATATGCCGTTATATTGAGGCTCTCTTATGGAAGCTTTGTAGCATGTAATCTATACAATTCTCTAAGTAGAAGACTCCTTCAATAGGAATTGCTCTAAGTCGAAAGCTGAAGTCTCCTGGGTATAAAAGAAAGCTCAGAAAAACCACCCCACTGCACATAGGAAGTAAGAGCTAATCGCTCGCAATTCCTGGGGTTCTCAATCAATAAATCAACATTCCTAAGATCTTGCATATTCCCAGTGACAATATATGGGTGTGAATCGTGGACAATCACCAACGAATTGAAAAATAAAATAGCAGCATTTTAAACAAAATGTTATAGAAAAATAATTAGAATACCATAGACCAAAAAGATCACCAATGTACCAAGCCTGAGAGAAATGAATGTAAAAGAAAACTGGCTAAACAGCCTGGTTTGTTCTAAAAAAACTGCAATATTTTCACCATATCAAACGCCATGACAGCCTGAAGAAGACCAAAATGGTGGGAATGATGCCAGAGAGACGAACAAGAGGCAGACCAAGAAGAAGATGGACGCAAGATATCAAAAACCACTTGAATATGACAGTAACAGAAACAGGAAGACTGCCTCAAGATCGACAGAAGTTTCGAAAAAGGTATGACTGCTACATCCTTTTCAGGATATACTACCTGATGAGGTGTGTTTGAACACCCAAACACCTCCCTTATCTACGGGATTAGGGGTGATTAAAAATTAAACCTTTTAAGTGTGACAGAAATTAGTGTAACAATGGCATTGTTTTGTCATCTGCCAATATTATTGATAAGGACGACAAGTGTGGCCTTCAAGTTCAAGATTGGTTTATATATATTAACAGTATACATCATTTCCATTAGTTCCCATATAAACTGTGGCCACAAAGACGAACAAATATTAATATTTACATTGACAATGAAGAAATAAATGAACATATAGACGTATAAAAATATAAAGACACAAAGAAAAAGAAATATCAGTACTGCACAAGTTATTTAGATAACCTGCTCATAGTTAGATAACATGTGTACACAGATGAGAAATTGTAACGGGTAAGGTTGATACTTTGCTTCTCTGTTAAATATGAAATTAAAGCCTCCATTTGCAGAGGCATGATCCTTTGAGCTTAAAACCGAAGTCTATTTTGGTTTTAATATGTCCTGTTGATTATTTTTGTGGGACCTCATCACCTATGACAAAAGTGATTGTATCTGGTGCATCCATTGCGAAAGGACACCCATTCTACCATACGTCGTCTTATGTATCTATTGAAGAGTGTCTTGTCTGAGACGGACTCCAGTTTTTGGTGTTGTTAGAGGTAAAGGTATGTCCCATGGCAGCAACATGGATGAAGATAACTCTTCAAGTACTTAGCCGCAGCAACTATTAGGTGGGGTATATAGTCCCTTCCTTGCTGTCTTTACTCCCCTAACTCATGCTTCAGGTACTCATTTACAGCTGGGTCGACTGGTGGAATGGTCGTATCAAGCGAGAAATCACAAACCGGATTTATTTTGTCTTGTCGTGATTTTGAACCTCGTACACTGTAACCCGTGATAGCAAGCAAGCTCACTATCAACTAAACTACAGTTCTCCTCTAGGGGTGGGAGATTCTAACCAGCATTGGTAAAACATACCCAGAACCATTGACTGGATATATGGCAATGTAAATATTCTAAGAACGTATTTTGTGTGTAGATAGACAGGTAGGTACGTACACATGTACTTTCCCTGCACAAATGGAATAAGAAGTACACTACTACAATATTTTCAATCACATTTCTAAAAGAAATTATAGAATTCGAAGAGTAAAGAAAACTAGCAAATATTCATCATAATAGAAACCAATACAGTGAAATCCCTCTATAACGCATGTTTTTATAACAATATTCCTTTATTTAACAATACTTTTCAAAATCCCTAACCATTCTTATTGATTATACTGTATATGTCGAATGTATTTTATTACATTCATATTTCGTCAGCTCGGACAAAATTGTTATAATGGGGATTTAACGTTACACACATAGAATAATATTTATATAACCATTTTTTTTTCAAACTGCCCATTTTTGACCTCATCCCATCAGCAGCCTTGTAAACAATTTAGGGACCCCCTTGCTTAATTGTGTCAACCCCCAGCTAAAGGATCAAAACACTACTGGATTTTGTGAGATATTTCTTCTGTGATTAGTTTCTAATGCTCATACGATTGTTCGTTGTTGTTGTAATAGTCCTTTTCTCGATAGGTCAGTTCTAAGTAACTCGAGTACACAGTTTGAATGTCTTAACACAATCGCATCTTTTTTTGGAGGTGCTGTTAGTCATGCACGGAAAAACCCGTTTACTCTTGTTGCCAGGTGACTTGGTGCCGTCAGAGCGGGCTGGTTCAATTCCCGTTGTTCTCAAGAATTTTTCATTTATTCTCTCGCTTCCTACTTGAATTTATTTGTATAAGTCTATATAGGAAGGTGGATCGCCTCCATGAATTCCGTCGTCAGCAGTAGGTCCTCACGGTTGCTCCACAGCTTTACCTTTAGATCGATCTGTTGGGCCATATTTTAGTTCTCAAGTCATTGAAGAGTGGGCATGTCTGCCGAATGTGTTCTGGAGTCTGGAGACCCGTTTTACATGCGCACTGGTCAGTTCGGACAGTCTTTGTGGAGATGTGCTTGTAGTCTGCAGTGACCTGTGCGGAGCCTAAAAATTGTTTGCTGTGATCTGCTCAGCTTTAGAATGGGCGTACTGTGGAAAGTTGCATGTTCTCTAAATCCCTGTATGTTTGTATTTTCATGAGAGTTTTTGCTTCAGTCAGTGATATTCTTTGCTGGAATTGTTATTTTTTTTTTGCACTTGCTTTTGTCAGTCTGTCAGCTGCTTCCTTTTTGTAATTTCAGTATGCAGGAATTCACTGCAGCACAACTGTATTGTTCGCAGAACGTTTGTTTAAAAGTTGTAGTTTAAAATTTTTTTTTAGATCTTTAGGTTCATTTTGGATGGTCTGGAGTACTGGTATGGAGTCGCACACCCACGCGCCCCTGTCCCTCGTTGTCAACAACTGTCAGGTCAAATTTTTTCATGACACCCTCCCCCCCTAAGACAATAGTTGACTATGGATAGCCCTTTTAGTCGGGTAAAAACAACACCCCTATATAGATACACTCGCGCGAGATTTGTCAACTTTCGAGCAGTTCAAAATATTCGTAGCTCGAGAGGTCAAAGTTTAGCGAGAAAAAGTTTCATGAAATGTCGGAGTGCATCTTTGATACGAATGTATATATTTAAATATAGGGCCTATAGCTATACTCTTATTGTGTTGTTGCGTAACATTGTGACTGCTATGGAGCACATGTTGCCATGTCTTCTTCAGCGAATTTCCTTACAATGACAGACTGATGTAACCACACTGCCCAAGGGACAATAGAAGGTGGTACTGCTAGTAGAACATAATAGAAAATAATACTCACGTGGAAGACAGGTAATGAAGTCCTACTGAATGACGACTAAAACACTACACACTATCACTAACGGATGTAAATATGGTACGTACAACAAAACAAAACACAGAATGTAATCATACAAATGACAATACACAGGACAAAGTCGACGTTTCGGACCAATAGGCCTTTTTCAAGATACGGACATAACATACAAACATAAAAAAACCACAAGTAGAAATGTATGCGTATCCGAGTGAAATGTGGTAGTTAGATAGATACTGGAAGCAAACGAACAGGAAGTACACAAAGACGATAATACAGGTGGAACGAGAGGAACAAAACGATGACGTAACAAAGACCAATACGACCGAGAACTAAGCGAAAGAGTGGTCGAAATTGAGTCCAAATGGCTTGATGGTACCCAACTAGAAAATGAGACGATTTTCTAGGGCGTACCTAGATCTATCATCGGTGGTGCAGGATCTGATGGCAGTGACCTGAATGTCAAGGACACCACGGTGGCCATCGCCGTTGGCTAATCACTTCAACGTGAAAATTTCATTCATTTTCCTAACTGCAAAGAACTCAAAATACAGGCCAATGCTGAATCTGTACTTACCTTTGCTAAATATGAGAGTCACCTAGATTTATTGTCAAAAGATTTCCAGGAAAGATTTAGTGATTTCTCATCTTTTGAATACAATTTTGCATTATTCTCTGCACCATACAACTTTGATGTTGTTAAAGCAGAGGAAAACCTGCAGATGGAGCTATTAAAAATGCAGTCTGATTCTACACTCAAAGCAAAGTATCTAGAAGTCGGATACCTGGCTTCTATTCATACCTGCCTGAAAAGTTTACAAACTTCAGAAAGTTTTCAAGTAGGATTATGGCAATGTTCGGTTCCACCTAAGTGTGTGAACAGTTATTTTCCTTCATGAAATTAACAAAAACTTCTCAGAGAACAAGGCTGACCGATGAACACTTGTTATCCCTGATGAAGGTCGAACTGTGAATACATTTCAGCTATATATACGAAAAATTGTCATGAAAAAGAGGCATCAAACTCAGGACAAAACACTGATTAAAGAATACAAATAATTGAAATGTTCTTAAATAAATGTTGGATTTCAAACCTCAGGACAAAAATACTGATTAAACAGTAAAAATGATTGAATGTTCTTAAATAAATGTTGCATTACAATTGTTATATTTGGCGTTGTGGAGCGTTAGCTTAATAAAACCGTTGTAGTAGGCGTGCAAATTAATTAAATATAATTCAATAAGATTACAGTGTTTCTCAAATTTGTTAGTGTGGTCCGCCAGTATACTCAAAGTATCATATGCGGCCCATGGTGCTTTTTGAGTTTGACACGCCTGCTTTACAGTGTAATACAATGTTAAACAACTTACCCATTCGGTAGCTGAAGTACCAAACTTTCCCATAAGTGAATTACTGCGCAAGGACTCGTCGAGAAAACTGTCTACATCGGTGCATCCAGCGTCAATAGTTGTTTGACTCTCAACATAAGTTTTCTCATCTTCAGATAGTACAACATAATCACAATCGATGATGGCGTTGGCTCCTAAGTTCTTGTCCTCTCCTGTTAGGATGTGAGCAATAATAGACTGAGATCTGGTTCCGCTATTACAAGTCGTCTCAGGACCTGTTTCCTGTACCGATGCGGCAAAGGTTGAATTGAAAGTCGACATCAAAGGTATGTTCAAATATGACGATGTTTGTGTCGTACAAGAAGACTGTGACGTAGAGATGCTAGGAGTAGTACTGACAGTAATTCTGCTGTCCCTTGTTTTTGGAGCGCACACGCGTGCACTGGATATGGCAGTCTGCAAAGATTTCTTAACACCTCTAGTAAAATGACCAGTAAAACAGTACTCGTGAGCTTTCAAGACATCTGCTTCATTTAAATAGCTTGTATCTTGATATGAATTATCATTTGAGGAGTCACTGTTAACTGTTACATTATCTTTGCTTGACTCACACATGCTTGTAATCCGTAGCTCTCTGTAAAATTTTGTTTGGAAAATGTCAGCTTCTTGAAGTGGATAGTACACGATTGTATGCTTCGGAGAGTCAATTACTTTAATTGCTTTGATCCTTACCGTATCATATTTGATTTTTATGCAGTTAGAATTTTAAAATCCCAATTAATACACATTTTTACAAATACAAACTTGAAATAGCTTGAGAAAAATATTTCAAGTTCATATGACATCTAATTCCCGTTTAGAAATGCTTGTCAGCTTAAATAGACACAGCTTCAATAACATAAATAAACCACGTGTTGTGCTAGTTCGTAATCTTCTGGTCATTCTAATACAAAACAAGAGTGACAGTCCGTACTTGGTCTTCCAATGTCCAACTGAAATAGTCTGTTGGGCATGTGTGTTACGTATGAGAACACGGTTGCAGTTTTGAAAAAGAAAATATTAATCGCTTCATTGCACACACGTGGAAGTTCAATTTTTCGTGAGTACTTCTCGCTTGAATAATAACGCATATTAAAGTGGCAAGCCTCTCATTTGTTTTTACCCTAAATAATAATTGCTAAAACTGCTTATATTACCATCGACACAGTATCTTTGTACTAGTAAATAAACCATACAAAGTTGATTTATATCGACTCATTTACATTCAGTGGAACAATTTTAGTAAATCAACAGCTCCCAGGTTGATACCTACTTAAGGAACCTACAAGTTCACCTCCTTGGTTGTTTAGGGCTCGAAGGGGAATAAATAAAATAGACACTTTGACCATCTTTGCATGCCGTAAGAGGTGAAATGTCCAGCTCCGTGGTACAGAGCGTATCTGTGACGGCCAAGGTTCCATGTTCGATCCCTGACACAGGCAATTGTGCACCCGGACCGTTCAGAAAGCAATGGCAAACTACTTACATATTTATATTGCCTAAAAAATGACCACAGCTAACAAATGCTGTGTTGATAGGTATATCCTGAATAGGATATGCTACAAATTTTTTTAAAGAGGTGAATAAGATGTTTTTGTGGGTGTGCTTGTCTGTTATACCTTAAAAAGGTCCAAGTGACCCAGAAACCCTGATGAAGTTGGATTTATAGCTTGGGTTGCTAACCTGTTTTAGGTCACTGCGTAAAGCCAATCCGATTACTTGACTGTATAAGCGACAATGACTCTTGTTCCATGACTATAATAAAGGACTTTGGTTTGAAATGTGGCGTCGCTAGAACGGAGCGGTTTCGTGGGCAAGAAAGAATGATGGTCAATCAACTGCGTACTGGGACCGCCTGTCAACGTGTAATGGTGGCTACACTCAATGAGAGATCTGAGCATCTATGGACTTATCCGGAGTGCAATGACGATGATCAAACGACTAACTAACTAACTAACTAACTAACTAACTAACTAACTAACTAACTAACTAACTAACTAACTAACTGTCTACACACTCTTGGATGATTGCTGGAAAAGTTAGTGGGTCACTTATGGGAATTTCCCGTGTGACATGTTGCTGATTTAAATTAATTTAATAATAAATGCTGATTATTGATTTCAATAATCAAGTCCTGAATATTCGATGCTACACATGTTAATACAAACCTGCGCTCAACCACTACGCATCTAATCCGATATAGATCATGTCTAAACGGTTTGTGTTAGGCCGTTGTGGGTTTATTACAACTTATTTTGCATAGATCCTTGTGTGGGTCAGATTTTTATGGTGTTTATCCCTGTTATTAGTTGTGTGGTAGCCCTCTCGACCGACATTAACATTTTGACTACCGTTTGGTTCATGGGTTTATATGTATAGTGTAAAGGGAGCCGCGTAGCGCACTGGCTTCGCATATGAGTGGTCCTGGGTTCATTCCCCAGTTTAAGCGGAAATGTTTTTTCAGAGCGCAACGGCTCCCGGGTCGACCCAGCCATAAATGGGTACCGGATTAAACCGGTAAGTAAAGAGAGGAGATGGCCACCGCCCTCATTTGCAGAGCCTCTGAAATGTGAGATCGCTAACATCTCACACCCCTACGGCATTAATAAATGCTATGGGTTACTTTACTTTACTTATGTACATCGTAAACACACTTGTTTAAGTCCGGGCCACCCTGGTCAGTGTTCTCCAACTTCGACAGTAATGTGTGCATGAAACGTGACCTTTGACAGTACTATACTGGTGGCGGTCATGCATTAAAGCTGTTTTATTCCCAGGGATCCTCAATTATTTGCTTTGTTTTGAATACGAGAATACGTTTTATAGCGTCAATACTTTAGAACAAAAGGCACAATGTGTTGCTGGCGTCCGGAAGGGAACGAAGAATAGCAACACTGTTTACATTTCGTGCATGTCGTAAGTAAGGAGATTATGGGGTTGATTTGGCTATTTCATTCTATATAGGGTCAAAGTGACCCCCCATACATCATGCTAAAGTCGTATGTGTCAAGTTGAATTGCACAGATATCGCAGCAAAGCAATGTCTTGACGCATCAGTTCTCCGTCTACATCCTGCTAATCTGCAGAAACGTGAGAACAAACGCAGAAGAAGAAGAATAATGGTTCATTGTCTATTGTCTATCCCAGGTGATGTCATAGCTTCCATACTTGCGTAGGGGTTTGTGAAGGAGATCTAGTCTCCGTTCCAGAGTCTGGTGTGTTGCTCTGGTTGAGGTGTAGTCATGTTTATTCAGGATTGTCTTCATGTTGTCTATCCACCTTTTCCTAGGGCTGCCCTTGGCTCTGTATCCTGATTCTATCTTGCTATAAGCTCATATGGGAAGTTGATTGTTGATCCTTATAATATGTCCAAACCATTTATCTGTTTTTTCTCTATATATTTGATGCATGATGTTATACATATTATCGTTCTGATACTTTCACTGCGGATTGTATTTTGTCGAGTCTGGTGACTAATAACATTCCTTAGAAATTTCATTTCGCAAGTTTCGATCTCTCTCATGTGTAGGTATCAGTTGCCAAGTCTGACATTAGTAGCATAGTGTTTGCATAAAGATGTTCTTAATCATTAGTTTCTTCACTTCCATGGTGACTTTTGTGTGCACTAGCAAAGGTGACCGCTGGTATATCACAGAATTTGCCTTTTGACATCTTGTTTGACAGGTTAATAACGAAAGGAAATGTTTCAGGAAAGAGAAAATGATGCAGACCAAGACCGATGGCCAGAGAATATCGAAGACATAAGTATTGCACTGGAAAAGGCTGTAGAGCTTGCAAGAGAGTAAGTGAGGACAACTTTCTGTAAAGGGTAAGTCACACACACACACACATATATATATATATATATATATATATATATATATATATATAAATTAACAGATACATATTTATGTCTTCATTGCCATCTTGTTGCTACCGGTGAATTCGACGGTCTATATTTTTTTACTTGGTGATACACCAATAAGATCAACTTGGACTTGCGTCAATTTTGACAACATTCTTTAAATTCTCAAAATTCAGCACTACCAGTAAATCATCAACATCTTTCATCGGATGATAATATAAAATACCCACTCATAAAAAACAAAAGTTGGTATCAGAATAATAAAAATACATGGATGCAGCAATGAGTAGGTCATTATCAATATTTTTTACACATAATCACAAATTATCGTAGATGTGAAACAAGTTAAAAGGAGAGTAAGAATTGCTAAATGTACATTCAATGGTTGAGGAAAATATTAACATCTAAATAAATCATAAACAAACTAAAAAGGAGAGTTATAAAATGCTACATCTATTCTAAAATATAGGGAAAATGCAGTTAGAACAAGCGCAGGACTTGCAAAAAAGGTATTCAGTAACATCAGGAGTTAGACATATATTCAACGTAAGGCTGCCAAACATAAACAATGAAAATACAAACTAAGACAATACTTATGTCTTTTAGATGTGCATTTATAGAAGAATATGGAGAACTTCATTGAAAGAGGATAAAACGAACAAAGAGGTTCCGATAACATTTCATATAGAAAAAAAACTATTAATAAAAATGAAAGTGGAACAAATAAAGTATGACACTGTGCTGAAGACCACACTTGAGGGTAGAGTTGAACAGGGATACAAGTCGAAGTGAAACAACGAGATGGACAATCTAGCGGAGTGCATTATCAAAACAAGACAGAAGGTGTTGGAGGTCCGTGAAGCCCACTTTCGTTGCGGAGACAGCACTTGATGATGATCACAATACTTCCCTTCCCCAATTCAAAGTCCAGGTACTGAATTGCAGCTATGCAGGTTAGTATTCAAACATCAAATGCAAATTTACCAATAATAAAAGCAAAGAAAAAAAACATAGATGACAGATGAGAAAAAACAATGGCTAGAAATAAATGCAGGGAAATAGAGGAGATGTTAGTACAACAGATGACAAAAGACATGCATAAGGGGATAAGACAGATCACAAATAAGGAAATTCCCATAAAAGGGGGTGGCTGCATTAAAGAGAATGTGGAACAGTTATATTTGATAAATCAGAAGTACTTACAAGATGGGCACATTATGGAACAGAACTGTGTGATGACCAGCGGAACAAAAAACAACATACAATGCACAATAATGATGGACCAGCAATACTGAAAGCAGAAGTAGAAAAATATAAAATGTGGAAGGGCCGCAGACTCAGACAACATAACAGCAGGTATAAAAAAAATGTATATGCATTTTGTGTGGAAACATTCACAGAACTTTGCAATGACATATATGAACCAGGTCACCCACCTAAAAAACCTGAAATCATCAATATTCATTCCACTACCTAAAAAGCAGAAGGATGTGGACTGTACAGAATATAGACCAAAAAGTTTGATAATACTACTCAAGATATTACACGAAAGAATTTAAAGCAAGATTGACACTGAGGTCGGTGAGGAGCAATTGCGTTTTAGGAAAAACAAAGGAACCAGAGAAGCTATACTTAGTATCCGGCTTTGATGGGAGACGCTTAGCGCAATGGTTAGCGCACTGGCTTCGCATATGAGTGGTCCTGGTTCATTTCCCAGTTGAGGCAGAAATATTTTTCAGACCACAACGGCACCCGATCTACCCAGCTACTAAAGATACTGGATTAGTCCGGTAAGTAAAGGCTGCGAGGGAGAGAGCTACTGCCCTCATATAGCAGAGCCACTGAAATGTGAGATAGTTAACATCTGACACCCCTACGGTATTATTAAATGATATGGGTTAACTTTACTTTACTTTAAATACATATATGGAAGTCCAAAAAAACGTGTCTATAGACTACTATGTAGTCTTTTCTTCATAGACTACAAGGCCTTTGACAGAATTCAACATGAAAAATTAATCGAATATTTTCGAGACATAAGACTGATTAGAAATATAAATTAGAAACAGACTGCATCCATAAGGTGTGAAAACAGTGAAATCACCTTACAATAGAAATAAGAAGAGGGGTAAGACAAGGATGTATTTTATTAACCAGCTTATTTAATATCTACACAGAGAATATCTTTAAAAATATAGAAAGAATGTCAGGACTCAAGATCAGTGAGAAAATAATAAACAACCTGAGATATGCAGATGCCACTGTTCTTTTAGCAGAAAGTGAACATGAACTACAAAAACTAACAGATCAGGTTGATAAATCAAGTAAAGAATATGGATTGAATACAAACATTTTAAAAAAAACCATGATTATCAGCAAAGTCACACAAACAAAGAACAGGTGCTATACATAAAAAGACAGGAAGAGAAACTACAAAAAAATAGAATATTATCAATATCTTGGACACATAGTCATATATGATGGTAGATGTGAAACAGTAGTTAAAAGGAGAATAGGTATGGCTAAAAGTACTTTCAATGACATGAGGAGAAAATTAGCATCTAGACAAATTACAAACAAGTTAAAAATGAGAATTATAAAATGCTACGGCTCAGAAACATGGACACTAAATAAACAATTGGAAGACAGAATTGATGCCTTTGAGATGTGGGTATATAGAAGAATATGGAGAACATCATGGAAAGAGAATAACATAAACAAAGAGGTCATAGCAACACTTAATATGAAGAAAGAATTATTAAAGAAAATAAAGATCAGGAGCATAAAATATTTTGGGCGCACTAAAAGACATGACACCTTGGTTGAAGAACTTATTTGAGGATACAGTCGAAGGGAGACGAGCAAGAGGTATCAAGAGATACAAGTATGAGAGTAACATTACACGATGAAAAGGGTACAGTCTAGCTGAGTGCACCATTAAAGCAAGAGAAAGGTGATGTTGGAATTATGTTGCAACCAACCTTCGTTGCGGAGACGATACGGGATGATGAGATTAGAAATTAACCTGTACCTGAAAGTGATTATAATGGACTGATACCATACTTCCGATTACTACCATTGTGTTTCACATCTACCCAATCATGTATTACTTCCACTATGTTACACAACTACCCAATTAAGTATTACTTCCACTGTGTTACACAGCTACCCAATTAAGTATTACTTCCACTGTGTTACACAGCTACCCAATCATGCATTACTTCCACTGCGTTACACAGCTACCCAATCATGCATTACTTCCACTGCGTTACACAGCTACCCAATCATGCATTACTTCCAATGTGTTACACAGCTACCCAATTAAGTATTACTTCCTCTGTGTTACACAGCTACCCAATTAAGTATTACTTCCACTGTGTTACACAGCTACCCATTTAAGTATTACTTCCACTGTGTTACACAGCTACCCAATTAAGTATTACTTCCACTGTGTTACACAGCTAACCAATCATGCATTACTTCCACTGCGTTACACAGCTACCCAATCATGCATTACTTCCACTGTGTTACACAGCTACCCAATTAAGTATTACTTCCACTGTGTTACACAGCTACCCATTTAAGTATTACTTCCACTGTGTTACACAGCTACCCAATTAAGTATTACTTCCACTGTGTTACACAGCTAACCAATCATGCATTACTTCCACTGCGTTACACAGCTACCCAATCATGCATTACTTCCACTGTGTTACACAGCTACCCAATTAAGTATTACTTCCACTGTGTTACACAGCTACCCATTTAAGTATTACTTCCACTGTGTTACACAGCTTCCCAATCATGCATTACTTCCACTGTGTTACACAGCTACCCAATCATACATTACTTCCACTGTGTTACACAGCTACCCAATTAAGTATTACTTCCACTGTGTTGCACAGCTACCAAATTAAGCATTACTTCCACTGTGTTACACAGCTTCCCAAACATACATTACTTTCACTGTGTTACACAACTACCCAAACATACATTACTTTCACAGTGTTACACAGCTACCCAAACATGCATCACTGTCACTGTTACAAAGCTACATAATCATGCACTACATACTAGCATCTGTTATTGTTTCCAACAATTAAGAGTTGTTCTAGCCAGGTTCAGAAAACATGTTCGTGTTTTAAATTATAGCGTACAACCAAATCGAGATGGACCGAATACTTTAAATATGTTTCTGTATCTTCGTAACAAACTGGTAAGCCACTTGCCTGGTAGTCAAGGGCCGCTATGTCTGGTGTACAATATTTACCCCAGGTCATCCATAAAATCATTGTTTGAGCTAAAGAATTACATTTCTTGAGCAATGCTCTTAAGAGACAACTGTAGGGCCTATGCTCTGTTGGGAGTGACAGGTTGGATATTGTCAATGCAGTTCATAACGCTTCGTCACTTAAATCAAAATTCTAAGAGCAAGTCATTTTCACATCCCTGAAAATGCACCCGTGAAGGACAAACAGCGACAACAACATATAGGGAAACCAACGAATAAATTAATCTGTCTTTCTACTTTTGGTTAAATCCTCAAGAATTACGAACAATAAAGCTATTGCCTCTTATGTGCAACGCGAGTGCCCCCCCCCCCCCTGTCCACTAGAGCTTAGTTTCATACCTAGAAGACTCCATCTCTGAATGCTATACAATTCTTTGAGAAGAAATTTACTTCAAAGTGTTCTATGTAGAAAATATGGTATACCATAAGTAAACACCTAATGCCTTTTTTGTGACTAGTAGGTTAACTTTGTGACTAGTAGGTTAACTTTGTGACTAGTAGGTAAACCTTGTGACTATGGGTAAACTGTAGGACTAGTGGGTAGTGGGTTTACTTGATTTTATCGATTTGATCTATTAGTCTTTGTAGTTAGTGTTCACTTTCTGCTACGAGAATAATACATCCATCCATCCTTCCATCCATCCATCCGTCCATGCGTCCGTCTGTCCATCTATCTATCTATCTATCTATCTATCTATCTATCTATCTATCTATCTATCTATCTATCTATCTATCTATCTATCTATCTATCTATCTATCTATCTATCTATCTATCTGTCTGTCTGTCTGTCTGTCTGTCTGTCTGTCTGTCTGCCTGCCTGCCTGCCTGCCTGCCTGCCTGCCTGCCTGCCTGTCTGTCTGTCTGTCTGTCTGTCCGTCTTTCCGTCCGTCCGCCCGCCCGTATGCCAGTATGCCCGCCCGCCCGTGTGCCCGCCTGCCCGCCCGCCCGTCCGTATGCCCGCCCGTATGCCCGCCCGTCCGTCCGTCTGTCTGTTTGTCTGTCTGTCTGTCTGTTCTGTCTGTCTGTCTGTCTGTCCGTCTGTCCGTCCGTCTGTCCGTCCGTCGATCGGTATGTCTGTCTATCCGTCCGTATGTCTCTGTCTGTCTAGACTACAAACGATCTGCTAAACAGAAGATCTGCTAAACAGAAGATCTAAACAGCAGATCGGCTAATCTTCAAACGTTTGAGAATAAACGAAGAAGACAAAGAACAGAAAGGATGAAGTGAGACATGCCCGTATATAAAACATCGTTAAGTAGAATAAGGAGTGAAACATAACCAAATATAAGACGTCGCTAAGTAGAGGCTGGAGTGAAATATGACGAAATATAAGACTTAAAGAGACATTGACAGATTATCATTACTATTGATGAAACACGAAAAACGGAAAATAATGTGGTTTTTTTTCTATTGAGACTAGTGTCAGGCTGCTACCAAATAGAAATTAGCATGTCGTTAAATGATAGTTCACGATTCATACAGCTTATGTGTCATGTGACGTATTCCTTCCAGAACGTTGTCTTCCCAATGAACTCTCTGAACCTCTCTCTGTCTTGGGCGATGTGGCTTGCATTTTCTAGCGATGTATTCATATTATCTTTAATGTCGTCAGTCCATCGTCTTCTTGGTCTGCCCCTTTTCCTCTTCCCAGGTACTCTTCCCTCCATTATTTGTCTTTCTAAACAGTTATGTCTCTTTATATGACCAAACAGGCGTAGTTTTCTTTTTGTCATTGTGTTTAGTAACCAACACTCTGAAATATTCAGTGTGTTTATAATATCTGAGTTTCTGATTTTATCCTTCCATGATATTCTAAGTATCTTTCTGTAGCATTTCAGCTCGAAGGCGTTGATCTTCTTTGCCGCTGTTTTATTTAGAGTCCATGTTTCACAGCCGTATGTTGCAACCGGAAAAATAAAAGTTCGTAACATTAGCACTTTCGTTTCTATTTTGTTGTTTTTCCATATGTTTTTCAGCCGTGTTATTTTGCAATATGCCATTGCCAATCTCTTCCTTATTTATGCCATGCAGTCTCCTGCACCGTTGATGTTTGCTCCTAAGTATTCAAATTTATCCACACATTCTATCTCGGTATTGTCTATTCTGATTTTTGGTTGTTACAGCTTATACTTTGGAGAATAACAGATGATGATCCTATGAAAGAAGACTTCTCGTCAATGTCGTATATTAGGAGGACTTTATAGCTTCACCTCACACCATTTTGGAAAATGAGGCAACACTAATATACCAAGAAACTAGTAAATCAGATCGTAACCCCCCCCTTCCTCCGCTCCAATTAATGTTTATAAAAAAACAATCAATATCAACATCGAAAGAAAAAGTCATTGCATGTTTTAGGAACCTACCCATTTCCTAAATCTGTATTTACTGTCCTGCTTCCCTCTGATAAAATTGAGCCCTTTCAGAAAGTCCTTTTAGCAGATAAAGAAAATGTAATATATAACAAAAGTAATATCTCGTTAATATTAAAGAGGCTAGTATTAAATATATCATGAGTGTGATAGAATATCGATTACAAGATAGAAGGTGAATTTCATGAAATGATTCTTAAGCCTTTTTAATTTTTGATTCTTGTAAAATGAGCATGCTGAATTAGCTATTGGTTAAGAACATCAGTGTTCCCTAGGCAGACCCATTGGTGCTCAGTCTGCCATAGCAAATGAGGAGTTTGCATATCGATGGCTGTTGTAACTCGGTGGTTGCCTACGCTTATCATTCTTCCGCACAGCCATCCAGTTAAACTAGTACCATATTTAATACCAATTCCACAAATCTTAGCTTAGCTTGTAACTAACTATACGAACTCGTGATGTTCGTATCCAGCTGGTGCTAGTGAAGCGGTTTCAGCAAGTTACCCTTATCCGTTGTCAGTTTCTCATCTTTTGGTGCCTTGGGTTAAATCATGTATACTCTCTCATTACCATGAACACCATCGTGTCCTGGGAAGTTGACTCATGTGATACTCTGGAGTTTTGTTAGATATAGCGAAATACCATCCACTGATTTCGACAGCGGCCCTTCTGGTTCAATACAAAACTGTTCAACTCAACGACTGAAGTAGGCCTATACCACAATAACTGCTTTAATTAACTAGGTCAAGAGAGCCATTTGAGGTCAGACCTAACAGACTCGACTTCCATCCTCATATTGGATGTGGTTTTTTCCCCATGCTCGTCGCTGTTATCTACAACAGCTCCACAACGAGAGATAGTTGTCGAACCTGTCTGACTTCTCAACAAGACGCACAGATCCATCGGTGAACTCATCATCATCTCCAGAGATCAGAAATTGGATGAACGATTTCAAGATTTTTCTTTACCATTTCTTAAATATCAACGTTGCTGAAATATGATATAAAGAGGGCGGCACTGATACAATAGTTGCATTGCACTAGCTCAGCAAATGTGTGACCTCTTGATATGCCTTCTCAATGTTTACAAATCGAACATGGATGTTTTGTTGATGTAGTAAACGGAATAATGTTTAACTTATCATATTCTTCTTCTTCTTCTGCGTTCGTTCTCAAACTCCTGCAGATTAGCAGGATGTAGTCCGGAGAACGGTATACGTCATGTCATGGTTTACAGCATTGCTGCGATATCTGCGCCTTTCGACCTGACACATCCGACTTCAACATGGCTTTGGGTCACTGACCCTATTTGGGATGGGACAGCCAGCTCCATCCCATAACCTCCTTAGTCGTCTTTTACGACATGCGTGGAAGGTAAACAGCGTTGCTATTCTTCGCTCCCCTTTCGGGCCCCGGCAACACACGGGCGGTACTTATCATATACAAATACAATGTTGACGCGGAATCGGCAAACTGACACGGGTAGTTGAAGAACAGTATTACGCCAGTTTTCTTGCCAGGTGTGTAAAATATGCGGACTGTGACATGTATTGTCAGTCGACTTAATTTTTTTGTCTGTGGACGCATGATTGTTTATTTTGCTGGATGAGTAGGGGAAGGTGATTATGCTTCATGGTGATTTGGATCAGTAAGTATAGCCGGAAACCATCTGTGCTCCAAACACTGAATAGAATGAGAGATGATTGCAAACACGGAAGAGATACTCTCGAAGCTCATGGTGTCCACGTGAAATGGAAGGTTAGTAACTCGACAGAAACAAATCTTGTCTGTAAATTGAGCAAATAATTGTATTCATAATTAATATCACACAATGCCATATACTGCCACACAGACAAAAAATATTACACGCAAATAAGTCGCTATAATTGTCCAAATGACATGAGAATTACTAAAAGCATCCTCCGACCAGCTACTATCCATGCCTTTCCGCAATTTAAAACTTACTGGCTAATGGGAAAACAAGCCTTTCTAATGACTGATTTGACTATTCCCGTGATTTTTATTGTCATTATGATTATTCTTTTTGTGACGGCCATTAAAATTAAGGGAATACTCAAATAAGTATTTTAGAAGGCTAATTTCCCATTAGCTAATATATCTTATATTACCAATTGTCGCGCCTGACTTATCCACGAGCAATTTCCACATTTTTGTTCCACAAAACCCACCTTGGTGGAAATATTTTCACTAATATCATACGTGGACGTAGGATATCCAGTAAAAATGTGATCAAACTGTAGACGAAATAGGTGTATGCTGAAGGTATTGCCGGATTGTTAAATGGCTTGGATAATTGCATCAATGTTGGTAGAAATAGGTGTATGCTGAAGGTTTTGCTGGATTGATAAATGGCTTGGAGAATTGCATCAATGTTGGTATAAATAGGTGTATGCTGAAAGTATTGCCGGATTGATAAATGGCTTTGATAACTGCATTAATGTTGGTAGAAATAAGTATACTGTAGGTATTGCCGGATTGATAAATAGTTAGTTAGTTAGTTAGTTAGTCGTCGGATCATCGTCACTGCAAACTGGACACATCCATAGTTGCTCCGATCTCTCCTTGAGTGTATCCACCATCACACTTCTGCTGACAGTACCGGTCCTATGCTGGTTGACCATCATTCTTCTGCGCCCTCCAAAATGTTCACCTCTAGCAACACCGCATCTCAATCCCTGATCTTTAATCCTAGCCATTGAAATGGAATCATCATCCACATTAGTCTCACTCTCGCGTGTTATATCTCTTAAGGAGTTCAAAACGTCAGCGCGATCCATTGCCCCATCGCCCTTTGCCACAATCGCACACGATGCCAGTTGATCCGCTCTTTCATTGCCTCGAACGCCCACATGTCCCGGCACGAAAATAAATGTAACCGCTTTCAAGCTCGCATTTCTCAAGGCCTCAATCCACTGTTCGCGAACGAGACCCACTTGTACCTTCTTAATCATACTCATAGAGTCACTCAAGATGCAGACCTGCGTTACTTTCTGTGTGCGTAGCCACTCAAATGCCTAGGTCACCGCCATAGTCTCCATGGTCATACTACTCGTAGTGACCGCAAAGGCACCACTTTCCTCCTTGATCGTTTTACCTGCGCACTGAGTTGTAAAGGCCCAAGCACTGCGAACATGCCTAATTACAGATCCATCAGTGTATATAATCACATCCCCCTCTTTGGTATTCTCACTGATTAAAGCCAGCACTTCTTTCTCCACAGCTGTGGGACACCATTCTCTGCATTCCCTGCTAAGTGATATTACTACTCTCAAACAAGTTTCGAAATCTGTGGGTAGACCTATCCATTCCGCACCAGCTGCCACATCTGTAATCTGCATACGCTTTGTATTACATCCTCAGCACGTCCCATCCACGACCTTCCTCTCTTGAGTCTGCTGCCTTTAACTTTCTTTATTTCGGAATGCAACGGGTGTTCCTTATCTGCATGTATTTGAAGGTACGCCCGTGCACAGCAATATTGTAATCTATGCTCAGCTGTTGGGCAGTCAAGTAGGTATCGCATAGCTCTTGTCGATGTGTCTCTTGTGCATCCCAGAATGATACGCATTGCTGCATTCTGGACTCTATCAAGTCTTTCGATCTGAGTTTGGCTAAGAGTCAGAATTGCCAGTGCATATTCCACCACAGCCACAACCAAACCCTGGTACAAAAGAAATAACAATCTTTGCTCACACTGCGCAGCAGCCATAACCTTCATTGCTGCTAAGCCTTTGCCTTCCCTTATGATAATGTGGTCAACATGTTCCCTGAAACTCAGGCTTCTGTCAAAAAACACACCCTGATATCTCATTGTGCTAGTTCTTTCTAAACTTTTCCCGGACAACGAAACTTGTGGCATGGGTGTCTTTACCATGTGATTGTTCAAGGAAAACCACGTCACGAATGCCTTAGACGGATTAACCACTGCTCCCGTATCTCGACACCAATTTGTCAGTCTGTCCAGCTCCTTCTGTAGTTCCACGACGCACTCTTCTCGATTTCTGCCCTGTCTGTACACCAGGATATCATCGGCATATGACATCGTTCTGCCAACACCTGTGATTTGATTGCCAGTGATATGTACTGTGTATACATTGAAAAGTACAGGAGATAGAGGCGATCCCTGTGGCAGGCCAGGGCTAGATATATTGGTGTAGATATCCAGTTACCACACTTAAGAACTACAACCCTGTGCATCAGGGCGGCGCCAACCCAACGCACGACAAAAGGATTAACTGCAAGATTTAACAGCTGGTGCATCAAGATATCCAAGGACACCCTATTGTACGCATCCTCAAGGTCTATTGCGACCGCACATGTCTCCATGCGCGAATCGAACCCCTCAAAAACATCCTGCGCAAATATGGCTGCATTCTGCCATGTCTTCTTTCCTCGACGATATCCTCCTAACAATGTTGGTAAACACTTATTTCTTTCAAGATAACACGATACCTTCCGGGCCACAATTTTTTCCAAAAGCTTGCCAATCGTATTCTGCATAGTTATTATTCTGTAGCCATGTATCCTGGTGTGGTCCTTCCCAGGTTTGCGTAGTGGAACTAAATAGCTGTGCAACCAGTCTTCTTTCACTGTGCCCTTTAGAAGGCTATTATTGAACATGTCCGCCAACTCTCCCAACTCCTCATCCGTTCTTCGACTAATGTCATCGTATCTAATGCCATCTGGCCCTGGTGTTGTATTTTTTGTACTTTTCAGTGCCTTCCTGATTTCTTCAACTGTGATTAGCATATGGTTTTCCATGCTCAAGTTCTTACACGTGTCTGTGAGCGTTTTCCTGATTTCTTGATATGCCTCCACATTTCTCTGACCAATTTGTGCGGTGTAGTGTGCCAGCAATGCCGCACCTTTTGTCTCGTCCGTCTTCTGCCAGACGGTATCGTCGCTCTGGAAATCGGCAATAGTCACGCGTCTTGTGAGACCATTCATGGATTTGTGTAACCGCCAGAACAATTTTAGTGACTTTTCGCGTGTGATCTCTTTGCAAAATTCGTCCCATTTTGACGCCTTTGCTGACTTTGCAATATCTTTGAATGTTTGGACTAAGATATCTTTCTTCCGTTTCCATTGTGCGACCTCCATGGGCTGAGCCGCAACACGTTTCCGTTCCCTTTGCCATAGTGATACTGCTTTCCGTTTCTCACTCCATGCCCTTTGAACCTCTTCGTTCCACCAGGGGGGCCTATCCCACACCAGATTTCCCACTACTTGAGCCTTACGTTTGTCTTGTCGAATTCTGCTCATAAAATTCAGGATTGATAAATGGTTTGGATAATTGCATCAATGTTGGTAGAAATTATTGGGAAAAATATAGGAACAATATCAGTCTAGGATAATATAGCTTTCAAGTTCGTATCTTATTTAGTCAACCCCACCCACTCCCCAGCCATTTACGAGTTATTGACTTTCCCAGTACTTTACAGAAAATATAAAATATATATTTATTAGAGTTATCAATGCGAATCAGAAAAAGGATCGTTTGAAAACACATCGTATATATACAACTTTTAGCGTTGCACAGTTTACCAGAAAAATAAAGTAATTTGCATTTTTCTTCATTTCTTTTTATCAAAACAGAGAGAAAAAAATATTTCGATCATTGCCTGTCCAAATGACATGTCTTTTGTTCAGCCAATTAGATGTGACAGAATGGCCAGGAAGATGGCAGAACGCAGAAGTTCTATGCCAAACTCCCATGGGCAATCATCCGGTGGATGAGTTCATCTCAGTTTATCGATGTATGAGAATGGGCTTCAAAGAGAACACTGGTTATGACGTGAATACACAATAAGCTCACTTCGACAAGAACAAATTGGAGAAATTGGATGTCAATTTTAAAAAAAACCATTAATAGCGAAAGAGAAAATAAACAGACATACACGAAAGCAAATGTTGACATGTAATATTCTTTTGTAGAATAAAACGTGTAGTGATTTCCTTCGTGGCGTAAAAATTCTAAAAGATATCTCAATAACTATTTACAAAATATAGCTTGTATTTTTCAGTTAAAATAAACTACAAGTTTAATGTCTTGACTCATTTTGTCTCTCTTATTATTTCCAGTCTTCTACTACTATTTCTGCCATTGATTCTTTATCTTGTCTTTATACAGGTAAATTCCATTATAACAACTTGGTCCGGACCAACGAAATATTTATGTAATAACAGGAATTCGTTATATGCAGTATAAACAAAAACAGTAAGACTAATTTGCAAATTTGAAAAGTGTCGTTAAATAGAGGAATTTGTTATAAACGTATACCTATACAGGGATATATTGAATTTATATACCATACTATCTAAGTATTAGGTTCACTGATGTAAAATTAAATCAAATAAAGTCAGGTATCTTCCGCACCATTTTAACATCCGATGGTCGGTGCTCCATTGTGATAAAGAACAGAATAACAAAGCCAAATCGGCATTTTAAAAAATGAGAAACATTCTTTGCAATGTGGTGCGAATTCTATTGATATGGTATTATATCGAACCCCCGCCGAACGTGTGTGTCGGTCCATTGACGCAAATAAAATAGCGATACAAATCATTCCCCTGTTCTTGACTGCATCCTATTGGAATCGACGAGAGAGAACCAACAGGCGTTTGAGAATGACTGCTGAAGAACCTATCGAACTATCGAACCAATTATTTTTTAATGATGTGAATTTATAGACTGTAAACAAAGGAGCTGTAGGTGAACTGGAGGATACTGATAGGTGTCTTTATATTTAATAGAAGAATGATGAGAATTCCATGTACGTCTAAGAAAACTAGTGTTGAAGTTCTTAGAGATGTATAAGTAAAAAGACAATTTATAGCAAATATTAGAAGCAGATGAACGATTGTTGTTTTCATTTATGTTGTTTCTTCATTGAGTTTATTACATGTTCAACTTTCTCTACCATACATTCCATCTGTTGTTATTAGATTATTTGTTTTGTACTCGTGTATATGTTTATGGCTTTTATATTACGTGTTCTGTGCTTGGTAAAGGTCTGTTGGTCTTAGCGTCTACTTTTTATTTTTCTACTTAGTTTAGTAATGTGTAAATCTTCACTATCTAATGTTTTCTCTGTTCTAATGATTGGAGCGTAGTTTGACTACAGTGCCACTTGTTATCGATTTGTATGACATAAAAACAATGTTGAAAAATTGAAAAGTGAATTATAATCAATGTTCCTATTTTTTCCTACAGCAGAAATATTTTTTTAAGCATACAATTATCAACTCCTATTTCAGCACCGCTCTAACGAAAATTCTTACCAAAAATTTCTAAACAGAAATGCAAAATACAAACTAAAAATTTAATTTGTAAATTAATCTGATCAAATCTAATTTTCGTCATTACAAACTGAAGACAATACAGGAGCGGTTTTCTCTCCCATAGTTCATTCGATCAAGCGAATCCAAAGTTTTGGAAGTTTCATATTAACTAATGCTGACTTGGGAAAACATTATCGGAAACTATCCATCCTATCTCTTGTAATTACTGCCCGCATTAATTTTTTTAGTTTTAAAAGTTTATTTTCATCAACTATGTCCCATCGACGCCTTCACTTTTCCGTTAATGGAATTACAATGTTTTGTGTGGGCAAAACATGTGCGATAATGGGCTGATTGCTACAAAATTTAGACTTTGCCTAGCCTAGATTACATTATTATTGAAGTGCTGCTGAAATATCTCCAGGCTATATTGCGCTTGTTCTTCGATCCTTATAGATATTAATCTTAAGCTATAGCAGAGTATCTGCTTGCAAAAATCAATCCAATATTCATATATAAATGAAACATTATTGTCGACTCCATCCTAGTAGATATGACTTGATTGCAGATGTATGATTCTTGTTTCATTTCTTTTTCCCTTTAATATTCGCATCTCAGTTTCAATCTTACTTTCGTTATTATCGCTTGTATCTTTTATCTTGAATTGATAAAGCTTACTTCTTTGACTTGGTCGTATTGAAGCAAGCAGTTGTTTGGAATATGTGAGAAATATTACTGTAACATTAGATATCTCCCAATAGTTTGATACTTGAATGTGATTTAATGTGAATACATACAAAACGATGGAACACGATTTTTACGTACACACATTAAGTACATCTGAGTCTGAGACTACTTTCACAGACTTTTAGATATACACGGGCTTAGCACGAGTAACAGAAAGAGGCGGTTGTTACAAAAATGTTAACAGGAAATTTCTCTTTTGTATTAATTCTCGGAGAAAACAAGTACTTCTTTGCTAAATATAGTTTTACGCACTAATTTCACGCATCACGCAGCATTACTTACCTTCGAATGTTCAAGTTTTCCCGTGTTGTTTTTTTTGCAATCGCTGGCAACACTAAATATATTCAAAAGACAAATGATCACTTGGATCAGAGATAATGAGTGACGTTGTGTAAGAACATCACGCAGGACTATTATGGTAAAGGACTTAGTGGATATTTACCTAAAATTCCATCTACTTTTAGTAGCAGTCGCCTCTTTCTGTACGTTCGTGCTAAATCCATATCTGTCTAGCAGTCTGCTTCTTCTCAAAGTACTGCACACTGTTGAGAGTTGGAGTGTTCTGTGTATGAAAAAAAAATGTAGAGACATCCACAGAGAACAATTGATCATAGGAAATACGAACCCCATTCTTTGCAATACCAGGGGATTAAGACAATACCAACAAAATAAACTTCTTTTACATTTATTTTGACAGACATTCTAATTTGATTCATTCGTTATTTTTTCTTCCTATTAAACACAAGTCAAAGTACATACAATACTTTTTTATGTAAATAGATAAAGGAAAACAACAATTAAAACAATGTTTTGCGTAAAGACACAATTTAGGAAGTACTCTGGCCTATTTCATAAAGTTGTTTGCATTACTGCAGGAGTGAACCGAAATATAGACACTGTAATTAATTAAGTCTTATTTTCTTTAGGCTATATTTTCTTCATGAATGGAGTGCTATAGCTTTCTCTATGCAATATATATCTTTTTTTTCATCAGCATAAATGTATATATACTACCAGTGTTGAAAACCTTTTCTGATTGTTTACTGAATCAGAGGTGGACAACCCATGGCGTACGCACCAATGGTAGCGCTAACTCCAACGTAATAAAAAAAAGTAAGCCTGGCCCTATATATCGTATTAACTATTAATATATTCTAATGAATCCAAAAATATTTATTTATTCAAGGAAGTAAAATTATCTCGGCACCCATCATTCCCATAACCCATTAGAGCAGTGTTTCCCAAACTTTTTTTTTACCATGCCCCACCTAAGCCTTTCTAAATTCTGATGCCCCCTATGTAACAAAATCATATTCCTTTATGTTAGAAAATTAAACTATACCCTTAATGTTGTCTAATTACAACTTGTTCGAATTCCCCCCCCCCCCCCCCCCCGTACAATAAAATTGTCCTCCTGCGGACCGTGTGGCCCACATTGTGAAACACTGCATTAGACCCCGGAACACATACTTCAGGACTGCCCAACATACAAAGAGCAGAGACAGCAGACCTGGCCAGAGGATAAAGACTTGAGGCAAAAGCTATGGGGCAGCCGCTCTGACCTGGAGAAGACAGTGGACTTCGTCTTGACGACAGGCCTGACAATATAGCATGACCACAGATGCTGAACGCTGAAGAAGAAGAAGAAGTCTGCATTAGACTAACTATTCTTTCAGTTTTATAAATTCTTTTATCGTGAGATCAAATTCAGGAAATAACGGAAATCAAATGCGTGCCCAAGGCAACAGGAACTTTACTCCTTCGTGCTGCAGTCGACAAAAGTACAATGTTAACATCTCTGTATTTGAATCCGGCGTGGGGAAAAATCTTGAGACTCCTCTGATTTCCCAAGCCAAAGTTTATCAGTAGTTTTATAAGTCACGTTTATAATCAACACTCGCGTGATATATGTACTGTGATAAGCAAACTGGGAATAACTTGTGTACTTTCCAAAACATAATAGTTATTTTTTTTACATAATCAGCTTAACAATTTTTAATTTACAGTTATAAAGAAAATGAGAAAAATAAAAACACACAGTGTTCATCAATTTAATAAATATTTGAAAATTGAGTTCTTTATTGCGAGTCATTCAGTAAAACTTGTGTGCATTGTTTGTCAAAAAAACAGAAGATAATTACGAAAATATTGTGAATTGTTAGATTATTATCTCATCCTTCATTATGAAGTAAGCCGGCTTCTATGGGAATATATTCTCAATAGATTTTGTAAACTAAAAAATATTGTTTCTAATTTTCTAGAAGAGAGAAATGAGCTGAGGGTGGAAAAGTCCCATTTGTGTAATAACACAATTTTTTCATTCAGTAAGTTTATTAGATGGTACAAATTTATTTATTCAATATAAATTTGTAACCGCTGGGCAAAAACACTGTTTTCTAGCTTAGTAAATGACATCAGCGCATTCAAGTGAAATCATAACTGTTAAATCTCTGAAAATAAGGATCTCAGACAGTTTACACATTAAAAGAACAAAGTGAAATCAATGCAGGTGATGGTAATTTTACAGAATATATTGGGGGAGAAATCATATTCTTACAAAATTAATTTGACGTTTGATTTATTGATTTTTCAAAAGAACACTGCATTCTCACATTTGTAAATCTATTTTCACTGAGTGAAGAAAACATTCTGAAGGTACTTAAACATTCTTTTCAATATAAAAATTGAGCTATTTGATTTGAAAACATATTTATTATTGAAAAACTAATTTTGATGAGCTGCCTTCAGTTCCAAATGATTCTGTCATAATTAGTTGTTGGCAATAGTTATCATGTGAACGTTTTCTAGAATAATAAAATACATTCAGTGTTATATTTGTAGTTATGGAACAAGTACAGATGTGAACAAACAGTATGATGCATGAAATTAACTAGAAATAAACTAAGTCGTGATTGGCTGACCATGGCCGTCTGAAGTTATAGAATATTTCTACACAGAATTAATTATGAATTAATTCCTAACGTTTTTAATTACTGTCGTGATTTTCATTGGTCACTATTTATATATTTAGAGTAGCAGGCTAAAAAATCAAGGCTACTCCAAGTATATAAATAGTAACCAACGAACAGCATGATATTAAGGAAAACCGTATTAAAAATGTAAGGAATGAAGTCCTTATAAGTTCTGCGCTGATGTCTTCCTTTCATTATGTAACAGCAGAAGTTCATGAACTGATTCAGAGTTGAAGAATATTCTAATGCTTTCAGTATTAAATTTAACTCCAAAGGTTTCAAGTTTAACGAAATCACAATAGAGCAAAATATCATAAAAATATATTATGTTATCTTGACTTTATATGAAAACAATAAATGTTATCTTATCTTTATATGAATAACTCAATAATGTTATATTGGCTTTATATGAATAAATCAATAATGTTATATTGGCTTTATATGAATAAATCAATAATATCTTGTCTTTATATGAATAAATCAATCATGTTATATTGGCTTTATATGAATACATCAATAATGTTATCTTGTCTTTATATGAATAAATCAATCATGTTATATTGGCTTTATATGAATACATCAATAATGTTATCTTGTCTTTATATGAATAAATCAATCATGTTATATTGGCTTTATATGAATACATCAATAATGTTATCTTGTCTTTATATGAATAAATCAATCATGTTATACAACAATGACGCAAATATGCACACGAATATATTTTGTTAAAGAACTGAGTGTGTGTTCGTGTCGCCAATGTTACACCATACGACCCTGACGTGTTATGGGTCCTATTATTATATGAGTGTTTTTGTTGTTAGAAGAAATGGGAATTAGAATAGCAGGAAACTGAATAATTAGTACATTTGTTTATAAACTATAAGAAAGAAGGTTCAAACCTCAGCAGGTTGATTGTTTCCCCTCCCTTTCATTGTTTAATGAACATATCCTGTCTGAACGTTGTGTGGCGTCAGCCAAGGAAATTGTTCTTTAACCCTCAGTGCATTATATTTGGGGATTTCCCTGGTGTAGTGGTTAAGCCGCTAGCTTTGTGCAAGAGGTGGCGAGTTCGATCACGCGTATTATTTATAATGTGCCTTTTTTTCTTGAAATTCCTGGAGATTTTGGTTTGAAGCTATGAAGCCGCGTGTTATGAGTGGTAATCTCAGCATACGGCGTGCCGCCTCACTTGGAGCGACAGAGTACATATTGAGCAACCCGAGTACAATGAAATCAATTATTTACGACTTTTGAGCAATATTTTTGAACCCTCATCTTAGAAGAAAAGATCATCGATATATCCTAACTGACAATGCTTTATATATAGATCATGATGATGGTGATGTTTGTCCGTCATAATCGACGATGACCAAAAACTCAACCATAATAATAATAACAATAAGTAATACAAAATAATAAAGTGAATAGTGTGTTTTTAAATGACTAACAAGTCCAATGCGCGCACAAAATGTTCTTCTACAGAATTGACAACTGTGGAGGGTGTCTATGGAACGTTGAGATGTTTTTTATTTTCTGCGTGCCAGGAATGACTATCACTGAAGTTGGTTTACAGTGTGGAAGAGTTGTGCTAAATATAGATCATAACTATATCCTAACTGACATTGCTTTAGGACAGTTTTTATATGAAACGAATCATTTATGATCAGGAGTACTTAGACAGTTTCTTGATTTATTTCAGTCCAATGTGTTCAAATGTCATCATATGCATAGTGTTATTGTATTTGTTATTCCTTAGAGGGCACGTATTTATTTGTAATTCCTCTACTTTGAATGATCGCCACATAAGATTGCTGGACATTTTGCCAGAAACCGACTGACAATTGGCATAAAGAATTCGGAGAATTCTCTAGACTCTCATTGAAAGCACTGCAATTATTGGTAACTTTTTCACCGTGTGCCTTTATCATATATGCCAGCGTGGAAACCTTTCTGAAATATCGTGAACCCTAATTCACTTTAATACTGAGAATGTAACATTATTCCCGTTATTATTTTGTGTTCATCTCTGGAGAATCATTCCCCTACTCGTCCAAATTGTGTTGGGGGTTGGGTTGTCGGAATCAATCCTCTCTTGGGAGTTTTAGCGATCGGGAACGGGTCACGGCTAATGTTTACGTTTCGATTTGTGCAAGTTTCCTCTATTTTCGACCTTCTCGTGAGGGTGCAACTAAAATATCACAAATGAGGGAGGAGATGGAAGAGAATTAGAGAAGGACTGTCTGCCCTTAAAGATGTCACTAGACTGTCTCAAATATCAGCTTTTCAAGCGAGGCGTGGGAAAGTGATAAATAGAGGGAAAGAAAGGAAAACGGACGTTCAATAAAGATTACAAGTAGAAATCTTCCTGACACTAAGTCCAGCATGTGCAAAAAAGAAAAGTCCACACCAGAAAAAAAATTTGAAAACTATGTTAGAGAAAGACATGTACACAATAAAGGAAGAAACTTGTACACTGAAGATAAAAAGTTAGTATAACTTCTGCCACTTATAGACCCAGACCGTGATGAACATTGTCAAACTAGTGAATTTCTAAATATCTTTTCTGACTGAAGTGCAGCTTCCTGGTTAAGAGGTAGTGATCTCGACTCAGTTTACCAAGATAATCGGTTCATATTCAGCTGCAGGCAGCTGCGTAATAGGGCCGTTCAGAAATCCACGAGGACCTAAGTTCATAGCACACCCTTTTGAGAATTTGGCGATAAATCTAGCATTTTTTTACTATCGTCATTTTGTAGGAAATATTTAATTGCAGTGGTGTGCTGGGTGTTAAACTTCTTTCTTCTTCTTCTTCTTCTTCTTCTCCGTTCGTTCTCAAACTCCTGCAGATTAGCAGGATGTAGTCCGGAGAACGGAATGCGTTGTGTCATGGTTTACAGCATTGCTGCGATAGTGCACCTTTCGGCCTGACACATCCGACTTCAGCATGGCTTTGGGTCACTGACCCTATATGGAATGGGACAGCCAACTCCATCCCATAACCTCCTTAGTCGCCTTTTACGACATGCATGAAAAGTAAACAGTGTTGCTATTCTTTGCTCTTTTTTCGGGCCCCAGCAACACACCGGCGAAACTTCTTTCTAAAGTTTAAATAACCAAACTGTCAGAGGATATCCGACAAGGTGGAGAGTGCCACAGTAACAAACTATGAGAGGATATCCGACAAGGTGGAGAGTGCCACAGTAACAAACTATGAGAGGATATCCGACAAGGTGGAGAGTGCCACAGTAACAAACTATGAGAGGATATCCGACAAGGTGGAGAGTGCCACAGTAACAAACTATGAGAGGATATCTGACGAGGTGGAGAGTATCGCAGTAACACAACCAAGAAACGATAACTAGGATAGTTTACTGTTTTTACTGGTTTAACTTGATTCTTGATTAGAAACTAGCTTCACGTCACGTGGGGCATTTCCATAAGTGTTCTGCCCTCCGCTCCAGCAGTCATCACATTTTATAGACTCAGAGCTACGGAGTTACGTGATATAGTGCAATTTTTGGCAGGAGTAGTGCCACTTCGTTGAGAGTGACGAATGTGTTGAATCCACATGTTGAGTACGGTGAAGTGAATCCTTTACGTCGTTTGTGTTAAAAAAAAAATCCTTGAACAAAAGCACTTTAAAATAACTGATGAGAGAAATTCATTAACATAAATTAGTAGGGTATCTTATTCAGGACGTAGGTATAAACCAAGCATTTTTTGGGGCTATAGTGATTGTCTAGGCAATAAATACGTTTAGTAGTTTGTCATTGCTTTCTGAACTGTCCGGATGCACAATTGCTTGTAGCGGGTTTCGAACCCAGCACATTGGCCGTCACAGACGCGCTCTGAATCACGCCGTCAATACTTGTTTTATTTTATTGGTGATCATTTTAAGCAGAAATCACACATACAAGAGTAATGATTTTGTACATTATTTTAGTTTATTTCACAATACAAACTTATACTTTTCTTTGCTACCTATTGTCAACACGCCTCTGCCTGTTGGTTACCCCCCCCCCAACACTCTGAAGATGTGATCTCTCTTAAACATCCTTTGGCCAGAAATTAGATTTCGTAGTACGGAAAAGTAGGCTCGTTTGACCAGCAACAATTCATGCATATAGGATACTACAGACACGGACTAATTTGAAAGTTATCATTTCTAATGCTTTCCTTTTTCCAATTTATTCAAAAGGCTAATTAGTTGTAAATATATGTACACTTGTTTCCAGCGTTCTAAGGACTCGGCGTTCGAGAGGCAGAATGTAGATAATATTGAATCAGAGAGCCACGTAAAATATTAATGTGAAGACTACGCACATATGGACCTGTTCCATCTGGTTTCAATCAGTTAAGAAATCAATAATATAAACGTGTTGAAATAGTGATCATATTTAACTGATTCACTTTGTTAAGCCGATAGTTTGGCGCTGCTATTGTCTCAATATGTCGCGACGTGCTCGATCACATTTTCGAATACTTTTCACATAGACAGCTGTGTCCAGTCATGACTGGGTTTCAGTATAGACCTCTGCGCAGAAAGTTAACAAAACTTAATTCTTGGCGTTGTTGAATATTTCTTGCATTTAGTTGGTCCCTACATATGTACTTGAGTTCGCGTGTCCAAAAAAAAAAAAAAAAAATTCAAGGTCGACCAACGAAATTCATGAAAATAATAAAAAGTCAGCCTTTCAGATTATGTTTACCTTCTGTGATGGGGTCTTTACAGTCGATGCAGGCCCATCGTTACATCGTTAATAGAACGTGTGCAGAACGAAGGAATGCATATAATACATGAAAGATAAGAATATCTCAAAACATGTACCGGCAGTTATTCATGAAATGATACAACAAGGATAATTACAGAAGATATGTTCTTTGTTATAAGTGGTATTGATGAAGTAAGAGATGAGTTTGCAATAGACAAGCGTCTTTCTAGTTATATATGTATCAGATCGGATTATTTACCGTCTCCGCAGCGAAGTATAGCTGCTGTCTACAGGTTATCTCGTATCTCTAACTCGTCTCGCACTTGCCTTTGTGCAACACTCGGACAAAATGTAATTTGTTCATACAAAACTATACGGTTGCATTTGATCAATTAAAATATCTTCCTGGTGCAGATTTTAAATATTTACCATCTCTAAAGAAGCATTTAGATCCGAGAATGACTTGCAATCAGATCCGGAGCTGCTCTTTTCAGCAACTGGGCAATTGACCTTCTGCTCGGCATTGCATATTTAAAAAGACTCCGGCTGCTACCAGCGGAAGGCTATCATACTTATTGCTAATTACTCCCCATTAACAAGCAAAAATAACATGAGATTGATGAAATATTCAAACTCGACTGACGGTTCGAGATAACAAATGGCTCCCTGGGGATACTCAGTTCGTGCCAATGTAAATAGGTCACATAACTCGAACATATGAAATTAAATTTGGGATGAGTTATATGCCCTTTGCAGAACTACCTCTCTTTCGTGTTATTGGAACTGCTAGCAACACTTTCGTATAGGAATAATGATCAGTGACACAAGACTTCTGCACTTTAAATGTTAATGTCGATGTTTTCAATCATATTTCCTCGCTACAACAATTATTTTCGATTCGTTGATTTGTGTGTTTCGTGTGTTCTTGGCGTACATGATTTCGCTATTGAGAAAAGTTCATAAGAAATCTAGGGGAGGGGGAACCCTTTTCACTTTTTGTTTGTTTTGAAGATCATTTTTTAGGGTAAGCAACTTGTGCTTCAGATATTTTATTGTAATGAAAAGAAGGAATGTGGGGGTGCTGCTATTTGCTTTCAGTGCTTTATATAGTATTTTAATTTCCTAGAAAGTTTAAGCCAACCTCTATTACTGTCTTGTCCTTGCTTCAGTCACATTAAGCTTACCTCGGCATGGCTTCAGTCACATTGCTCGTGAAATTCACATCCCACATTCGTATATACGACTTCGATGCCATAGAGGTGAGAGTGTACCTTGATACAGATTCCTCATCCCAATAAAAAAATTTTTTATAAGCCAACCCATGTGTATATGATTTGTACCATCACTGGTGGAGGGGGGAGGGGGAGAGACAGCAACCATATTCCCTAGATTACCTTACATTTTTCTAAACATATTATATTTTATTGGATAGGGGTCTCCTGAGCATTTATTCTGGGTCTTGGTACATTTTGGATGCCGTTCACTGGAGTCTGCTGAGCATTCGAATCAGGAACTTGGTACATGATGGCTGCCGTACACTGGAGTCTGCTGAGCGTTCATTCAGGAACTTGGTACATGATGGCTGCCGTACACTGGAGTCTGCTGAGCGTTCATTCAGGAACTTGGTACATGATGGCTGCCGTACACTGGAGTCTGTTGAGCGTTCATTCAGGAACTTGGTACATGATGGCTGCCGTACACTGGAGTCTGTTGAGCGTTCATTCAGGAACTTGGTACATGATGGCTGCCGTAAGCTGGAGTCTGCTGAGCGTTCATTCAGGAACTTGGTACATGATGGCTGCCGTACACTGGAGTCTGTTGAGCGTTCATTCAGGAACTTGGTACATGATGGCTGCCGTACACTGGAGTCTGTTGAGCGTTCATTCAGGAACTTGGTACATGATGGCTGCCGTAAGCTGGAGTCTGCTGATCATTCGAATCAGGAACGTGGTACATGATGGCTACCGTACACTGGAGTCTGCTGATCATTCGAATCAGGAACGTGGTACATGATGGCTGCCGTACACTGGAGTCTGTTGAGCGTTCATTCAGGAACTTGGTACATGATGGCTGCCGTAAGCTGGAGTCTGCTCAGCATTCTGTCAGGAACTTTGTACATGATGGCTGCCGTAAGCTGGAGACTGCTCAGTATTCTGTCAGGAACTTGGTACATGATGGCTGCCGTAAGCTGGAGACTGCTCAGTATTCTGTCAGGAACTTGGTACATGATGGCTGCCGTAAGCTGGAGACTGCTCAGTATTCTGTCAGGAACTTGGTGCATGATGGCTGCCGTAAGCTGGAGACTGCTCAGTATTCTGTCAGGAACTTGGTACATGATGGCTGCCGTAAGCTGGAGACTGTTCAGTATTCTGTCAGGAACTTGGTACATGATGGCTGCCGTAAGCTGGAGACTGCTCAGTATTCTGTCAGGAACTTGGTACATGATGGCTGCCGTAAGCTGGAGACTGCTCAGTATTCTGTCAGGAACTTGGTGCATGATGGCTGCCGTAAGCTGGAGACTGCTCAGTATTCTGTCAGGAACTTGGTACATGATGGCTGCCGTAAGCTGGAGACTGTTCAGTATTCTGTCAGGAACTTGGTACATGATGGCTGTCGTACGCGGGAGTCTGCTGAACATTCTTTCAATGCCCTGGTACATGCTTGCTGTCGTACGTTGGAGTCTGCTGAGCATTACTTCCGGGTCCTGGTACATGGTGGCTGCCGTACGCGATGCCTGCAAATATGAAACTGAAAATCGTTGTTCTCTCTACAACAGACTGACTGTCTTGAAACTCTGAGACGTGCTGAAGGTTATAAAGTTAATTACGTTCTAACAGTTTTTCAGCAGACATCATTATATCAGAGATGCATATATCTATGCTTAGTTTAAGGAAAAACATTGTTGGTAACATAGTGATTCAAGTGGTAACATAGTGATTCAAGTGGTAACATAGTGATTCAAGTGGTAACATAGTGATTCAAGTGGTGACGTAGTGATTCAAGTGGTGACGTAGTGATTCAAGTGGTAACATAGTGATTCAAGTGGTAACGTAGTGATTCAAGTGGTAACGTAGTGATTCAAGTGGTAACGTAGTGATTCAAGTGGTAACGTAGTGATTCAAGTGGTAACATAGTGATTCAAGTGGTAACATAGTGATTCAAGTGGTAACATAGTGATTCACGTGGTAACATAGTGATTCACGTGGTGACGTAGTGATTCAAGTGGTAACATAGTGATTCACGTGGTGACATAGTGATTCAAGTGGTAACATAGTGATTCAAGTGGTGACATAGTGATTCACGTGGTGACGTAGTGATTCAAGTGGTAACATAGTGATTCAAGTGGTAACATAGTGATTCACGTGGTAACATAGTGATTCACGTGGTGACGTAGTGATTCAAGTGGTAACATAGTGATTCACGTGGTGACATAGTGATTCAAGTGGTAACATAGTGATTCAAGTGGTAACATAGTGATTCAAGTGGTAACATAGTGATTCACGTGGTAACATAGTGATTCACGTGGTGACGTAGTGATTCAAGTGGTAACATAGTGATTCACGTGGTGACATAGTGATTCAAGTGGTAACATAGTGATTCACGTGGTGACGTAGTGATTCAAGTGGTAACATAGTGATTCAAGTGGTGACATAGTGATTCACGTGGTAACATAGTGATTCACGTGGTAACATAGTGATTCACGTGGTGACGTAGTGATTCAAGTAGTAACATAGTGATTCACGTGGTGACATAGTGATTCACGTGGTAACATAGTGATTCACGTGGTGACGTAGTGATTCAAGTGGTAACATAGTGATTCAAGTGGTAACATAGTGATTCAAGTGGTAACATAGTGATTCACGTGGTAACATAGTGATTCACGTGGTGACGTAGTGATTCAAGTGGTAACATAGTGATTCACGTGGTGACATAGTGATTCAAGTGATGACGTAGTGATTCAAGTGGTGACATAGTGATTCACGTGGTGACGTAGTGATTCAAGTGGTAACATAGTGATTCAAGTGGTAACATAGTGATTCACGTGGTGACGTAGTGATTCAAGTGGTGACATAGTGATTCAAGTGGTGACATAGTGATTCAAGTGGTAACATAGTGATTCAAGTGGTGACATAGTGATTCACGTGGTGACGTAGTGATTCAAGTGGTAACATAGTGATTCAAGTGGTAACATAGTGATTCAAGTGGTAACATAGTGATTCACGTGGTAACATAGTGATTCACGTGGTGACGTAGTGATTCAAGTGGTAACATAGTGATTCAAGTGGTAACATAGTGATTCACGTGGTGACGTAGTGATTCAAGTGGTGACATAGTGATTCACGTGGTAACATAGTGATTCAAGTGGTGACATAATGATTCAAGTGGTGACGTAGTGATTCAAGTGGTAACATAGTGATTCAAGTGGTGACGTAGTGATTCAAGTGGTAACATAGTGATTCAAGTGGTGACGTAGTGATTCAAGTGGTAACATAGTGATTCAAGTGGTGACATAGTGATTCAAGTGGTGACGTAGTGATTCAAGTGGTGACGTAGTGATTCAAGTGGTGACGTAGTGATTCAAGACGTAGTGATTAACCCATCACTTTGTGGCTGCAGTAATTTTCTAAGTAATACTTTAGTAGGGTGTCATTTCTTTTTACGTTGTCCGGATGCACAGTTACCTGCGGTTGAGTTCGAACCTTGCACCTTGGCGCTCGAGATGCGATATGCACGACTTCGCCGCTCGCTGTGTAGACAAATGTGTTAGGGCAATACGGGAGAAGTGAAAGAACTTTTTGATCAGATCGAGTCCAGGCATCGATCATCTGACTGTCGTTAAATATAGTTATTTGTACTCATTGGAAATCATCCTTTGCAACTGATGTTTAACTTTCCCGTGATTTTCATTGGATACTTTGTGTCGACATCCAATTCTAGAGTTTATGAGACTCGTTCTGAGAAAAGCTGAATAACTCAACAATTTCTGTAGTTTTTTTTTTGTTGAATCCTCGTTATTTATTCTGAATTGTGTTATTTTATTTTCTCTGTGGCTAATGTTTAAAGAACGGAGGCCTATCATTATTGGACTCGTTTCAGCTTGTCTTTTTTTATTCAGTCTAAGTCAAGTTTAGCCACAGTTAGAAACATGTTTTCCGGTTTTGTTTGAACAAGATAATTAAATTTGTTTGTGTTGGCTAGTTTCCAGACGCACAGCTTGCGATTTATAATTCTTTGCAGACAGGATAATGTCTGCAAACTTGATTATGTCATTTGATGTTGTTCAAATTGCTCGTTATTAGAAGCACACATCCTGGGTCTGAAATCTAACTGCTGATCTGATCTGCAATGAAATATGGTACTACCGAACATTAGAGACGGGTCTGAGTGGACCCACCAAGAAATGGTTACTTGCATAAGGAAGTTGATTTATTTAACTTAATGGATACATCATTTTGAACAATATAACTTTTCAAAGATAGGAGATACTTAAATAAAGTAGTCATAATACTTGTTTGAGAGAGAGAGAGAGAGAGAGAGAGAGAGAGAGAGAAAGAGAGAGAGATCCAAGACACATGGAACAGAGGAGCTTTAGAGACACTTAAAGAGGAGATGAATGCAATCAGAAGACCAGACATTAATAACAAAGAGATGATAGATACAATCAAGAGATGAAGTATTTGAAAAAAGAGAACTAAATACAATCAAGAGATTACATATTTAAACAAATGGGAGCTAAATACAATCTAGAAATGAGATATTTGAAACATAACTGAGCTAAATACAATCAAGAGATTAGCTATTTGAAACAAAATGTTAGTTACATGTAATCAAGAGATGGGATATTTTAAACAAAGAGGAGCTAAATACAATCAAGAGATCAGTTATGTTAAAAGAAGAGATGATATATGCAATAAATAGACGAGATATGTGAAACAAAGAGGAGTTAAATACAAGTAAGAGATGAGATATTTGAATGAAAGGAGAGAAAGGGGAGCTGAAACAATCAAAGATAAGATATGTGAAACAAAGAGGAGTTAAATACAAGTAAGAGATGAGATATTTGAATGAGAGGAGAGAAAGGGGAGCTGAAACAATCAAAGATAAGATATGTGAAACAAAGAGGAGTTAAATACAAGTAAGAGATGAGATATTTGAATGAGAGGAGAGAAAGGGAGCTGAAACAATCAAAGACAAGATATGTGAAACAAAGAGGAGTTAAATACAAGTAAGAGATGAGATATTTGAATGAGAGGAGAGAAAGGGGAGCTGAAACAATCAAAGATAAGATATGTGAAACAAAGAGGAGTTAAATACAAGTAAGAGATGAGATATTTGAATGAAAGGAGAGAAAGGGGAGCTGAAACAATCAAAGATAAGATATGTGAAACAAAGAGGAGTTAAATACAAGTAAGAGATGAGATATTTGAATGAGAGGAGAGAAAGGGGAGCTGAAACAATCAAAGATAAGATATGTGAAACAAAGAGGAGTTAAATACAAGTAAGAGATGAGATATTTGAATGAAAGGAGAGAAAGGGGAGCTGAAACAATCAAAGATAAGATATATGAAATAAAGAGGAGTTAAATACAATAAGGAGATGAGATATTTGAAATAAATGGGAGGTAATGAATACGATACTTAAAGAGGAAATATATAACAAAGGGTGATCAAATACGATATTCCTTTTTTAATAGTTCATTCTCAAACTCAAGCTTGATCTCTCTTTTAGAAGGACAGTGGTCATAGATTTCCAGCAGGATGGAGTCCAGAGAGCAGACATTTGTTGCGCCCTCTCTTTATTTGATAAAATGTTATGACACATCCGACTTCGACTGCAATGGGTGATAATATACTATTTTAAATAAATAGAAGATTACAAATAAAATACACTCAATATAATACACTCAATATAATACACTCAATATAATACACTCAATATAATACACTCAATATAATACACTCAATATAATACACTCAATATAATACACTCAATATAATACACTCAATATAATACACTCAATATAATACACTCAATATAATACACTCAATATAATACACTCAATATAATACACTCAATATAATACACTCAATATAATACACTCAATATAATACACTCAATTAAAAGCACTCAATAGAATACACCAAACATAATACACTTAATATAACACCAACGTTGATGATGAAGTGTATACAAGGATCGCCAAGACAAGCAGTACTTTCGGCAGATTGTACGCAAATGTTTGGCGTAGAAATGACACTAACTTACAAAGTTGAAAGTTTACAGAGCAGTGTTACTTGCAGTGCTGTTATACGCTAGTGAAAAAATGGACTGTGTATAGGCGTCATGTGAAAAAACTAAATCACTTTCATACAACTTGTCTCAGAAAAGTTATCAACATCAGATGGCAAGACAAGATTCCAGATACCACTGGCCTTGATAGAGCTGGTATCCCAAGCATTGACACGATCCTGATGCAGACACAGATTCGTTGGGGAGGTCATTTGGTGCGTGTGCCAGACTATCGTCTGCCAAAGATACTTCTCTATGGTGAACTGGAGAAGGGTACACGATCTCAAGGTGGCCAAAAGAAGCGATACAAGGAATCGTTAAAGACCTCACTGAAAGCCTTTGAAATAGACCAAGATACATGGGAAGAACTTGCACAAAATAGATCTACATAGCGTTCTACAATCAAAAAGAGCGTATCATCTTGTGAAAAGAGGAGAAATGCAACAGCTCAACAGCAGAGAGTAGCTAGAAAGTCACGGATAGACCAAGATCCGTCTACAGTCGCCATTCCATGCCCGAACTGTCCAAGGACATTAGCAGTTTGAATAGGGCTCATTAGCCATCTACGAACTCATAATCAAGGACATAACTCTAATTGTGTTTTCAAAAGTGGATGTAACAAATGGTCATCATCACTTGTGATGGACGAAAAACAATATAATACCATTAATATAATACACTCAATATAATACACTCAATATAGTACACTCTATAGAATACACTCAATAGAATTTGCTCGATAGAATATGCTCAATAGAATACGCTTAATAAAATATGTTCATTAGAATACTCTCAATAGAATGCCCTCAATAGAATACTCTCAATAGAATGCCCTCAATAGAATACTCCCAATAGATTACTCTGATTGGACATGTTCACAGTGCTTGGGCTTTCACAGCTCAGTGCGTGGGTGAAGCGATCGGGGAGGAGAGTGGTGCCTTTGCGGTTGGTGCGAGTTGTGTGACCATGGGGACTGTGGCGTTGGCCATGGTGTTTGAGTGGCTGAGCACAGATGGTGGCGCGGTCCTGCGTCTTCGGTGACTCTGTGAATATGATTGGGAGGGTGCGGGTGGGTTTTGTTCGAAATGGTGGATTGAGGCATTGAGAAAGGCGAGGCTGGAGGTGGTTGTATTTGTTTTCGTGCCGGGGCATGTGGGTGTTCGAGGAAGTAGGGGAGCGGATGGTGCCATGCGCGATTGTGACACAGGGCATTGGAGCAGTGGATCGGGCTGACATTTTGAGCTTCTTGGAAGATGTGACACGCGTGGTGGAACTGGTGTGGATGGTGGTTCGTTTTCGATGGCCAGGGTTGGAGATCAGGGTTTGAAGTGCGGTGTTGCTAGATGTGAACATTTTGGAGGGCGCGGGGGATGATGGTCGGCCAGCGTGGGACCGGTGCTGTCAGTAGAAGTGTAATCTCGGATACACTCATGGAGAGATCGGAGCAACTATAGACGTGTCCAGTTTACAGTGATGATGATCCGACGACTACCTAACTAACTCTTAATAGAATACGCTCATTAGATATGGGATGTTTTAAATCAAGAGGAGATAATACAATTAATCGATGTGAGATACGTGTACTAAATAGGAAGTGATACAACCAAGAGAGAAAACATGCTTATTTACAGAGGAGATAGTACACTGAAGAGAAAGGAAATGTGTGAAACACAGAGGAGATACACTCAATAGACACAGGGTACTTGAACTTGGTATGAGAAAGTAATTGCTTTAGCTGCGAAAGCTAGCTCTTAACATACCTTAGACTTTCTGACAAAAGCATAGGTTTTCATGAGTTGAGTAACCAAGGTGACACTCAAACATTGGTGCTCATCAGTTGAGTAACTGAGGTGACACTCAAATATTGATTCTCATGAGTTGAGTAACCGAGGTGACACACAAAAGCATGAGTTGTTCTGTCTGAAATACATGTTGTAGGGTGAGCGGTTATGAATACATGTTGTAGGGTGAGCGGTTATGAATACATGGTTAGTTCTCGAAGAAAGTCATTCCAGTGTGACATTGTCCAAGGTTTATTACGCCCAGTCAGGAGTATAGCATATGTGTCTGGAGTGTAGCATATGTGTCTGAAGTGTAGCATATGTGTCTGGAGTGTAGCATATGTGTCTGAAGTGTAGCATATGTGTCTGGAGTGTAGAATATACGTCTGGAGTGTAGCATATACGTCTGGAGTGTAGCATATACGTCTGGAGTGTATCATATACGTCTGGAGTGTATCATATACGTCTGGAGTGTATCATATACGTCTAGAGTGTAGCATTTACGTCTACAGTGTAGCATATACGTCTATGCCAATTACTTCATCATTCCTCCGTCATATTTCTGTGCGCATCTGTACCGACAGAACATCTAGTATTCTCCGTCACCTAGGAGTCTGCAACAATAGGACAAAAATGCAATGCTCGTTGGCCTGTATCTCCGTCATCAACGGGGATCATTTGACGGAAGACAAAAGTAATAAATCGAAACAAGACATGCTGTGACAATGATTTAATCATAGATGACAGGTTGTCAGCTTATACCTCAACTTTCCTTAGCCATCTCATACAACATGCATCAAAATAAGAAAGAGGTACCCTATTCTTTAAACCCTGAACTAAAGTCCGAGCCTTTTTTGCCGCACGAGCGGCTCTCTTGAAATAAAAAGGTAATAATACACAGGAGAGAATATGCTAAAAATAAAGAGGCGGTAGTACACTGAAGAGCCATGGAAGCATGAAAGAAAGAGGAGATAATACACTTAAATGAGACGATGCTTGAAATAAAGAGGAGATAATACTAAAGAGACAGAATTTTCATGAGGAGATAATACACTTAAGAAACAGAAGAAGTGAAATAAAGGGGAAATAATACACAGTAAAGAAGATGCTTTAAAAAGAGAGGAGACAATACATTTAAAAGACAGAAGACGCTTAAGATAAAGAGAATACACTTAGTATAGAATATACTTAAAATTAAAAAATAAAGTGGAAATAATACACTTAATAAACAGAATATGCTGAAAAGGGGGGAAATGTTCGCTATCTGATGTGCTTCCAGTGATTCGCAAATCTTCATTACTCTGTTTTATTACTTCAATATTTGCCTGTAGGATAAAAGGTGTTCAGCAGTCTTACCTATTAACGATTTTCCATCTAACCGATTGGGAAATTTCACTTGATTTTCGAAATTCGTATTTTTTCATAAGGAACTATTAGAAACTAAAATGGTCTCACGAAAACGAGATAGATTTATACGCCAGGTTATCTAGAAGTTATCTAAAAGCTATCTAGAAGCTATCTAAAAATTATATGAAAGTTATCTAAATTCTAGATGGTACCTAACAGTTATTTAAAAGTTATCGAATTGTTATCTAAAAGTTAGGCAAAAAATGTCTAAATGTATGAATAAAACATTTCACTTCTAACGAATAACTCGTTGATCAAAGACAAATCAAGTAGATATTTCACAAATGTATTCTGAAGAATTGAGCAAATTCTTAAATAGGTAAAAAAAAAAGAATTCGTAACTTGTTGGTGAGTAGTTCGTGAAAAACGCCCTATCAAAAGTGGACCTATGATCATTTATGGTATATATTGGAGGCACTATTTCTGACTCAAAATGTGCTGGCAATTAACGTTCTATTGTTTTCGAGTTTCCCTCTATTAACGACTTATACAAAAAGTGTTTCTCAAATTTAACAACTGGATGGAAATTACAGGTTTTCTGTCAATGTTCCCATGAAAGTAAAAACAAAATTTTCAATATGTAGTTGTTTCATATGGAACCAAATCTGTGTGAATGTTATACAAAGTATAAAAGTAAATTTATGAGTAATGCAATGTATGTTATTGGACACTCATGTTTGTTAAAACTGCCAAAAACTGTTAAATACTGCGTGTTTCCCGTTAGGGTGTTGCAGGGAGGGATTGTAGCTCATGTTTATAAACTCTTAAAATTACAATTGAAGTGGTTAGTGAGCCTGCCTCGCAAACAGCACTCGAAATAATACGCTCGTAGTTCGAAAGCCGATAGTCTATACCAGTTTTTTCCTACGTGGGGCCGATGTCCCACCGGGGGTGGGGGAAGGGATTTTACTGTTCAGGGGGCAATTATACATTTAGGGAATGATTGAATTTCTGAATATTAAAAAAATATTTATATGTTACATGGAGGGGGCATCGGAATTTTAGAAAGACTTAGGTGGGGCATGGTAAAACAAAAAAGTTGGGAAACACTAGTATATACAGTACATCATATAATATTGGATGTATTAGTGATGCTATGTACATGGTATGTTATATATATATATATATATAAAACGATAAACAGTGCACTCTTCCCTCCTTACTTACCACTATCTTCTCCCCCACACCCTCTTCTTTCCTGTCATGCTGCTCCATCTTTGCTTCCTCCGTCATTCGCTATTGTCCTTGTCACCTTTTCTTTCCTTCCTATCATAACCATGTTTGTCTCTATGTAATATTTGTTGTCCTGTGGTCTATTGTTTGTCCTGATGAAGGCTTTTTAGTCGAAACATCGTCTATCACTGTATCTCGTTGTTAAGTTGTTTCATGACTTATTTTGGTAACACTTCTACCTATTTTTATTCATCTTGATATTTGCCATGTGTTACCCCAGCCACCCACATCTTGTTTAAGGTTGTTACCCTACACTGGAACATTTATTCATATATATATATATATATATATATATATATATATATATATATATATATATATATATATATATATATATATATATATATATATATATATATATATATAGCTCAACCCACGCAGTAGCCGTATATTTCTTCCTGGCTTTCCTATAGTGATCTGACACTGTGATCGCCGCCCTTGTGTTTGTCAGCACAATATATTAAGCTATGAAATAATTCATAATCATGTTTTCAATAATTATAACTGCCATGAAGTTGGCACAGTTAAATGATTACTGTTTCGCGCGACTAAACAACTAGACGTTGATTGGTCATCGACACGTTGACAGAGAGACGTTACATAATCGGAGGCGGAGACTTCACCACGTGCAGCCGTCTTTCGCAGTTTCATTGGTCAAACATGCGTGCGAGTGGTTACCATGTCCTCGTGCGACGAATTGTCTCTGGGGTAGGGACGGGATTGGCGGGTAGTAATGGAATAACAAAAGACACCCGAGAGATTCTCTCAAACAGTGCCAGAAAACCATGTGTTAAGCTCTGGGATTTGTGTGTGGTTATTAGAGTCCAGCGAGTTCCCGTTACCAGGACAACTATAGACCCAAGGAATATTCTTTCGATTATTAGGCCCTACATATTACCGCTGATGTGAGAATCTGTACCGTGTGTTTCAAAAACTGATGGAGTTACTTGTGTCTTGTCATATATTATACCATTTGTGTGATCCACTATGCCTCGTACCATGCGCTTGTTCTCATAACCATGAGCGTATACCATGATTAAAACAAATGTGACAATTTTCAAAGATATAATGTACATAGGCCTATATTTATAAATATTGCCCTAGTTTAGAAGGACTCTTAGTTTGTTATTTCACAGGATAAATGAAGTGTTAATATTTTAAATACGCGTGGTGTAAACGGAAATATGTAGCAGTTTTTCCAGTTATATGCAGGACATACTAACAAGAAACAGAATGACAGACGACGTTTCGGCTAGAAAGCGTTTAACCTAACGAAAGACGTCAGACAGACAACAGCAAACCTTCATAGAATCTGACATCGGGTATAGTGGTAATAGGAAGAAAAAGAAGGAAAACAGCATGAAAAAAGTGGGAAATTAAGGACAGGGAGATGGTAGAAATTAGTACGCAAAACGTGACATAGACGAATAATAAACATAGATTAGTATTTTTAAGGAGTGAAACTCGTCAGTATTTTAGACCATTACATCTCAACATTTTGACTTAAATGGAAGATGTCAACATTTTAAACAAGTGTAAAGTGTCAATACTTTTGAACCAGTGTAAGGTGTCAATATTTTATACTAGTGGAATATAAACATAATGTAAAGGAAAATAGATACAACAGTTACACTAGCGGAGCACTTCAACATTTTTAGTTGGTGCAAAATGGAAAAACAACAAAATAAAAACGAAACTGCTAATGCTATGAACTTTTATTTTTCCGGTTGCAACATACGGCTGTGAAACATGGACAAAGGTAAAACAGCGGCAAAGAAGATCAACGCATTTGAGATGAAATGCTACAGAAAGATACTTAGAATATCACGGAAGGAAAAAAAGAAACTCAAATAATATAAACAAATTGAAGATACCAGAGTGTTGGTTACTGAACATAATAGTAAAAAGAAAGCGACACCTGATTGGTCATATAAAGAGATACAACTGTTTAGTAAGACAAATAATGGAGGGCAGAGTACTTGTGTGAAGGAAGAAAAGCAGACCAAGAAGACGAGGGACTGAAAACATTAAAGATAACATGAATACGTCGTTGGCAAATGAGAGCCGCATGGCCCAAGACAGAGAAGGGTTCAGGGAGTTCATTGGGAAGACCACGTTCTGGCGACAATACTTCACATGACGTACAATTATGTAACATTTAGAACAATGGTTTCCAACATTATTTGGATATGACCCCCTGCTCGCCATATTTAAGACGTGTCATTTGCTCCGCCACAATCTTCGCCATATTTACGGCATGTCATTTACTTCTCCACTCTCCCGACTTTTCAAAGATTGTCTATATGCAAATGGGACATTGGAAAAAATATACATGATTAAAGAGTGCAAGCTATCGTCAACGCACACCAGACCAGTACATCGGTGCTCCGATCTCCGTCACAATGAATAGGTCAGAGTGGCTCACAGTTCCAATTCGTTGTTCTCAGACTGTTTGTATATCTGTTAAGTTTCTCTTTACGGACGATCCATTCTTTACCCCAATCTCCCGCAATCTTGAGAGAGATTATGTATGATTCAATGATTCACACTTTTGACAATTATCAGAGCGAACTTAGTCCCTCAGCGCATTGACTATATTGAATCGATTCCTTGATGTAATTTTTGACACTATAGCTGTGCTCGCCAGTGTATCGGCTCGCTCATTACCCTCAACACTGACATGTCCGGTCATGCATATAAGGTATTCTTTATGGTCAGATATTGCGTTAACAACTCCACCCAATGAAGGCGTATGATTTTTCCTAGAATGTATGTAATCTTTTTAGAAAAACAATAATTAAAGGGGGAAAGTTTACCTATTCCATGGCTTACTTCCTAGCGCTAATTCTGTTTATTACTTCCTAGCGCTAATTCCGTTTATTACTTCCTTGTACTAATTCTGTTTATTTATAACTTCCTTGTACTAATTCTGTTTATTTATAACTTCCTTGTACTAATTCTGTTTATTTATAACTTTCTAGTACTAACTCTGTTTATAACTTCCAAGTACTAATTATATTTATAACTTCCTAGTACTAATTCTGTCTATTTATAACTTTCTAGTACTAACTCTGTTTATAATTTTCTAGTACTAGCTATGTTTATAACTCCCTAGTACTAACTCTGTTTATAATGTTCTAGTACTAACTGTTTATAACTTCCTAGTACTAACTGTTTATAACTTCATAGTACTAACTGTTTATAACTTCCTAGTACTAACTGTTTATAACTTCCTAGTACTAACTGTTTATAACATCCTAGTACAAACTCTATTTATAACTTCCTAGTACTAACTGTTTATAACTTCCTAGTACTAACTGTTTATAGCTTCATAGTACTAACTGTTTACAACATCCTAGTACAAACTCTATTTATAACTTCCTAGTACTAACTGTTTATAACTTCCTAGTACTAAATGTTTATAACTTCCTAGTACTAACTGTTTATAACTTCCTAGTACTAACTGTTTATAACTTCCTAGTACTAACTGTTTATAACTTCCTAGTACTAACTGTTTATAACTTCCTAGTACAAACTCTATTTATTACTTCCTAGTACTAACTGTTTATAACTTCCTAGTACAAACTCTATTTATTACTTCCTAGTACTAACTGTTTAAAACTTCCTAGTACAAACTCTATTTATAACTTCCTAGTACTAATACTAACTCTGTTGTAGAATGAATACGTTTCAAATTTGTCGAACATGTTCAATTATATACAGATATAAAAGATAAAAGTGCAGTAACTCTGTTTAACCCGGTGGTAAATGAAAATTACTAAAATAACAAAAAATGGCTAAACATTCGTTTTACAAATAGGACAAATACAGAGATTTAACTGATTCAAGACCCAGTGGTCGAATATGTGAATTCGTCCGGTTTGTAAAAACTGATATTTGAAAATTTTTATGTTATTTGGAAATTTTCATTATATACATACACTGTTATAATTGTCCTAGAAATATATACAAACGTGTTTATCTCGCATTGTTTTGTACTAGAGATTTTTACCTGGCATTGTTTTGTACTAGATATTTTGTTTTACCTGGCATTGTTTTGTACTAGATAATTTTTTTATACCTAGCATTGTTTTGTACAAGAGAATTTTACCAATTCAACAACATATTTGATATTTGATTGTAAACTGAATTTAATGTTTCAATAAATAAAATTTCTATAGGGTCTCGAGAAATTATAATTTAGATTATTCAAAGAGTAAAGAGAAACATGATAGATCTTACGAAGAGAATGATAAATCAACACTGAACTGGAACTCTTAGCCGCTACACTATTGTGGAGTCAGTGAGACAGGAATCGATGTAACTATGGGCTAGTCCGGTGTGCGTCGATGATTACCCGCACTAATGATATTAGGTAAATCCAGAAATAGGGTAATGAAGTTTTGCTAATCACTAAAGACACATAATAGCACACACAAATCGACGTTTCGACAAAAAGGTCTATATCAAGACAAAAATTAAAACAAAATTAAAACTAACAACATAAAACAGATAGTAAGGATATGGACATTAACATTGGCATGTGTAATGTGGATTTATCGGAAGTGGTGAAACGACACCAAGCAAAGAATATACAAAAATGACTACATACATGTGACACAAAACAAACAGAAACTCTGGAACAACTAGAATCATACATGAGACAGGCGCTAATTGATGTCGTCGGGTTTAAGAGTGCCATATTGGTAAATGTAGCTGTTCTCAAGTGGAAGACGGGTCCGGTCTTCAGAGAAGCACGACTTAATGACCGTAACCTTAATGTCCGAGGCGCCCCGCGGGCCCGTACCATTGAAGTGGGCGTCTACATGCTAACCCAAAAGGTCTTTTATGCTATACATTTGTTCACAGAATCGGTCTACGAGCTTCTTCCAGTTTCACCTATATATGCCACAGAGCAACGATTGCATATGATGTCATAGATCACGTTTCGGGACCGCATGTGAAGCTCTCCTCAATGGTAAAGGTGACTTTAGGTAATGTGACAGACCGGGTCAGAGTGACATAGGCACAGGTGTAGCATTTACTGCGTTTGCAGCTCATGGTGCCGAAATGATTAGGAACGTCAGGCTGGAGGTCAATAGACTCGGGGTCAATAGATCCATGAGGTTCTTGTCACGTCTCTAATCAACAAGAGGGGTGTCACAGGACACTTTCTGCGTTTCGGGATCAGAATGGAGAAGATGCACTTGTGTAGTTGCGAGGACGACTTCTTCAAGAAATCATACGAGAAGACATATTTATTTCGCTGTCGCCTATACCCTGAGAGAATCTTCAGGTCTGCACTTCTTCGAGTATACAGTCTCTCCCGTCAGGACACCTTCTTAAACACTCAGAAGTCTTCCTGTTCTGACAGGATCTAGTTTGTTCTCACTTTCCACCCCCATAGCGTTGTCGTTCGTCATGTCCTGCTTCGTCACTTTTCTCTTTTCCACCCTGATCCCGAGACACGGAAAGTGTCCTGTGACCCCAACCCCTTCCTGTTGCTTACAAACGTGAAAAGAACCTCTGGGGTCTACCGGTGCGAAGTCACCTCCAGCCTGACGTTTCTAATAATTTCGACAGCATCAACTGCAAACACAGCAAATGCTACACATGTGCCTATGTCATCCTGACCTGGTCTGTCACATTCCCCAAAAGCCACCTTCACCATTGAGGAGAGCTTCACATGTGTGTCCCGCAACGTCATCTATGCCATCAAATGCAAACGTTGTGCCATGACATATATAGGTGAAACTGGAACATACCGATTCTGTGAACATCTGTATAGCGAAAAAAACCATTCGGGTTATCCTGTAGATGTCAACTTAATGATATGGGCCATCTGGGCGCACATGCCATTAAGATTACGGCCATTAAGTCGTGCTTCTCTGACGACCGTATCTGTCTTGCGTTTGAGAACCATTAAATTTACCAAATATGGCACTCTTAAACACGACGTCATCAATGCGCGTCTCTTGTATGATTCTAATTGTTCCATAGTTTCTGTTTGTTTCGTGTCCCATGTATATAGTTATTTTTGTATATTCCTTATCCAGTGTCGTTTCACCTCTTTCGGCCAAACTACATTACAAATGCCAATGTTAAAGTCCATATCCTTACTGTCCGTTTTCTGTTGTACGTTTTAATTTTTGTCTTGATAAAGGCCTTTTGGTTGATTTGTGTGTGCTATTATGTGTCTTTAGTGATTAGCAAAACTTCATTACCCTATTTATGGATTTACCTGCTGCATTTCAGTTTTGCTCACTCTCAGTAAGTACATATTACTGAAAATGTTAGACACTTTTTTTATATTTCATTATTTCCAGACAAATAGTAACAGCTTAGAAAATAGATCTCTGTGTGTAGAATTCCAAATTCCAATATCGCTTGCTACATTATCGTATTACTTTCGTCTTTTCTGTAGATAATATATGCGGATGTTTCAAGAATAGTGTTTATCCCTGGATATTATTGGATAGAGTGTCGCTAGACTACTGTGTTCTTAAGTGCAAACGTCAACAAAACCCAAGTTCCATAGTTTCGTACATTGTTGTGGTGCTGTTTGGTGCGTTAGTTGCACACTGTTTGCACTAACATATTATTTTACAATGCGTTGTGATGTGATTTTTATTCAATTGACTCTCGGATAAAATGTATATGCTGTCTGGAATAATTTAATGTTTGACCTGGCAGAAGAAAATCAACATCATCTTCATCATCTGCAACAACAAATTCAAATTCGTCACCTGAACCAATCATCTCCAATGAAGGAAGAGATACTCAATGGTCCACTGAGCAGTATTAGGAATTGGATGCAGCCCACAGTTGTGGACCCATCCATAACCAAGTAAGAAATATGTATATCCTCGTCGGTTCCTCTGTTTATGTTTAGCGTGTGTATATTGTGCATTCTATTGCGTCTGCTATGCAACATCAAAGAGCAAAATGTTTAAGAACCATCATCATCGAGTGACATATTCTTTCCATAACGTAGTCTTCTTTATGGACCTAATGAATACATTGCGATATTGGGCTAGTTGACCTATATCTTACAGACACATGTTTAAACAGATTTGTCATTTGTCCATCGTCGTCTTGGACGACCTATTCCTCTGCTGCCATTTACTCTGTCTTCTGCTATTAGTCTTTCCATGTTGTTATGTCTCTTTACATGACTAAAAAAGTTTAGCTTTCTTTTTATGATGTTACTGATTAAGAACCATATACTGCTAAATAGAACGAGAAAATATTAATTCGACGTTTCGGCTAATATTACTATTAAGTAACGGTCACAAAAGCATTTAAAATGGGGGAGTGGATGAAATGAATACACTACATTAGTTTGTAGTAAGTATGAATGCTGTAAAACTGTAGTATAATAGTATTACTTCTATAAAATACAAGGTCGATCAGTTTTACAAAGAACCCACCGATTAATTATAAGACTATTATGTACAGATATGAAAAAAATAAAGATAACAGGATTCAAGACAGCTTCTACGTTTCAAGTATAAAGTCTTTATCCAGAAAATACAAGAAGAACAGTGCACTACCGGTAACAGTATAAACAGTAATAACAGTAAAGATAAAGGTATTATCACAAAGCATTAGATGGTAAACATTTAATAGAAGAGACATCTAAGATAACAATGACGTATCTATACAAAAGTATTGTCCCAGAGATGCACATAAAAAGTAGAACTAAATAAAAAAAATACTATGCCTGAAACAACATGAACGACAACACGACAAAGAAGCCACCATCAAAATATAAATAAATGAATGATCTTCTTCTGCGGTCGTTCTCAAACTCCTGCAGATTAGCAAGATGTAGTTCGGAGAAAGGTATGCGTTGTGTCATGGTTTACAGCATTGCTGCGATAAATGAATGATCTGTGTTAAGATCTTATTGCTTAAGGGGGTCATTTTGCAATATATAGCGATTTTCAAGGACAAATCTAACTCTATGGTCAATGGTGATTCAAGATTTTATTGCGGTGGCTTGAATATAACGGGAACCACGATGATCAACGCCATTGAAATGCATAACGACAGGTGTAGACCATCTGTGGTTAATGGCATGAAGATGTTGGCAGAAACGGTCTCTTAGTTTTATGTCAGTTTCACCTTTATACTTCATATCACATTGTTTACAAATGATAACATAATTTACGTCACGGGAAAAAAGAAGCTTTGCACGTAGATCCCACAACGGCATTTACGTTATTATTTGTTGTTAGTTTTACGCAAGAATTTAATTGTTACATTAGTTTGGGAGGTAACATTTGTTTCACATTTTTAAGTCTTACAATTTTCGGGATAGGCGTTCAACACTTTTTCTTGTTTCTTTTCAACTAGTGAGGCAATTTGTCAGTTGATATAGCTTGCATTTTTGCCCATGACAAAGGCCATTACTAGAAACTTCGATTTAATTTCTGCGTTCTATAAATCTACTTTCGTTTATGACGTCACATCTCACTATTTGTAAAACTTATTACTACAAGAACTTTATCTAATGCCAAGAACGTAAACACGTTTTAGAAAAGGTGGGGGTTCGCCTAAAAAGGTGTTTCTTCGTTTTCGCTGGATTTCCGGTGACTTTAAGAAGGGGGGGCGGGAAGGGTGAACCACAAATTGGGGGGGGGAGGGAGGTGTTGAGTCACATGGACTTCAATTTATAATTGTACTTTTTTCTTACGTTTTGAAACTTAATTTTTTGCAAAAAATCTGAGTAATTATTCTCCGATCACACAGACGCTGATATGGATTTCTGGAATGAAATGTGGTCACCCACCGATTGAGCTTGTCCGTCAGAACTGTTACATATAGCCATGTTTTCTTGTGATGTCGTACAATGGAATGTTCTGTAAAATATGTTCTGTTTTTTTCTGTAGATTGACCAAAGGGACAATTCTGCTTCTGAAATTTAGCAGATATGTAAATGTTGTTTGAATTTATCTGAAAGTGAACTTTTGACATAGATCTTGCGTTCAATTTTTGTAGTTGTGATGTCATATCACATATACAACATTAATTCACAATTATTAGGTCAATTTTCACCACATTTAGTATTTTTAGAGTTTCCAATTTCTGTAAATCATATAGGAAAAAGTATCGGTACATGTTTGTTAATGTGCCATACAATTTTTTGTATCAAGATTGAATAGGAAAGACGGATGTCGTCTGTTTTACAAACGCGTTGTGTACAACGCTGTAAACTCGTTTTCTTAAGAACGCGCTTGTAATATCGGTAGCTTGTTCTTTTACTCAGAGATTCATTAGTGCTTAGACTGGATAATTGAGAAGAGTTGTACTGGAGTGTTGTGAGTTTCAGAAGATAACTCTTACGAGATAATTCGTTGATTAATTCGTTGAGATAAAACAAAATCAGCTTGTGTGGCTTTTTACTAACATAAACGACAACGGAACAAGTATGGATTATATAGTGTAATAATATATAGTGTAATATTAAAATATATTGTGTAATATGACCCTGTCATTAGAGGTGAGAAAAAGAGTTCTGCAGTGCTATATAACTCATATACTAACATATGGATACGAGTCTTGGACAATAAACAAACTGGAAAGTGGGAAATTAGAGGCAACAGAGATATATTTCTATAGAAGAATGCTGAGAATATCATGGACTGCCAGAAAACTATTGTGGAGGTGTTGAAAGAGTCAAATGCGAAACGGACCTTAATCAATAATATAAGAAAAAGACAATCTTCATTTTTTGGCCACTTCACGAGACAAGGAGGTTTGGAGGACATAGTCACAACAGGCAAGATTGAAGGCAACAGAGACAGAGAGCGACAACGGGAGAAAATATTTGACAGTTTGACAACCTGGCACGGCAGAGAAACAACAGCGAGCGTGATACATAATACTGGAGACAGAGAGCCGTGGAGAGCTATGATCGCATACGCCAGTCGGCATGGCACATAATGATGATGATATATCTGTAACGAACCAGAGAGAAAGTAAATGTGAATGATGAACTGTTACTTCCAATATCATTTCTAGTTATGCGCCTTGATATTGCAACAACAACAAAATGACTATACTTTGAGGAGAATACGTTGTTAGCTTGTGTTGTTCGTGAGCAACAGCATGCCTATGGATGATTCATGTGGTCAACATTAAGCATGCCAGCGTTAATTCCCAGAAGATCTTGTATTCCTTTCATTAGGTCTGGTCAACTTAGTTCCGTTGGTGATTATTAAATTATTATATGAAATCAGCGCATACCACTAGATATTAATGATGTAAGGTTAGAAGTATATATATATATATATATATATATATATATATGTATGTATGTATGTATGTATGTATGTATGTATGTATGTATGTATGTATGTATGTATGTATGTATGTATGTATGTATGTATGTATGTATGTATGTATGTATGTATGTATGTATGTGTGTGTGTGTGTGTGTGTGTGTGTGTGTGTGTGTGAACAACTCCGTCTTTATTGTTTGCTATAGATGTCTAAACTACATGACGGATACGGTCGAAATTTGACACGATTATAAATTAGGTCAATTTATGCGCGCTGACTGTTGTAAACAATTTTAAAAGTTGTTGATCACTGTTCTATAGTGGGGTGCGAAGGGAACGCATTGCTCTAGGCGGACCCAGGGTTAGCAGATAACCAAGATCCCAAATGTACCTCCACGCGGTGCACCCTGGAAACAGAAATACAGCAGCTCGAGCTGATTCTGGCCAAATCATTTGGGGATCGTGTCCGAGAATGTGGAGGTAGCACATGGAAAGAGATTTGACTGCAAAAGAGACAGACAATATCTCCGACACCACCAGCATCACCACATATAGCGACACTGTCGACATACAGTGAAGCAGGTCAGTCCAGTCCGAACATTGGAGGGGCGGCCAATGTAAAATGCACGTAAAGGTAGATGCATGGCGAGACAAATAGATTTCATACCGAGTACAATGAAACAATGAAAGGGCAGAACAGCGCTAGAGGGCAGCGCGAACTGCAAATAGAAAGTGAAAAGTCTCTAGGAAAGGTGAACTACAAGCTCCGTCAGCTCGAGACTAGCATCTAGTTACCCGTGTTCCTTACAGACAGAGACCCAGACCCATCTATTGGTGGCTGGTAAAGCAAGAAGACCTAATCCAACTCTAATGTCGAGCCTTCCTAAACCGGAAATATGCTCGCGAAGAGAAAGGGTTCTGTTCCCGATGGGCTTAGGCAAGAAAGGGACAACGATGGTAGTCCTGGTCCAACTCTACTGTCAAGGTTTCCTATACCAGAAGTACACTTGCAGAGAGAAAGGGTTCCGTACCCGATGGGCTCAGACACAAAAGGGACAACGATTTAGCCCTGGCCCAACTCTACTGTCAGGTTTTCCTACACCGGAAATACACTTGAAGAGAGAAAGGGTTCAGTACCTGATGGGCTCAGGCGCCATTGGGACAAGGACGCTCAGCTCTAGAACGCCTTGCTCTCAAACGCGTGGTGTGAGACTCGAACTCGGACAAGGGGTACACGATGTCAGTGAATGACACCTTGGCTATGAGGGCGAAAGAGCCAGGGTCCAACTCCTCTGTTGAGTTCTTCCCCTTAAGGAACCGGGCTCACGGATGATAAACGGTTCAGTACCCAATGGGCACAGGCACAGCACGTCCAATTACACGAGGCAAGTTCATAGACAGTGGAACACCTCGTACGAGTCAGACGAGAGCAAAAATCGTCTGGGCGAAGAGTCGCCACTACGCGTGCCTGGAGACAGATATAGAGGCTGTCACAGGCTAAGGGTAGCCCACCCGAATTGTCAAGGCATGCCGAAATCGGATGTGCTAGGCCTACAAGGCGCATAACGGTGGCACAACGTAATCACGCTCCTGCGGAAATCGCACGGATATCCGTGATGGTTACAATGGAGCGAACGCAAAACAAACAAACAAACTGTTCTATAGTCCTGAAAAGTCATTTTAAATAATTGGTTAACTTATGTACCTTTGACTATTGTATACAGGTCAAATAAACAAAGCAAGTGATAGGTCTAGAAAAAATAATGTTGCATTCTCAACTCATTCGATGATTACTCTCTTTCAGCAGTTTAACTAATTTGTATCCTTGCCTTTCTGCTAATGTCGTTTATACATTTGTCTATGATGCAATGATAAAAGTTTTCACATCTGTCTATCTGTTCTTAAAATCAAATTCATCGTTCGTAAATAACGGCTGTGGTGAGAATACAACACCACAATATAAAAGAGCTACTTTTCGTTCTTTGTTATCTATCCGCATTATCTCAGTTCTTTACGAGTACGGCATTTAAACTTATTTTTACTACGAGTTTACTATATTCGTTACCAGAGAGAATTGATTTTTTTTTAAATAGGTAGAAATTTAAACAGATTGTCTGGCTCTGTGGCGAAGTGGTACAGAGCCCGTCTGTGACGGCAAAGGTACCGAGTTCGATCCTCACCACAGTGCATCCGGACCGTTCAGAAAGCAATGGCAACCTACTGAACGTATTTATATTGCCTAGAAAATCACCACAGCCAACAAATGCTGGGTTGATAGCTACGTCCTGGATAGGATATGCTACCAATTTTTTAAACAGATCTAAGTCGTCGGTGTATCAGAAGAATATTTCAAGTCTGTTATTTTCTATCAAATGTATGGTTCGTAGAAACTCTTAACATCCTTTTATGTTGTCAAGATATCTTTATCATCATTTGATACTTACATGTTTCATAATACTAATATTTTCGTATTTTCACCCGAGCTGCGCCGGGTATTACGTCTGGTAATACAAACAAGTACTATAACTATAATAGATAATTCATAAATTTACTATAGTACACACAAAAACATACCGGATCTTGGGGCGGATGTCTCATATTTTCTAAACAGATATGTGAGCATGAACACTAAAACTGTACTATATAAAAGGATCATTATACCATCACTATGTCACCAATGTCAAACATGGACACTAACAAGAGAATTTAAAAAAAAACTTGTTACAACAGAAATGACTTGTCTACGTAATATCCTCAGAGTAACAATAAGAGACAGAATAAGAAACAAAAACATAAGATTAACAAACAATACATATCCTGGATTACACCAGAAGACAACATATTTAGTGGTTTTCGCATGCTTCCAGACTACCATCAGACAGTGCCACTAAAAGAAAGCAAGACTATACAGATACGATGGATACAAAGCCAGGGATAGACTTTGTAAACGATGGATTACAGAAATAAAAGAGTCTGCGAAAACAACGATATATGAATCACACAAAAAGGCCATCTGTAAAGAACTCTTCTACCCCTGACCCTGCAAGGCATGAAAGCGTATAAAGAGAAAAGAAAGAAGAATGTATAACATGAATATTGTTGAAGCCAGATGTTTGCTCTACAAAATGTCAACAACGACACAGAGAATTGTGTTCTTTTGATTATATCTCGTTTGTCTGAAAGAGCATGAGAACGAATCAGAAGAAAAACAAATATAACATTCATTATTGTGTGTGTGTGTGCGTATGTGCGTGCGTGCTGCGTTGCGTGCGTGGGAGCGTGGGTAGGTGGGTGTGCTTTTAGTTTGGTTTGCTAATACATTCCAAACAATCACCTTTCCAACTTTCTTTACTTTTCTCATGTGTATATTGGTGTGTGTTGGAAGTGCAATAATCCGTAATCAGGCAGCGCATAGGCAGTAACAAATATCACGAGGCAAGTATAGCTCAGACAGCGCATAGACAATAACAAATATCACGGGGAAAGTGTTGGTCAGGCAGCGCATAGACAGTAACAAATATCACGGGGAAAGTGTTGGTAAGACAGCGCATAGACGTTAACAAATATCACATGGAAAGTGTTGGTCAAGACACCGCATAGACAGTAACAAATATCACGGGGCAAGTATAGCTCAGACAGCGCATAGACATTAACAAATATCACAGGACAAGTGTTGGTTAGAAAGAGAAATGTATTTAAGAATCAAGAAAAGGAACACATATGTTAATTGAATTGGCTTGACTCAGCATCTATGGGTGGGTAATTTTTAAAAAAAAACAAACACACTAGTTGTACAAAATAACACGGGAAGAATGGAGTGTCCAAACAACGGCCCTGGAAAGAGTAGGTATATAATATCCACAACTTTGGCACTCTATGACTATTTGATATTTATTGAAGCCACCGGGCAGACGGTTTTAGAACTTTCGTTTACAATAGACTAACTTAATCTTGCCGCTAGACGTGAGGTGGTTGATTGGGAAGGGGGTAACTGTTGAGCCTTCTTTTTTTTCCATGGCACACAACATATTCTTAGTTTATGAAAAAATGGTAAATTGGAGAACATATTTTTATTTACATTGTATTTGAAAAAAAAACATACATGTTTTTACAGTTTTAAATACAAGCAGAAAAGCAAACAAATGATGTATCACATTGAATTATTCAGGGACACATTTAAAAATATCTGACTTTACAGGAAAATAACTCTTAAAATTGTGAACACAAAAATAACTAAGATATATTAGTCCAATTGGTTTTTTATTAAAAAGAAAAAAAATCTGCCGAAGACGGATGTGTCGGGCCATAGGCGCAAATAAAACGGTGACACAACGCATTTCCACTCTCGGGACTAAATCCATCTGACAGTCTAATCTAATCAAGAGATATCCAGTGGGAGTTTGAGAATGAATGATGAAGAAGAAGAAAAGAAAAAAAAAGAAGGAACTACTGTACATGAAATTTAGGGCTAATGCTAGTTTTGTCTGCGATGGCCTCATTCCACGTGTTCTCATTGCATGCCTTACAAACGATGTCTGCTTCTACTTTCTCACTGTCAGTTCAAAACACGTGGTACTGAAGTTTTGCAAATAATTTAAATCACGCAGAAAAAAAACACATACAATTGACGTTAACACCAAAAGGCTCTTATCAAGAACAACATATACCACAGCACGATTAAAAGACAGCGCAGTTTGTGAACACAACACTGCACAACTAATATAAACACAGAAATAATAAGTAAAGTCTCCGTCTCCACGCTTGTGAGTCGTTTTGGGAATGTGATGTTAAGTCTGCCGCCTTATTTTCTCGGGAGATCTGGTACTAATTTCCTTTGGCTGAATAGACCTAAGAGCAGTTGGTGACTTTAAAAAATCTATCCAGTTAGATTGAAAATTGAACTTCGGAACACCGGATTGGGAAACAATGTAAACAAATAACTACTTAGATGAGGTCAATAATAGATGAATAGACTATTATGGGTTATCTCCATTAAATCGTTTCTACATGAAATCACATAATCATAGAACATTCTAGACCTGTCACGCCATTTCACAGCATTTCATGTATTTGCTGAAAACTTACAGTTGCTAAGTTGGAAAGTCGAAAAGTCGTAGCGGGTTGACATCATTGTTTTCTGGTTTCCCTATATATAATCAGTTCACCTCAATGAAGCGGTGCGTCGCCTACATATAGTACCACTAACATCATCTAGCTATGTAGCGGATTCGAAAATAGTCGCGACCTCTTGACGACTACGCCAGGGAAATCCTCGGAAAAAAACCTACCATTGATAGTCATAACGTGAAATAATATCTTGTTATCAAACTACAGATCGTTACACTCAGTTCTTTTCCGCTACAGTGTTGTCCGTGATTAGCTTCCGTATAAGACAGCAAGAAAAAAAAGTAATTATATATATACACACACACACACACATATATATATATATAGTAAACATTTATATCTCGGAAGTTGAGATTCGCTGAATCACAGCGACCATTATTGTTTATGGTCGAAGCACTCTGGTATAACTAAATTGGACTCACGCCATCAGTTGAAAGGAACTTACCTCACCTCAAGGGGTACATATTAAATGACTAAAATGACTAATTGTAAAATTTAAAATTTCCAGTTGTGAAACTATGGAGAGTTTCAATATATAAGTGTTAATTTCTTATCTTATCACCCAGCACCGGCTTGAGCCGATCACACTTCGAGAAACAGCCCCCAAGTAATCTCAGAAAAAGCAACTTCTTTCATTTCGTTCTGGCCTTGTATGACCGGCATGGGCAACCTGTAGAAGTGGAGAAAACGACTTTTGTCGACTTTATAGAAAAAGAGCAACTTGCGGTAAGTTAATAGGTTGTTTCTTGTCAGCTAAATAAATCCACATCATCAGTATCATTATCATCACCATACACAATAACTTTTACATCTCTCTTCGTGGAGTCTGACTGAAGATGTCCAATCTCGCAAGTCTACTTCTTTTACAACAAACAACAACAACAAAAACCCATAACTCATTAGGGTCGTTGGGTTGTCACTCTGGAAATATCAACACAAGAATTTCGCCATGTCTCTCTGTTATCAGTTCTTTGAGTGTGGAGAATCTTAATCCAGTTCAGTCTTTAATATTATCAATCCATACTTTCCTATGACCTCCTCTTCTTCTTTCTCCCTTAACTGTCCCCTGCAAATATATTTGGAAGGAGAGTCGTGTCTCATCACGTGGTCAAACCACACACGTTTGAGTCGCTTCCCTGCTGCTATGAGATCTTGTTGGCCTGCAAGAGTGTTTATTTTGCTTCTCACGTATATGTTAGTTTTATTTTTTGTATAATGGATACGTAATATTCGTCTATAGCATTTGTTTTAAAAGCCTGTATTCACCTGTTTCTGCTGTAATTGTCCAACTCTCACATCCGTTCAAAAAGTAAGTATTATTAAAGATTTATATAGGTCTATTTTCACTGCTGTGCTTACTCTGCTCTATGTTATTTAATCTGGAAATTGCAACCGATGATATTTCAAGTCTAATCTTCATTTCTCTGGTAATGCTTCCATAGCTAATCATATAAGATCTTAAGTATTTAAAGGTATCAACTTCTTCTAGTTTCTGTCCATTCACCCAGATGTTAGCAGAAGTTGTGTTGTGATCTCTGCCATTATTTTGTTTTTCTCGATGTTTGTTTCCATATTATAAGTTTACAAGTTTTTTCAATTTTAGAAGTAAGTTCTTGACGTCCTTTCTCAACGCCAGCCATAATATCAATGTCATCTGCAAATCGCTGGTTGCACAGAGGGCGGCCACCCCACCGATTGAGATTATTGTTTTATAGTTCTGTATTGTGTCTTGCAAGATGTATTCCAAGAAAATATTGAATAACTCTAGTGATAATATGCAATCTTGCACAATATGCTGCTTTGCTTACAACAACAGGACAATGCTTCTTTTTAAATAGCGCGTGTCCATCGTTTTATAGGTCTGCACTTCCCAGGCTATCGTCAAAGCATTATCTTTCCTTTCAAGTCACTTTACTAGGTGTTTTCCTAGTTGACACCCGTACTACATTTACGTGGCCCATTAGAGTAGTAGTAAGCGCTGATACGATACCCTTCTCTTTTTGAACTGCCGTCACTGATCTGATAGAATCTCACCGAAGACGGATGTGTCAGACCATTGGCGCAAATAAAACGTTGACACTACGCATTTTCATTCTCTGGACTACATCCTGCTGGAAACCTAGCAGACATTGTTCTGCTACAAGAGATATTCAGCGGGAACTTGAGGATGAACTCTGAAGAAGAAGATCTGATAGAATGACATTCAGAGACCCATGCAACAGGCAGATGTGTGGTAATTCATGTGAAACTAATCTGTCACAATTTAACAAATAGTGACTTATATTTTACTTTAGTGAACACCTCTCGCAAAGGTCACATCCATGTAGTACGGTTATTAACGGGGAAAGAACCGAATACTCAAATGCGATATTAATGTAGTCAAACTATGTCTATAATATTAATGTTGATCTATTTCCTTGCATATTCAGATGTTGCAATGTTGTCCCTTTAAAAGCCCCATCATATTTCAAGGTTTTCTTCCACTACACATCGCTTGAGTCTCACGCCATTTATACAGTACCGTGGACTCGTCGAGGTTCGTCCTTGTAACGTGATCCTATTTGACTTTTCTCGCGATTTTCATTTGCTGACAACACAAATTATACATAGGTTGACCATTTGGAGATCTAGACAATAGTCAAATAGCGTCACTTTCGAAAGATGATTTATGGAGAGTCCGCATGACTGTGTAACTGACGAGGAACTCATTTCACATTAAGTCTCCATTGTCTCATATTGCAACCAAGTCATTATATCCTTTTGTATGTTTTTCAGTAGTTGCTAATTTGATCCTATAATTCTGAGCATTTAGTAATTTGATTTGTTTTGTTCTTCTACTCATTTCATTCTTTAAATCGTGTTATTTAAAAGTAAGTTCGCAAGAAAATAATTCTGCTTTTCTTTGTAACTTTACATAGGTTTTTCAATTTGATTTTTGCATTATTTTATGATCTAGTTAATGTATTAAGAAAATTATTGATCGCACACATAGTTCAAATGTCATTTCCGAGTATTAACACGGACGCGTTGTTCAAGTGAAAACTACCTCTGCTATAATTACTATCACAAAATGTGTACTTTCCAATTAATTTTGAAGTTCAAGAACTTCTGCTTTCTTTCTGAAACTTCTGCAGATCCTGTCGCTCGCGTGTCAACGGGGCTTGAAAGTGTGCAAAGAATAGCAACACTGTTTACCTTCAATGTATGTTGTAAGAAGTAATTAAGGGGGCCTGGGGTGGAGTTAGCTCTTTCATCCTATATAAGGTAAGAGTGACCAAGTTTCCATGTTTAAACTCAGGCGTGTCAAGTTGAAAGTCGAAAATATCGCAGCATAGCTGAAAAAACAAACAAACGGACGACATCCTGATAATTTAAAAATTATAAAGAGGAAGAACAAGCAGGGTATGGTCAGAAGAAAGGAATGTGTTGTGTCATGGTTTACAGCTCAGCAGTGATACCTGCGTCTTTCAGCCTGACACATCCAGTTTCAGCATTTATTCTGGTTCACATTGACCCTATATGAGATGAGACAGCCAACGTCACTCCCAAACTTCCTTAATTGTCTCGTACGACATGCTTGGCACGTAATAATATAACTATTCTTTGTTCCCTTTATGGGCATAGACAACACATGAACCAATTTGAAAATATCGTGAGTAAATCTGTTCTGATACACTAATATTCTAGATAGAATAATATCGTGAGTAAATCTGTTCTAATACTCTAATACTCTAGATGAGAAAATATCTTGAGTAAATCTGTTCTAATTCACTAATACTCTAGATATAATAATATTGTGAATTAATCTGTTTTAATACACTAATACTCTAGAGATAATGTTACTCAGATAATGCTAGAGCTGATATTTCTCACGGATTTCTGTTCAATAACTGTTATCAAATGAGATTTGACTTTTCTATTTAAAAGAAAAATAACACTCATAATAGATCTGCTTATATGTTTATTATGTATGCCCTTGTGGATTCTCAGAAAGTGAAAGTAATCCAACTGTGGTATCCTTGTGTATCATTCTTTTTGGAAGGAGAATGAGTTCCTCTAGATCTTCTTGATTGTTTGCCCAGATCCCTCCAATCAAAGTAGTGTAGAATGCCTTGCCCAAAACTCTCCAATAACAGTGGTGTGGAGTGCTTTGCCGAGAGTTCTCCAATCAAAGTAGTTATAAATTGTTAGGAACTCACTACTACCTATAACAAATTGTTGGGAACCCACTACTACCTAAAACAAATTGTTGGGAACCCACTACTACCTAAAACAAATTGTTGGGAACCCACTACTACCTAAAACACATTGTTGGGAATCCACTACTACCAAACACAAATTGTTAGGAACCCACTACTACCTAAAACACATTGTTGGGAACCCACTACTACCTAAAACAAATTGTTGGGAACCCACTACTACCTAAAACAAAATGTTGGGAACCCACTACTACCTAAAACAAAATGTTGGGAACCGACTACTACCTAAAACAAAAAGTTGGGAACCGACTACTACCTGAAACAAATTGTTGGGAACCCACTACCTAAAACACATTGTTGTGAACCCACTACTACCTAAAACACATTGTTGAGAACACACTACAGCCTAAAACACATTGTTGGGAACCCAGTACTACCTAAAACACATTGGTTGGAACCCACTACTACCTAAAACACACTGTTGGGAACCGACTACCTAAAACACATTGTTGGGAACCCACTACTACCTAAAACACATTGTTGGGAACCGACTACCTAAAACAAAACCGCGTTATACATGACCAATATCGGACTGCATGCGCAATGACTGATCGCAGAAGAGAAGAAGCTACTTTAGAAATCAACGAAAATTCCCCCGTGGCTTCCTGTTCTCAGCCGCTTGTACTGTGTGAAATTATATTGTGTCTAGAAGTTTCAATTGGAATAATCGAACTACACCTGTTTGGTCATATAAAGAGACACAACTGTTTAGAAAGACAAATAATGGAGGGAGTAGCTCCTGGATTGAGGAGAAAGGGCAGCGCAAGAAGACGACGGACTGGCGACATGAAAGATAACATGAATACGTTGTTGGAAAATTCAAGCCGCCAGGCCCAGGACAGAGATGGGTTCAGTGAGTTAATTGGGAAGAGAACGTTCTGGAGAGAATACGTCACATGACATGCATTCATTTTATTTTTTATCAGTCCTGTATTGTAATGAAAATAATGTTCATAATAAAAACATAAATTTGAAGAAAAAAATATATAATACGAACAATGCTGCCAACTGTAACAACTGTTTGTAGGTTTTCTCCCTGCCACACGGCTGAAAAAGTAGTGGTTAGGTTAATTTGGGGGGTTTAAAAGTGACCGGGGGGGGAGGTAAGGTTTTTAACAAATGTCCTAATGGAGTGTAAGCAGGAAACGTTTGGGAACCACTGGTATAAAATGATCGTCATTGCTGTACTTATTCTGCCTTTTCATATGGCATTTAATCTGATCATTGCAGTTGAGGCTATTTCATTTATAATCTTCATTTTCTTTAGATTAGTAATTCGTTTATGTAACAAGTGTCAATGGTCTGTTCAATACGTTATGATGACATTGTCAATCAATATTTGGAAACGCAATCTACTGATTAATCTCTCTTCTAATTAATCGCACCAAATCATTGACCTTAGTCATTCATTGATTCTTCAATTAATGCATTACTAAATTAACCATTTTCAGGACAGCGATTCTCAAAAGACAAACAATGGTATCCACTATCGTCTGTTACTACTATACGCAAACGGTAAGCGACACAATAGATTTATTTCAGTGTTATTTCACATGTTGGTGATGCAATCTCACTATTTCAGTGTTATTTCACATGTTCGTGATACAATCTCAATATTTCAGTGTTATTTCACATGTTGGTGATACACTCATTATTTCAGTGTTACACTCATTATTTCAGTGTTATTTCACATGTTGGTGATACAATCTCAATATTTCAGTGTTATTTCACATGTTGGTGATGCCATCTCATTATTTCGGTGTTATTACACATGTTGGTGATACAATCTCATTATTTCAGTGTTATTTCACATGTTGGTGATGCAATCTCATTATTTCAGTGTTATTTCACATGTTGGTGATGCAATCTCATTATTTCAGTGTTATTTCACATGTTGGTGATACAATCTCATTATTTCAATGTTATTTCACATGTTGGCGATACAATCACATTATTTCAGTGTTATTTCACATGTTGGTGATACAATCTTATTATTTCAGTGTTATTTCACATGTTGGTGATAAAATCTCATTATTTCAGTGTTATTTGAAATGTTGGTGATAAAATCTCATTATTTCAATGTTATTTCACATGTTGGCGATACAATCACATTATTTCAGTGTTATTTCACATGTTGGTGATACAATCTCATTATTTCAGTGTTATTTGAAATGTTGGTGATAAAATCTCATTATTTCAGTGTTATTTCACATGTTGGTGATACAATCTCATTATTTCAGTGTTATTTCACATGTTGGTGATACAATCTCATTATTTCAGTGTTATTTCAGATGTTCGTGATACAATCTCATTATTTCAGTGTTATTTCACATGTTGGTGATACAATCTCAGTATTTCAGTGTTATTTCACATGTTGGTGATACAATCACATTCATTGTTTCATGATTTGTGTTTGCTTCAGCTGCGCTATCATCCTTTGAATAATATCATTATAAGATTTTAGTTATTGTTAACGTTAAACTGTTTTCTGTGTCCACTAAATTCATGTACAGGACTGTAGATACAGCATCAGTAAGTGAGAGAGAGAGAGAGACAGAGAGAGGGGGGGGGGAGGGGATTGCAAAAGAAAAGTCATCCACCAATTTTCGTGTAAGATTGTACATATTGATGAGAGTTTTGGGGAGCCGCTTTGCAAAATCGACACTGGTCATTTGTACCTGCATTATTGCTAAATGTTTAGTACTAAAAGTAATGTTCTGACTTCTAAATAAAAGGGATGATTCTGGTCCACAACTCATAACGAGTGCAAAACCTCCGTACTAAACATTATTTAACATAACGAGTGTAAAACCTCCGTACTAAACATTATTTAACATAACGAGTGCAAAACCTCCGTGCTAAACATTATTTAACATAACGAGTGCAAAACCTCCGTGCTAAACATTATTTAACATAACGAATGCAAAACCTCCGTACTAAACATTATTTAACATAACGAATGCAAAACCTCCGTACTAAACATTATTTAACATAACGAATGCAAAACCTCCGTACTAAACATTATTTAACATAACGAATGCAAACCTCCGTGCTAAATATTATTTAACATAACGAATGCAAACCTCCGTGCTAAATATTATTTACCATAACGAATGCAAACCTCCGTGCTAAACATTATTTAACATAACGAATGCAAACCTCCGTGCTAAATATTATTTAACATAACGAATGCAAACCTCCGTGCTAAACATTATTTAACATAACGAATGCAAACCTCAGTGCTAAACATTATTTAACATAACGAATGCAAACCTCCGTACTAAACATTATTTAACATAACGAATGCAAACCTCCGTACTAAACATTATTTAACATAACGAATGCAAACCTCCGTACTAAACATTATTTAACATAACGAATGCAAAACCTCCGTACAAAACATTATTTAACATAACGAATGCAAAACCTCCGTACTAAACATTATTTAACATAACGAATGCAAAACCTCCGTACTAAACATTATTTAACATAACGAATGCAAACCTCCGTGCTAAACATTATTTAACATAACGAATGCAAACCTCCGTGCTAAATATTATTTTCCATAATGAATGCAAACCTCCGTGCTAAACATTATTTAACATAACGAATGCAAACCTCCGTGCTAAACATTATTTAACATAACGAATGCAAACCTCCGTGCTAAATATTATTTACCATAATGAATGCAAACCTTCGTGCCAAACATTATTTAACATAACGAATGCAAACCTCCGTGCTAAACATTATTTAACATAACGAATGCAAACCTCCGTGCTAAACATTATTTAACATAACGAATGCAAACCTCCGTGCTAAACACTATTAAACATTATAAAAGTCATTGCATTAGTAAACGTGGTGCTTAATTTGTTATTGATTATTGAACAAATCTTTCAGTGTTTCCAGCAGATCCTAGACACACAATCTCATTCAGCAGATTTTGAAGATACTCTTGGTGTATGTAGCTAATTTATTAAACACATTACTCATTCATAGCAAAATGATCCATTAGCGATATTGAAGTCGGATATGTCAATTCGAAAGGCGAAGATATTGCAGTCAAGCTGTAAAACAAAACGCATTACGTTCTCTGGACTACATTCTTATAACCAACTGAAATGTGAGAACCATTGCAGAAGGAGTCTGTACTGAATTAAATAGGTTATATAGATCACGGCCTTCTGCACGTTTAGTATAGACCGTCGGCATTAGAAGAGTCTGTACAGAATAATAGTACGTTTCACCAGCTTTTCCCAACCTTAAAATAATGTATCTCAGCAAAAATATAACACATATAATTGAAAATTTTGTGCGTGAATTTGAAATGCTATAAACCCTCTTATTTTTTCCCCCATTAAAATGCAGAGATTGGTTTCACTTTTCGTTTATATGCGATATAGTTCGAAGTCTACTTGTTAGCATGCACCTCATACAAAAAATGGGGGTTTTCAGTCAATTATCAGACGCAATTTTCACATGATTTGTTTATCATACAATCGACATGATTTAATCATGAAATTGCATGATTCTATACTCTCGAACACAAGACATAAGGCGTTTAAAGATTGTATATTGGCGTCAACCTCAAATTCTCAGTCAGAAGTGTCTCAACGTAAATTGTGTAGTTAGTAGGAAAAATGAGTCTGCTTGTAACGTTTATGGCATTAAAGCAGATCACATACAAGATTTTAAAGTATTTCTGCAATGAAGCTACTCGAGGAAAACTTTATCATTCTATTTCAAACACAGAAAAGAGGACTATTCAAGCATTAGGGATAAGTAAGCCAACATTGAACCTTTAGATTGCAAACTATCATATGTTCTATTCAAGTTGTTTACACACGGAAATTAGGTCAAAATTAGTGGACAGTTTGACTTAGAATTGATCCGAAGAGAAATTTGCAAGAATATAGCGAATCATTACATGAAGAGTACCAAATCAATCAATCAAGTGCCATGCCGACTGGCGTAGGCGATCATGTTTCTCCACGACTCTCTGTCTCTTGTGTTGTCAATAAGCTCGGTTGGTGAGCTTCTATAGTGCCACGATACAAGCCCATCTAGTAACTTTTCTCTTTGTCGACCCCTATCTCTTCTCCCTTTGATCTTTCCAGTGGTTATTAAGTGTTCAAGCTGTGTTCTTCTCAGAACATGCCCTAAAAACCTTGACGGTCTGCCCCTAATGTTTGATGCAGAGTACAGAAAAGCACAAAAGAAATTCTACACAGGTGAAATAATTCATATCTCGGAAACATCAATTCTTAAACTTGCAAAAACATCAAAGAAATCCAATATAAATTCAACATAGGGTACCAGATATTATGATAGATTTCTCCTATTTAAAAAAACAAACATGTGAACATGAACACCAAAACTGCACTATATAAAACGATCATCATACTATCACTATGCTATCAATGTCAAACGTGATCAGTAACAATAAATGGAAAAAGAAAACTGTTACAAAAGAAGTGGCTTGTCTACGTAGAATTCTCGGAGTAACAATAATAGAATCAGAAATATAAACATCAGAATACTAACAAACACAATGCCAATCCTGGATTATATCAGAAGACAACAGACTAAGTGGATTTCATATACTTTTAAACTACTATCAGATGGTGCCCATCAAAAAGCCTTGTTATACGACACGATGAATAGCCAGGGGTAGACCAAGCAAAAGATGGATCACAGAAATAAAAGAATCAACAAAAACAAACATAAGGCAAGCACACACAAAAGCCATCTCAAGAGAATTTTTTTACCCCTACGCCGAAAGTCATTAAGGGATATAACGCGAAATAAAGAGCTGATGACAAGAATATTAGAGGAGCAACGTTCCAATATGATATCTATGAACCGCAAAGTGATGATACATGTAAAATAATTAGATAAATGAAGGCCCAGTTACGGTAGCGTACTAAATAGCAATGACAAATAGTGTTACAAGTATATCGTATACGGACTATTTAATAAATCATCTTCAACAGGTATTCACATGCAAACATGGTGGACATATTATTGTAATAGTAGACGCGTCTATGCCTAATTAACTCACAGAACCTGTGTCTGAAATGGTAAAACTTATTTTTTCGAGATAATAATTAGTATGTCGACAAAGATCAAAGGATTTAATTTTTGTATAAAAACTGGACATGATGCACAAATATAAAGTATAAATTTGGTGGGTCTAGCCAACAATAATATCGTATGCAAAAAATGGCATTAATACGTTAGACTGTTACTCAGATAATTACATTCGTTTGAGGGAAAAGCTAGTGAAACGTGCCATAAATAGGACTTCATTCGTGACGTTTAAAAAAAAAGAAATATTTTGAGTTTCATTGGTCACTATTTAAATGCTTAGAGTCGCATGCCAAAAATAGCCAAACCGACCAATGAAATTCGCGGTATTTCGGGTCATGTTTGCATTTTCCGTACAAAGGTCTTTTATACGGAGGATGAATATGCTGATACAACGGGTTAAAATATTTTCAAATGTGTGTTTAATAATATTTGAATCACATCTTGCATAGCACAATGCTATTCAACTTTTGTTGTACATGTTAATCACCGCTAAGCATCAAATCACACCGCCGCTACGATGTCGATGATCAGCCCTAGAACATTCTATTCCTTCACAAACTACACAATCAGGAAGTCTCTGTTTATTTCACACACTAAATGCCCCCGATGTCGAGGCTTGTAGCACATTATACCGTTAGAGTAACCGAATGGTGTCAAACGTCCATTGCCAGATGGAGTCATTGATAATTCATACCTTGTATAACGGTTTTCTCCCTGATAACAGAGCAATTGGTAAGTGAGGTGACAGTGATCTTAGCAAGCAGGAGCACTTTGCACGTGCGGGCATCCATTAGGTTGTGACCGATAGTGCTCGCGATCTTGAGCACATATTAATTTGTCTCGTAGAAGAAAGAGCTTTGTATCTCGGCGGTTTGTATGCGGGACTGTGATACATTAGTGAATGGGGGGACGGTTGAAAAGAGATAGAAGCAGGGTAGGGGATTTCTGTTAGCGAGCGAAAGGCAGGAAAGTAAAGTTCTGTTGTGGAAGATCTGTTTGAAGCTATTGTAGGATGTTAATTTCTATGTGTGGTGTTCTTGGAGTACACCACACTATTTAATTGAGAAGGGTGAAATACATATATGGAAAACTCGAGTGCAGTGAAGTAAATCCTCTCCTTTTTTAATAGAGATATATAAAATTATGGAGAGATTTCAATCATTTTTGGTTATTTTGCAAGCCTTATGCACACATTCAATATGCGTGAAAAATACGTATGAATTTAGTTCAACATTATCGTATTTTATCAATATATATTTCATTGGTGTGTCTTTGGTTCTATTTCTCAAGCGTTCATAATTCTACCTCTATGGATATTGTCTATTGTCTGTCCCCAGGTGAATGATGGTTGATCGCATTCACAATTGGCTTTAAGCGTAGGGGTTGGAGCTTAATCTGTCGTTCCAAGGCCAGATGTGTCGCTGTGGTTGCATTTGGCCCATGTGTGTTAAAGGCTTTCAATCCACCGTTTTCTAGGTCTATCTTTGGCTTTACGCACGGATATTCTTTTGATTCCTATGAGATGTGGGTATATAGAAGAATAGGGAGTGCATCATGGAAAGTGAGAAAACAAACAAAGAGGTACTAAAAACACTTAATATGAAGAAAGAATTACTAAGAGAAATAAACATCAGGCAGATAACATATTTTGGTGCAGAGACGGCACGTGATGATGATTATTCTTTTGTTATATGCTCTTATTTGGTTTGGGTTCCTTCTTCTAAGGTAACCGAACCATTTTACTTGCTGTCTCTCAATATGTTTAATATATGACATTATACCAACTCTTTTGCTAATTTCTTCATTTCTTATTTTATCTAGTTCGGTAACCATTGCAGATTCTCTCAAACACTTCATTTCCCATGTACAGATTTTCCTCTGCTGTGAGGTTGTCAAGGACCATGTTTGACATTGGTAGCAGAGTGTTGGTATAAACATTGTAGATATCTGTTTTTTTTTAAATTTCCATCTTGATCTTTGGGTGAAGAAGTAATGGTGAAAATGGGTAGGTTACTGTGTTTGTTTTCTGGCACCTTGCTTCTATTTGTCTAGTCTTCCATTTTCTGGAAAATTCTGCCTAGATATTGAAATTCTTTGGCTTGTTTCACTTGAGCGTTTTCTATTGTTATATCCATTGGTGTTGCTAACTTGCTAATTTTCCTAACTTCTGCTTTTTGTGCGTTAATTTTCATGTTGTACTTCTAATGCTAAGAGCAATGCATTGATGTGATTTTGCAAATTTTCCTCGTATTTGTATATTGTCGCTTGTATGGCTACTTACTATATTTTTGGTGACTTTCTTGGGAAGCTGTTAAAATGTGTGTGTGGGGGGGATGTGTGGGTGGTGGGTGGGTTTACCTATCTTTGGCTAAATTCCTAGTACTAAAAGTAGTTTTAATATTTCCTAGTTCCTAGTAGTAAAGTATTGTTCATATTTCCTAAATGAGGGGGAAGGGGAGAAATGGGTTAAACACCTTCTCACTCCGCCCTTTTATTTACGGGCTTGATATATATAGTAACCAACGAAAATCACGGAATTAATACAAATTGAGGGATTGTTTTGATTCTGCACTCAATCCTTTACTCTGGATAGCCACGGTTCATTTGTTCTTACCATAGTTCTCCTTGTCAAAGAAATATAATTTAGTTTATTGTCTACACTTCGCATCGATTTTGTTTTTGCACGGCATTATTTAATTGTTCCCTTTTGCTGTCCAAAAAGTTGTTGTCTTTTCAGTTATTACTGGTTCATTCTTTTTTTCTTCTTTTCGTTTTATATCATCCATTTGTGCTTTGTAGCAGTGTCAGAAATAGAAGAGCTCTCTGGAGATGTTTTTTGTTTTGTGTTCTTCGTATATGTTTGTTTTCGTTGACTCTTTTTTTTCTGTAATCCATCGTTTGCAAGGTATGCACCTGGCTTTGTATCCATCGTGTCTATGTAGGAATGCTTTTTGACAGACACTGTCTGATGGTAGTCTTGAAGCATGTGAAAATGATGTAATCTGATGTCTTCTGATGCAATTTGGTGGTTCGCAAGGACCGAATATTATAAAATGTATTGGAAATGACATTTATAGCCGTTATTCTCAGTGGGTATCGCTACTTAGAATATGCAATAGGCGATGCTAGTCAGGCGGTTACTGATCAACGACCGTCTAGGCAGATGAGTATTTTTAGAAAAACCATGCGCCTTGATGCTGGCTCTAACCAAACTTACTATTCACCTTTACTTCTACATTAAACACTATTTTATGTGTCTGTCCCATCGTTCAGATCAACTTCCTCAAACTAGACTTTGTAAAACTCAATGGTTGTGGAAATAAAGGTGCTTTGCCAAAAAGATACCGCGACATGTACAGGAAGGAATTTTGATTTACCTCAGAAAGAAATAATACTGTCTCCACCATGAATTAAACCAGGTACCACAAGGGTCTGAGAACGGCGTTCTAACAACACGGCGATGCTCTCCACTAGAATTGGCAACATATGGATATTTATAGTTTTTTTACCCTCAGTGAATGACCAGGAGTGTCAAATATTTTCAGTTTATCAGTAAAAGACATATTAAGATGATTTCAACCTCCAGGTTCTTACATGAATCTTCTCTCATTGAAATGCAGAAAACTCAAGATAATGAAAGAGAGGACAAGAATCAGAAGCACATATTGTTTGAATGTTGAAAACGCATTATGAAAACATACTGTAGTTTCTTAGAGATGATCTCACATGGTCCCAAATTTTTCTGGTGCGACTCCAATTTAATAGAAGCAAAGAGGCTCGCAGACTCGAACGATTTTATAATTGTCTTTTCATATGTTGAAAAAACTCAGAAAATAGTTTTTCAGTATATTATAATTCACTATAATTTTTATTTTAACACATTTATTGCGATGATTGTAATTATAACTGGTGAACAAGATTAAAATTTCACGGTTGAGTTTTCGCTAATACCATCTTCTTGCCCTTAATATTTATGGTTTGATATTTTGTCATTTCAAATAAAGAAGGGTTGAAAATGTACTCTCACAGAGATATGTACACGCATAGGGGAGTGAAACACAATGAAGACTGCTTTAAAATCAATATGTTTTTAGTTTAGAGAATCAGCCTACACTTCAAACAAAGAGGCCTACGTATCAAAAAAGAGGTTCTAACAACACTTTGTTATTAAGAAAAGATTATAAAAGGAACAAATATCAAGCAAATGTAATATTTTGAATTTATTAAAAGACATGATACCTTATTGAAGACCTTACTAGAGGATAAAGTCGAAGGGAGTCGAGCAAGAGGTAGACAGAGATACAAGTGGGAGTTTAACATCACGAGATAGAAAGGTTATAAGCTAGCAGAGGCACCACCAAGACAAGAGATAGGGGATGTTGGAGGTCTGTTCTAACCACCCTTCGTTGTAGAAACGTTGCTTAATGATGATTCTTTAGTTTACTATCTCAGTCGTCAATTTCAAAATCGTGAAATGTGGCAGAATTTCAATTTCACAGAAATCCTTCGCCACTCTATTTTGGGTCTCGACATATGGTTTGGGAATCTGTTGACAATCTCATGCCTTATCTATCTATCTAATCTATCTATCTATCTATCTATCTATCTATCTATCTATCTATCTATCTATCTATCTATCTATCTATCTATCTATCTATCTATCTATCTATCTATCTATCTATCTATCTATCTATCTATCTATCTATCTATCTATCTATCTATCTATCTATCTATCTATCTATCTATCTATCTATCTATCTATCTATCTATCTATCTATCTATCTATCTATCAATCTATCTATCTATCTATCTATCTATCTATCTATCTATCTATCTATCTATCTATCTATCTATCTATCTATCTATCTATCTATCTATCTATCTATCTATCTATCTATCTATCTATCTATCTATCTATCTATCTATCTATCTATCTATCTATCTATCTATCTATCTATCTATCTATCTATCTATCTATCTATCTATCTATCTATCTATCTATCTATCTATCTATCTATCTATCTATCTATCTATCTATCTATCTATCTATCTATCTATCTATCTATCTATCTATCTATCTATCTATCTATCTATCTATCTATCTATCTATCTATCTATCTATCTATCTATCTATCTATCTATCTATCTATCTATCTATCTATCTATCTATCTATCTATCTATCTATCTATCTATCTATCTATCTATCTATCTATCTATCTATCTATCTATCTATCTATCTATATATATATATCTATCTAGTCTGTCTGTCTGTCTGCCTGCCTGCTGCCCGCCTTCCCGCCCGCCTGCCCGCCCGCCTGCCTGTCTGCCTATCTGTCTGTCGCTCTGTCTGTCTGTCTATCTGCCTGCCTGCCTCCCTATCTGTGTGTCTGTCTGTATATATCTATAATCCATCTATCTAATCCATCTATATATCCATCCATCCATCCATCTATCTATCTCTCTGTCTGTCTGTTTGTCTGTCTGTCCGTCCGTCTGTCTGTCTGTCTGTCTGGTTATATGTCTGTCTATCTGCCCGTACGTCTGGCTAGCTATCTGTCTGTCTGTCTGTCTGAGTGTCTATGCATCTATGCGTCCGTCCGTTTTTCTGTTTTACGAGAATTTACAGAGTGGTATCCTCACCGCCACTGTGCAAACCTCTCGTTTCTGTGCAAGTTGTACATGCGTTATGAGCAAAGCAATTGGTAACGCATTAAAATATAACAATTAGAGACGAAATAACTATAATCAAATATTGAACTAAAATATCATCTGACATTCAGGACATATTAATATTTTATCACAATACATATATGCTTGTGGACTTAGCAGTATAAAAAAGTAAAGTAACCCATGACATTTATTAATGCTGTAGGGGTGTGAGATGTTAGCGATCTTACATTTCAGAAGCTCTGCAAATGAGGGCGGAAACCATCTCCTCTCCCTCGCAGTCTTTACTTCCCGGATTAATCCGGTACCCATTTAAGGCTGGGTCGACTCGGGAGCCGTTGCGATCTGAAAAATATTTCCACCTCAACTGGAGAGTGAACCCAGGACCACTCATATGCGAAACGAGTGCGTTAACCACTGCGCTACGCTGCTCCCTATTACACCATACTGATCTGTCACAGGTGCCTAGATGTACATTCTAAAAAGATTGTTGTACCACCTACATGTATGACTCTTAATAACTTGTTTGATTAATCTAACAAAATAAAATATATTCCAGGTATCAGACAAGAGCAGGATATGTACATTCGCCTTATCGACTCCGTCACAAAGCAGGTAACTAACTATACATCAGATATTTCTTGAATTACTAAATCACCGTTCCATCATTATTAGAACAACAACAATCTCTATCAGTATTAGTTTAAGTAATTAATTTAATTTATGGGGTATGGTCATTATTTTATATAACATAAGCATAGTTATGTCTAAAACTGATTTTACAAAGTGTGTTACTATAAATACTGGAGCGCCTGGCCGTACGGCTAGAACGCCGGCCTTAGGTTCCTGAGGTCCTGGGTTAAATCCACGGTTGGGACAAGGATTTTTGTCTTTCGGAGGTGCAACAAAAAATTCTTCCTGTACACGTCGCGGCGACAGCTTTGGCAAAGTGGCCTTTGTTTCCACAGCATTAAAAGCCTCCCTGCACTTCTTAACAGGAAAACATGCAGCAATGAAAGAAGAAAGAATGAAAGTTACTATAATAATATAAAAATGTGTTATCAAATGTTATCATCATCATCAATAAATCCATAACTTCTCATGAAATTAATGGTGGCACTTTAGAAAAATCCACACGACAATCTCACAAGTATCCCTGTTCCCTGATACTTATTTATGTGAGAAACTTAATTCTGTCCAATCTCTAATATTATCAACTCATACTTTCTTTTACCCTCCTCTTCTTCCCTCCACCCCTTCAGGATAGTCTTGGAAAGAGAATTATGCCTCACCACGTGTTCAAACACAGCAAACATGCAACGTTTCATCGTTGCTAGATGTTCCCGTTGATGACCTGAAATAAATTGTATTTTGCTCCGTAAATATATATTGGTTTTAACTCTGGTATTAGAGATGTATACGGGGTGATCTTACGTACATCATTTAAGACCAACCTATATAAATGTTTAATGATATCTAATTGTGTGTACGATTGTGAGAGTTAGACAATTAAAGCGGACATTGAAATAGAACACGGGTTTCTGAAAATAAATCGCCTATCCGAGTGCTACGCATCAAATATACAGAACATAAAACTAACAAATACATGAAAAAAATAACAAATGCTAACGCATTTTTTACATTACTTATACAATGGCTCTGTAAACCTACTATTACTTATACCCTGGCTCTGTAAACCTATTATTAGTTATACCATACTATAAACTTACTATTACTTATACCATGGCTCTGTAAACCTACTATTGTTTATACCAAGGCTCTGTAAACCTATTATTATTTATACCATACTATAAACTTACTATTACTTATACCATGGCTCTGTAAACCTACTATTATTTATACCATAGCTCTGTAAACCTATTATTATTTATACCATACTATAAACTTACTATTACTTATACCATGGCTCTGTAAACCTACTATTATTTATACCATAGCTCTGTAAACCTATTATTATTTATACCATACTATAAACTTACTATTACTTATACCATGGCTCTGTAAACCTACTATTATTTATACCATGGCTCTGTAAACCTATTATTATTTATACCATACTATAAACTTACTATTACTTATACCATGGCTCTGTAAACCTACTATTATTTATACCATGGGTCTGTAAACCTATTATTATTTATACCATGGCTCTGTAAACCTATTAGTATTTTTAACATGGCTCTGTAAACCTACTATTATTTATATTTTGCTAAGTTTTTCTAATATTATTCATACAAAGGCTACGCATTTGTATTATTATTTATACACTACTAAATGGTAATCTTTCTGTAATTTATGTAATTTATACATTACAGATTTTTTCTGTAATTTATGTAATTTATACAGTACAACTTTCTTTCTGTAATTTATGGACTGTAGTAAAATTGTCTCCTAGTATATTGTGTCGGAAAACATAAAAAGAAAAACCTCCAGTCTGTTCTGTAAACTGTTAAACGTCTTTCTGTGAACTCTATTACTATTCATAACATAATACTATCTTTCTGTTATTATTATTCATACCATAATACTATCTTTCTGTTATTATTATTCATACCGTAATACTATCTTTCTACTATTATTCATACCGAGTGTAATTTCTATATTTTATATACCATTATTGCTTTATTTCCATTACGATTTCTACCAATAATAATTTCAGCAATGAATCTCCGTGGCGTCGTCAATAAAATGTTCACATTGCTCTTAAGAATCCCAGGTTCTAATATGGATTGAAGTCTAGTTTAGAAAGTGGATTTTTCTGAAGTTCTTGGGGATTATCGCTTGAAGCTACGGAGTTATGTGCTGTGAGTAGTACTCTCGTCAGACGGCATGTCGCATAGGTGAGAACTCAGCGTATGTATGGAGTAACCAGACTACAATGAAGTCAATCCTGTATGCCTTTTCAGCCCTTCCTGTAGTATTTTCATGATTAATTGAAAGAACATCATATTCAGGATGTTGGTTTCTATCCATAGGTAAAGGTAAAGGTAGGTCCCATGGCATCTGCCGTCGGGATGAAGATAACTCTTCATGTACTAAGCCGCAGCAACTATTAGGTGGGGTGGCCAGTTCCCTTCCTTGCTGTTTTTTACCTTCCCTAACTCATGCGTCAGGTACTCATTTACAGCTGAGTCGACTGGAGGAGTGGTCGTGTCAAGTGAGAAATCACAACCCGGATTTTTTTTTAATGTCCGGACGTGGTTTCGAACCTGGTACGCTGTAACCAGATGATAGAAAGCAAGCTCACTATTCACTAGGCTACCGCGCTCCTCATCCATATCTATCCATAGATATGACGAAAAAAAGCTCTTGTAACCTTCGATGTAATGGGGAGGTTTCTCCAGAACATCAACCCATTTTTTGGCTATGGTGATTTTCATAGAAATATATAATTTTAGTAGTGTGCCATTGATTTTTTGAATGACCCGAATCTACAACTGCCGATACCGGAAATTCAGCATGTACATGTACTGTAGACGTGCTGTGTACGTCTCCGCTATTGAGCCGATTCATAACATTAATATAGTTGTCAACACAACTATACGCGTGGTTGTGATCATTATCATAATTGTTTCAACATTGACTATTTAGAAAACTCTAGCAGAAAATAAACATACTTGAAAGTTATTCAGTTCCAACTTTGGTAGTGGTGAAACAGCGTAACCTTGTTTTGTTTAGACATGTAACGAGGCCCGACTTACTTTCTAAATTTATTTTGCAAATAGCAATCGATGGTGTCTTCTTCTTCTTTCTGTCCTCATGTACTTTTCGGTGTTGAGGGGATAGTGAGTGTACGGTCTTTTGCCCTTCTATTTGCCTCTTCTGCTGTTATATTTCCGAGTGTCTCTAATACACTACCTATCCACCTTTTACGAGGGCGTCCAATAGGTCACCTGTTATCGAGGGTGTAAAAAGAAAAAAAAGATGGGTAAGAAAATCCGAAACAACAACATCAACGAATAACTGTGCATGATTTCTCTGCATACTCCAAATGGCTGAAAACAGAGGTGTTTGGATGGCTTTTTGTGTTGATGTCTCCAGTGTGGCATTCAGTGACCACAACGGTTCAATTATTATTATTATTATTATTATTATTATTATTATTATTATTATTATTATTATTATTATATTCACATCGTTTATAATGACATCAACGTTACCACGATAGCATCATCAACGCAACAGAAACATACAAGCATTAATAAATATTCATTTTCTCTGACCGCCAGGCCATTGTTTACGAAGGACAGGACAAAAACCCGGAAATGTGTCGGGTTTTACTAACTCACGAAATAATGTGCAGGTAAGGATATCATTCTGTCTATGATATATATATATATATATATATATATATATATATATATATATATATATATATATATATATATATATATATATATATATATATATATATATATATATATATATATATATATATATATATATATATATATATATATATATATATATATATATATTAAATGATCGATATGCAACCCTGAACCATATATATATATGGGTCAGGGTTACATATCCGCCAGATTTCTCACATTTTGCCATTTGTATACGCTACTGAACATGAAATTAATTTTGGCCACTTTTAGCCTTTTTTCGCCAACATAAAGATAAATACATAAAAAATGAACACATAAAACTACAACTGTGTAACTCCAATCTAATGCTTATGTTATCATATAGTTGTAAATGATGGAAACTGATAATGACACCCGAGAAGAAATTAAATTATGTTTAAAATAAATGTATTTGAAAATGCATAAATGTTTGCTCGGAAGCATTCAAGCCAAACAGGCACATAAGAGAAGAAAACAAAATGGAATATGTTTCTACACCGACTGGAAGAACACGGTGGACTTATATTAGACATGCACTTGGAATGAATTAATGAATATAAATTGCCACTAAAACATTGAAAATGGTACCACATAGCAAAGTCTGATTCTATGGGCGAGAGGTACACAGCGCGTCCTGGACGGCCAAAATAGAAGGTTTAATTTTTGCCTCATGTAGATTTTAATCCGGATAGTTACGAAAGCAGAGACAAACTACTGAACGTAAAATATTACTAAGAATATCATAAACCCCATAATTTTAGATTGATAGCTACGTCTTGAATAAGATAACAACTTGTTTAATATGGATAAAAAAGGATACTTTACGGGATAATGTGTCCACGATTTAACGAAACAAACTATACATTATTTAACAAAACGAACTTTTTCTAAATGTTAATACAACGCAGCATCTATCGATCTGCGCGCAACGTACTGAGAGATCCCCCCCACCCCTGGAAGACCCTTGTAGCGCAGAGCACAGGTCAAATTATCGGTAACAGACGCTGCGTGTTTTTATCTCTGCGTCATGGAAGCTGTATGAAATCAAGCCTGATATCAAAAGGTGACATGTTTGTGAACACATTATCCCATAATGAATCAATAAAAGAAAGGAAAAGAGGACCTCTTCTTAGAGCAACTATTAAAGGGACTGTGAGGTGGGGTAGGTAAAGTACCATCATCATGAAAAGATACACATCAGCATCCCTGATCTCTTAAACTGGCGTGCATTGGTTTCTACAATCTCAATCTCTCTCTCTCTCTGTATATATATATATATATATATATATATATATATATATATATATATATATATATATATATATATATATATATATATATATATATATATATATATATATATATATATATATATATATATATATATATGTTTGTCTGTGTGTATATTTATATATATCATTAAATTAATAGAGACATGCAGGTAAACTGCCAGACAGACAGATAGACAAAGTCAGATAGAAAGATAGATAGATACATATAGATAGATAGATGGTTAGATAAATCATATTATTTATAGGACACAATATTATCATTTGAGTTGCGGAGTTATGTGCTCTTAAGCGATACTCCTAGCATGAATAATTCTGTTGTGTAGAAAAAAAACAGTGAATGTGTGTAAACCAACAGATTTAAGCAAATCTGCTACTATTGAAACTATTCTATCTATTGTTCTTGCATGGTAATATTCTTCATCATAATGATTGGTTGTGTTTCAGTCGTTGTTGTGAGAAAAAAAGTTGTGGGAACAGAAACGAAACTCCATCAGATCCTGTAATAATTGACAGGTAAGTCTGCATTATTGTGTTCAGTCAATTACGAAGTTTCTATTCAGGCGTGATTTCCCAATCTATGATCCTACATAGATGAATACATTTTATATGGGAGAAAGCATTGCTCTCCAGTTTGAGTGATGGGATGCTGATGTGTGTAGTTCGTGCATATTGTTATAGTCTTTTATGGTTGTTTTGCTAATAGTTTCTCTTGGTCTGATTCTCTCTTTTTTTGGTGTATGGTGCCTATTTTAATTGTTGTCTATAAAAATCCTGTCAATACTGCATGTATCCCGTTAAGGGTTGCAGGGAGATTTTGTTTGTCTCTTACATGATGCCGGTTGCATGATGTTTCTGTAGCCAGGTCATGTTTAGGATGTTTTATTTTGATAAAAGATCCCTCAGGCAGAAAAGAACACTATACTTACCTGGAGAAGAAGCCTTGTCTTGACGACATCTCATCTTTTTTTTTGGGGGGGGAGGGGGATGTGGTTGGTCAATTGAGAGAAAACCGGTTTACTTGAATTGCATGGTAATTCGGCGCCAATATAACGGATGTGATTCGATTTCCGTCAGCCTTAAGAGCTTTGACCTCACTATTGTGAGACCAACTATTTAGTTTCTCGATCATGCTCTACACAAACAATACTTGTAGTAACTCAGACGTCGATGCTTTCCTTTACCGGAATCATTTGCACGGTGAGAGTTCAGCTCGAGAACTAGCTTCCAGGCCGCGGTGCTCCTAAAAAATGTGTAGAGACTCAGGCCTGCACGAAGGGTTCAGTATGTTTGTGAATGACACTTCGACTAAGAGGGCGAAAAATCCTGTGCCCAACTCTACCGTCGATGCTTTCCTATATCGGAATCATGATCGTGGAAAGAAAAGGTTCGGTACCCGATGGGTACAGACACAATATGTCTAATTACGCGAGACGAGTTCACTGGCTGCAGAACACCTCATGCGAGATAGGCGTAGTTGACCCAAGCATAAATCCATGATTACCGTCTCCACGAAGCTGCCACCCATGGACATGTTTAATTCTGAAAAGACCAAGGGCACAGTTCGTAATAAATCGTCATGGCGTAGAATCCACACGATAAATTTCTGGATGGGTTGACCATGTGGCACATAAAGAAGTCATCAACTGAACTTATTAACAACACAAGAGTCAAGGAGTTGTTGAGAAGCATGATCGCCTACGTCACTCGACATGAGACTTGATTGATTGAGATAAGAGAGGTTGGGATTGAAGTACCCAAAGTTGCCAAAAGTTGTGTAAAACACCTCCTTTAAGGAGTTTTCGCTAAAAGGTCATCACATTTCTTCTTTTTCTTCTTCTTCTTTCAGTCCTCATGTACCTTTGGGTGTTGAGGGGAGAGTGATTGTACGGTCTTTTGTCCTTCTAATTGCCTCTTCTGCTGTTATATTTCCAAGTGTCTCTAATACACTATCTGGTTTGGCACAGTGGTGAAAGTATAATTTTAAAAATAAATTAAAAGTATAATTGATGAAAAAGTATTTGAGCTGTCAATATTCATCTTAACATAAGGTGTTAAGATAGGGTTTCAGCCATGGTCCTAACAATAGTGGGGCCCAATGCGAAACGGATTGCGCGGGGCCAGTCTGGGTAGGGAAGAGGATAATAAAATAAATTATAATATGAATTTATGGGCCTATGATGTGCGGGTCCCGATGCGGCCGCATAGGTTGCAATGGCCTAAGACCGGCCCTGGTTTCAGCAGACTAGCGAGTGGTTGACTAGATATCTAATATATCAACTTCAGCACTTAGTAGCTGTCACGGCCTTTCCTCGACCTCCAAAGAGCATGAGCCCGGGTACAAATGTTGTGTGATTGGGTGAACTAGGGAATAGTTTTTCTATCCTGAGTGACAAGTGTAAAGAAGACATCGTAATTATAGCAAGACAGAAGTAGTTGTATTGATGTTACCAATCAAGTATATAAAGATCGTCCGCTAGATCGTATAGTGATTAATGGTTTCCCAAACACAAGTCACTCAAACTTGCTAATGGTTCAAAAGCCGACAACTCGCATTATAATGGTGATTCGGTTTGTGTACTATCGACACGTAAAATTCAACATTTGATTTCAAGTGTGCGTCTGTGACAAGGTCAATAGAGACACAGACGACGGGGACAAAATATATAGCGAGTTTGACTGTACATGGCGTTCACATTTTTGACCAGTAGGAGCAAGGATTAAAAGAATAATGTGAGTATATTATGGCCTAATATGGCCACAACATCCACCTTTCTGTAGATTTGGTAAAATAACACTGAAATTGATATTATCAATGCCAGAGTCGGATTTGTCGAACCATTGGCGTACATAAAACTGTGACAAACCACATATTAGTTCTCTCAATGATATCTTCTGGACGTCCTGTTGTACCTTTTTCCTGCTACAAGAGAGTTCTAGAGGGAATTTGAGAACCAACGTTATATAAATATTATTTGTAATATTAAGAATACTCTGGAATCTTGGATGTAAATAATTAACATTCATTGTCTTCAGTTGAGCAAATGAAATAAAATAAAATTCATTTGTTATTTCAGATTTTTCCTGAAATTTTTTATGAAATGTAACCAAAACTGTCTGAAAAATGCTGGCAACCCTCGAGACATGCGACGATTTCAGGCAAGTCAATGGATATAAATGATAAACTCACATTGTCGTGTAACTAAACTAGTAGATGTTTATCAATAGATTAAACAGTGAAATTTACATTGGTATGGAACTAAACTAGTAGATGTTTATCAATAGATAAAAACAGAGAAATTTACATTGGTATGGAACTAAGCTAGTAGATGTTTATCAATAGATAAAAACAGAGAAATTTACATTGGTATGGAACTAAACTAGTAGATGTTTATCAATAGATAAAAACAGAGAAATTTACATTGGTATGGAACTAAACCAGTCCATGTTTATCAATAGATAAAAACAGAGAAATTTACATTGGTATGGAACTAAGCTAGTAGATGTTTATCAATAGGTATCTCCTCCATCTATATTTTACAATAATTGAACTTGAACAGAGTTGACATAAAGTTGCAATTTTGTGTTCCTCGCGGAACCAGGGCCGTAAATATCTTCTCCAATAGGGGGAGTGGAGGGGAGGTTGCTTAAAGATAGTTCGTACCTTTTTGTGTGTTCGATCGTGTGTTTGGTGAAATATTTGGTTACCTTTTTGTGAATAATCGCTAGTAATGGGGGTTGTTGGAAGTACAGCAGGAGTGATGTATTAATATAAACAGTATGGCTGCAGTAGTGATGTGTTAATATAAACAGTATAGCTGCAGTAGTGATGTATTAATAAGAACAGTATGGCTGCAGTAGTGATGTGTTAATATAAACAGTATAGCTGCAGTAGTGATGTGTTAATATAAACAGTATAGCTGCAGTAGTGATGTGTTAATATAAACAGTATAGCTGCAGTAGTGATATGTTAATATAAACAGTATAGCTGCAGTAGTGAAGTGTTAATAAGAACAGTATGGCTGCAGTAGTGATGTATTAATAAGAACAGTATGGCTGCAGTAGTGATGTGTTAATATAAACAGTATAGCTGCGGTAGTGATGTGTTAATATAAACAGTATAGCTGCAGTAGTGAAGTGTTAATAAGAACAGTATGGCTGCAGTAGTGATATATTAATAAGAACAGTATAGCTGCAGTAGTGAAGTGTTAATAAGAACAGTATGGCTGCAGTAGTGATATATTAATAAGAACAGTATAGCTGCAGTAGTGATGTAGTAATATAAACAGTATGGCTGCAGTATTGATGTGTTAATAATAACAGTATGGCTGTAATAGTGATGTTTTTCCATGTCTGGCAGTAGCAACATAATGTTGGCATGAGCATTACATTTATTATTAACCTTTTGATTTCCGTTGGGACAGATGTGTGTTTCAAGATTTGTGTAAGTTATTAGTTTTATCCCTGATGTTATTTTCTTGCAGGTTGCAATATCCACATCCACAGCAATCGATGGACCAGTATTAGGTACATCAGATAATATGTTTGTCCATAACAACTCTAAACATGGCCGACGTGCTAGACGGTTGGATCCCACAGAAGGAGGTGAGTATTAGAAAGCTAATGAAGAAAATATAACATCTCTAGACATGGCTGATGTGCTAGACGGTTGGATTCCACAGAAGGATGTATTACCAATTCCTTCTCAGAATTCGTTCTACTCAATGATTCATAACAGCTACACGTATCTTGGCTGATCCGATTTTTCCAGTGGTTTTCAATGCCTGGCGGCACAAAATATACTCAGTGACAAATTATGAGCCGAGTCGGCCAAGATAAGTGACGTTGTTTGGAATCAGCTAACTGTAAAAATCTTGAGAAGGATATACCTAATGAAAGAAAACAATAATAACAGAAATTCACATAAGTTAAACTATTTATTAATGTTCGCATCTGCTTGGAGTACACATTTTCAACAAGTATTTGCCAATACATTTTTGTCCTTAACTTGTTTCTTTTGTGACTTGCATCTTTCTTTATGTCTGCTTAGAACTGTTTTTCTCCTAGATTGTTTTTGCATTCCTCTTTTTCACCTTTGCGGCGGATTCCATAACAATACCGCCGTGCAACCGGGGTCGTAGATGCGGTTTCGCTAAAGGAAGGAAGTGTTTGTCTAAACAAAAATTAAGGAAGGAAGTGTTTGTCTAAACAAAAATAAAGGAAGGAAGTGTTTGTCTAAACAAAAATAAAGGAAGGAAGTGTTTGTCTAAACAAAAATAAAGGAAGGAAGTGTTTGTCTAAACAAAAATAAAGGAAGGAAGTGTTTGTCTAAACAAAAATAGAGGCAGTAGGTGTTTGTCTAAACAAAAAATAAAGAAGGGAGTGTTGTCTAAACAAAAAAGTAAATGAAGTGAGTGTATGTATAAACAAAAAATTAAGATCTGGAATGTTTGTCTAAATAAATAATAGAGGAAGGGAGTGTTTGTCTAAACAAAAAATATAGGAACGGAGTGAAGATGAAGTGAAAGTCATTTGGCAGTCTGTTCCGACGAATACTTTGGAAAATTGATGCCAAATACGACTTCCCAACAAGATATTTAAATGTAATAAAGGCTGTATACGACAACTCAAGATGTTATGTTAGAACAAACGAGAGTAAAATGATGGCTTAGCATATAAACAGGAATAAAACAAGGCTGCGTTATTTTACCGTTGTCTATTAGCTTGGCTATAGACTGGGTTATGAAAAATTACGCCCAAAATGAACATTTTGGTATAATATGGACGGTTCGTAGAACTCTAAGTGATCTTGATTTTTCAGATGACTTGATATTATTAAGTCCAATTTCTGCTAAGACACACGATATGTTGATTCGAACTTGTCCTCTTTTAGCACAAATTGGCCTTCAAGTTAACACTTTCAAGACTAAGAAAATGAGTTCTAATAACTGTAATGTTAAAATCACTCGAAACGTCAAAATAATTCACCCAGTAGATAATTTTCATATTTATGCCAAACATGACACAAATGACACACGATGGAGATACAACAAAAGATTTATATCAGAATTGCGTTAGCATCAAGTACGTTCAACCACGTAACAAACATCTGAACATCAAAAACATGTAAATATAAACCACAACTACGACCGTTCAACTCTAATGTAATATCCGTATTAACATATGGCTGCGAAAGTTGAAAAATAACAAAAACACTAGAGTAGAAATGAAATTCATATGAAAAAAATGTTTTGGAAAATTTTTACATATTAGTTGTGAAAAGTTAAATTCAAAGAAGCAAGTAAGAGAAGACACCAAACAGCAATATGTTTCTACAACAATGAGGAGAAAACGATGTACTTATATCCGACATGTAATAACTGGAAGAATTAATGAAAAGAGACTTCGCAGAACAGCCATCAACGAGGGTATAAATATGGGTCTCAACAACATGCAAGAGTTACACACAGTAGCATCACATCGCTTGAACTGGTTCTGTCCTATGCACGGTATTCGGCGCTAAAGTAACATTGATATCAACATTCATTCCTCATATTCTCCGGTTTTGTTTTTGCGTTTACTTCCTTATTTTTTGTTCTTCACTACTTCACTACAGTGAACAAAAGCACAATTTTAATTTCACATTTGAGTTAAAATTCTTCGCATTGGTACTTATTTAATTTCATTTGTTTTCCTTATATTTCTCAATTCAAGTAAAGGGAATGTGAGTGTACAACTGTTTTATGTATGTATATGTGTAGGGGATTTGAATCAGGTAACGAGTTCGTCACGCATGCTTGTGTTGTTCGTCCATCACAAGTGATGATGACCAATTGTTACATCCACTTTCGAAAATTCAATTTTAGTTATGTCCTTGATGAATTATGAGTTCGTAGATGGCTAATGAGCCCTATTCGAGCTGTAAATGTCCTTGGACAGTTTGACATGGAATAATGACTGTAGACGGATCTTGTTCTATCCGTGACTTTCAAGCTGCTCTCCGCTGTTGAGCTGCTGCATTTCTCTTATTTTCACAAGATGATGCGCTCTTTTTTATTTTAGAACGCCATGTAGATCTATTTTGTGCAAGTTCTTCCCATGTATCGTGGTCTATTTCAAAGGCTTTCAGTGAGTTCTTTAACGAGTTCTTGTAGCGCTTCCTTTGGCCACCTTGAGATCGTATACCCTTCTCTAGCTCACCATAGAGAAGTATCTTTGGCAGACGATGGTCTGGCTTACGCACCAAATGACCTGCCCAACGAATCTGTGTCTGCATCAGGATCGTGTCAATGCTTGGGATACCAGCTCTATCAAGGCCAGTGGTATCTGGAATCTTGTCTTGCCATCTGATGTTCATAACTTTTCTGAGACAATTTGTATGAAAATGATTGAGTTTTTTCACATGAAGTCTATACACAGTCCATGTTTCACTAGCATATAGCAGCACTGGAAGTACCACTGCTCTGTAAACTTTCAGCTTAGTCTGTAGGTTAATGCCATTTCTACGCCTAACATTTGCGTACAATCTGCCGAAAGTACTGCTTGCTTTGGCGATCCTTGTATACACTTCATCATCAACGTTGGCATTTTGTGATAACGTACTGCCTAGATATGTGAATCTATTCACAACTTTCAGTGCTACACCATTTACCTTTATGCAGGGCTCGAGATAGCTTTTGCCAAGTGCACGCATGCACACAATATCTGGCCACAATAGAGCCAGATAAATAGCAGTAAAACAAAATGACCTGTGTGTTCTTTAAATTGCTTTAAGAAATTAATTAAATGCTAGTAACTACAGCTCCAATAAACAAACTGGAAAGTGGGAAATTAGAGGCAACAGAGATGTGGTTCTACAGAAGAATGCTGAGAATACCATGGACTGCCAGAAAAACTAATGTAGAGGTGTTGAAAGAGTCAAATGCGAAACGGACCTTAATCAACAATATACGAAAAAGACAGTCTTATTTTTTGTTTTTTGCCACTTCATGAGATAGGCAGGTTTAGAGAATATAGTCACAATAGGCAAAATTGAAGACAACAGAGACAGAGGGCGACAACGTGAGACAATATTAGACAGTTTGACAACCTGGCATGGCAAGGAAATACAACGACCTTGATAAATAATACTGTGGACAGCTGTGGAGAGCCATGACCTCCTACGCCAGTCGGCATGTCACCTGATGAACTACAGTTCTCTCACAAATTATCTCAAGAATATAACAAAATATATTGTTGTTTTTAAAGAGCACAAATCCTGGTCTGTTGGAATCAGACAATAAACTGAAGGAGTTATTTCATAAACTAAAGAAGTTATTTTAAACTAAAGGAGTTATTTCATAAACTAAAAGAGTTATTTCATAAACTAAAGGAGTTATTTCATAAACTGAAGGATTTATTTCATATACTAAAGGAATTATTCCATAAACTAAAGGAGTTATTTCATAAACTAAAGGAGTTATTTCATAAACTAAAGGAGTTATTTCATAAATTATAATTGCTCGATTGTGTCAAAACTGTCAAATACTGCATAATTCCCGTTAAGGAGTTGCTGGGATGGATTTTGTAGCTCTATTGTGTTCCCTGTTTACATTTCACTACCTTTCTTCCTTCTCAGTTCGTTTGACACAAGATCATCCCTACTTAAATATGTCATTTAATAAGTTGGAGGTAAAAAAGGTGAAGCAAATTTATTAAAGGAATCCGTTATATGATTACCTTTAAGATAATATTGTGCATCCATCTTTACTTTCATATTTCCTTCAGAACGAAAAAGAGAAGAATAAACAGACGCCAATATCAGGTGTTAGTCGACAAGAGACGAACTCATGAAAAATCGATTGTGTGTCCGACAGTTACTGTTTATGGAAAGCAATTACATTTTATAGGAATGCCACATATAAATGAATGCGAAATTGCATTGGAATCAACATGACCGACGTCATAGGGCATGTGTAGCAGTTGATACGCAGACGTATTATTTTATTCAGTGCGTCTCAATGTTTACCACACCCCCCCCATCCCCACCCCCTCGTTGCCACAGAGACGTACATAAGGACCACGGACAAGATTTCGACATTTTGGAAATAGGATCTATTGGAGAACACAGTAACTTTCTGTTCGGTAAACTGATCTGTCAACTAAAACGTAAACATGAACTACAAACTAACTACTCATTTTGGCGTTTTGTCTTATTTTATTCATAAAACAAATTATCGAAAGATTCGTTGTACTGTTGTCTTTCGTTTGTCCTGATGAAGGCTTTTTAGTCGAAACGTCGTCTGTCCATGTATCTCATTGTTAGGTTGTTTTATGTTTTATTTTGGTAACACATCTACCTATTTTTGTTTATCTTGAAATTATCGAATAGTATTCTCTATATATGCAGTGGAAACATGTAACGATATTTATCCAATGACAATGTTCCTTCTACAACTGTTATATTGTTTATCTAATGACAATGTTCCTTCTACAACTGTTATATTGTTTATCCAATGACAATGTTCCTTCTACAACTGTTATATTGTTTATCTAATGACAATGTTCCTTCTACAACTGTTATATTGTTTATCTGGGTATTATGTCAGCCACGCCGTGTATCAAGGCCATCTGCCCAAGTGAAGGTTGGACCACCGGCGGCACTACAGTCATCCTTATTGGGGACAATTTCTTTGATGGTCTTCAGGTTGTTTTTGGCACCATGCTGGTCTGGAGTGAAGTGAGTATATGTACCTAGTTTTTCTTGGATCTTATTAACCATTCAATATTTTTTTCTATAGTAATTTGACTCAATAATAACATTTATTGACAATCTAATTTACTGTTTTAGTTTTCTCTGTCATTTTTATTGTTGAACAATCCTCAGGAATTACTATCGATTAAGCCCTTGTTTCCTAAAATCTGAGAGAGGAGCAAGTTTATCCAAAAGTTTCTTTCATAATAGGAAGATTTCAACTCTCAGCGGTATGCATTGCTTTGAGAAGATCATCCTACTTAACAGGGATCTATGTGTAATTGTCGAAGGTGTATTCGACTAATGTGTGTGCATACATTCAACCACAAGAAAGCGTGCATCAGTTGGTGGTATCAATGTTATACACATTTGGCCTGGCGCATGAGTTAGGGAGGTAATGGCAGCAAGGAAGGGAATTGACAGTAGTAGTATAGCAGGGTCCAGACAACCCTCCCCCTCAATTGAAGTTATATAACAACCCCTCAAATGATATTTATATAGCTCCACCTCAACTCGTTGAGGTGGGAATCAATAAAGCGAACAATAAGCAGGGATGGGTAATAGTAGGTGATCGATTATGCACGGTAGATGACCAAACAATGCCGCATTATTTATGGTGGAGGAGATCGAAATTTTAGTACGGATATCCATTCGATAGTGGGTGTAAGGTGTGTGGGGGTCACTATGAATAAATTATATTATGAGTGATATATCATAATCCAAATCATTCTCACCGGTTAACTTATCAAAAATAAATGACAAAATACGAAATATAATTATCATTTAGTGTCATATTTATTCAATATATGTTTATTACAGTTTACTATAACAATATGTATCCACATACACCATTAAATAGAAAGAGGCGATGTTACTATGTAAAAAGTATGAATCATGCATCAGTAATATATCTATGTTTGTACTGTATTTATATCTTACTCGTCAAGTGTCGAGGTGGAAGTATGCAGCGAGTACTTTACCCGTTTTCATCATCAACGAGACAATGGCAGAACGATAGACTCGTCTATTGATTAGTCGGATATGCTAAAATTAGAGGAATTCGTCCTTTCTAAAAAAAATAGCCAATCGTATTCGAGAGTCCCTAAAGGGTGAGGGATATAAAAAGACCGCTCGATCTGCATTTCAAGAATCTTTCCCAACCCGAGAGGATGTCTGCAGCCTGTTCGGTTAACTGCGTCTACATGAGCAAACACGGCGAACTTATTAAACCGTTGGATACTGGTATTAAGGGAGTTTCAGTCTCAGCTTACAACGGCAGAGTTATGATACATTTGCGTCGATACTTTGGCGAAACTGACAAGAAGTATCCCACGAGGTACGGCGTCACGATGAATCGCCGCGAGTACGAAGACTTGGTTGATATGAAAGATGATATACTGGCAGAGTATGCGAGAGTAGAGGTCGCGTGCGTGAAACGACCAGAATCCGTCGCTCATCAGCAGCCCAACAACAACGAACTCAGACAGTGCCTTACTACAGACAAGCTAAAGTATTGTTATTCTCATTCTTATTGTCCCGATGCAGACAAGGTGGAATATTACTCGCAGAAAGAGGAAAGCTGTCCACCGATAGCCGCTCCTGATGCTCCTCGCCAGAAGAGAAAGTACACTAGACGAGTAAAGACGAGTGGATAAAGAAACATTTATTTCAGTATTGCAAAGTCGGTGTTGTGATCTTTATTTATTTAATAAAATCTCGCTGTCACAATGTATATGCATTGTATTTTTTTTTAAATTTTAAAGTTGCTAATGTTTCCACCAAGCGCTGCTGGTGTCCAAGTTCCTGTTCAGTGGTATAATACATAAGGTGGAGTACAACATCGAAAAACTCGAGGAATAATTAATTAACCACAAATACTTTTTATTAACGAATTATAAACACATGCAAACAATAAAAATGTTATATACATTTTCAAAGAAGGAGAGACCTTCTGTCTAAAGTTGAAATTATTTAAACAATAGACTACAAAGAGGAGCTAAATGTTAAGAGGCGATGTGGTGACCTTATCTGTGTGTACTTGTCTTTTTATGTAAAAGAAGGACAGCGATTGTCTGTATTGTTCATATGAATACATGGTCATCCCCTGAGTCCTGAACCCCACATTTTTACCTCCCTTGGCTTTTTCGTCAGTCAGAACATCTAAAAATGTTTGTTTACCTAGTTTATTGTGAGACTTGCTGAGCCCTTTAGTACTAGTTTTGTCATATTTTCCGAAACAATGATACGTCTTTGAACAGAGAGATACCATCCCGTCTCCCTCATATTCCAACTTAAACAGACCCGGAGTTCTCTTGTCGTACAATTTTCTTTCGTTACATTTCTGACATGTTACCTTACTTTTACCGCTAATAAAATCGGATCGGTGTTCGGGACAGACTTCGGCGGGGAACCACCGGTCATATTCTTCGTAAAACTGTTTTATCAACTGGGGACGGACTGCCTCGTCTAAAGATGAGGTGGATAGGGAAAGGTACAGACTGTCAGTATCCATTTCGCATAATTGGTAATCGAACCTATCGATAAACCTATCTAGAAAATCATAGTAAAATTGTAACATTCTCAACTTCGCATATTGATAGACAAAGAAGCCTATCTGGGAAGGCAAATCCCATAATACGTTTTTCTTCAGCATTTCTACTTCGTACAAATCTTCATCGTCTACTTTGGTCATTTTTTTAAAGAGAGGGTCGTTAATTTTCTTAGACGTATGTTTTCCCTCGCAGTAAGATACTTTCGCGTGCTTAGCTTTATTCGTTAGAGTCTTGCCGTAAGCAGAGTTTCCCAACAATTTCATAGTTTCTGCCGTTACGGCGTATATATCGTCCCTATCACCCTGTCTCCGCGCATCCGATACCGCGTCCCCAAACTCTTTGAAACATTTTTCAGGGTGGTACTCGATAATTTGGTAGACCCTCGTCACTTCCAACCCGTGGTTCAAATACCAAATCAGTAACGGCGTGGCTAAAAGAATCTTATTCCCGATGTAGCTGCCTATTAATGTACGTCTGGGCGCTGACAAAAGTTTGTTTTTCTCAGCGTACTCGCTCATGTAAGCCCCAATATCTTCGCGGGTAACATCTACGTTTTTAAAGATGGGGGTCATTTCAGAAAAGTGCTCTTTTAGGCTGTCTGGGACGCGGATATCGCATTCGACCAGACCGAAGCAGGTTCCGTCCATAACGGAAGATAAAATCTGGGTGTTGGAAAGGGGATATCTAAATTTAGTATAGGATGGTTGAGTACGCTTTAACGTCCTTGCCAAAAATGTTTTTATGGAGGGCTCTGTTTTCTTTAATGCCTGCCACTCGCATTCCCACATTTCTACAACCCTAACGTTAACGTCTTGGGTTAGGTACTTGTGTATCTCTAGAGTTTTTTGGTATAGTTCAGCAAAGGGTTTGTTGTTTACAGGGTTTGTTGTTTTACCTCGCGTTAAAGGACAGTCGGGGTGTCCGTGAAAGAGACACCCGTGGAACTGATAGACCGTTTGATTAATCCCGTCCCACCCATCGACTCTAATTTTTCTGGTACCCAATGCCATTTCCCGTCCGTTGAACTGCGTTTTCAGCTGCACTGTATTTTCGTGAGCAACCCAAGAGAGATATTCTCTGCATTGAATGGTATACTTGTTCAATTTTCGTGGTCTGAAGCCGTCATTTTCTTTCCTAATAACTGGAAAATCTGTGGGCATTTCTTGCATTAAAGCCCATAGATAAAGGGCGTTGGCGTCGTACCCTTTAAGGGTCTGTACATGTTTACCTCCCCTAATAGCTGTCTGACCTTTTTCGTGGTAACGGTGGAAGATAATACTAGGCCCACCGACTATGTTATCTCTGATAACGTTATGGAGGTCTTGCTCTTTTTTTGAACATAGACTAAATGAGATATCTTTAGGGATGGTCTGGAAAAGGTATTTTAGAGTCACCCCCGGTACCGAAATGGCCTCTTTCAGCATATCGACCCCTAGCTCTGCATAGAAACTAACTTGTTTTTCTAACGCTTCAACGAACGGCGTTACGTCCTTATTATTATACCACACTAAAAAATCCCTGAATGTAGTCATACCCTCTTCTACCCAAACTTTTTGACACGTTTCATATTCCGTCTCCGAAATATTTGAGTTTTTGAGAGAGCTAAAGAAAGCGGAATGAGGTGGTAAGGCGGTTTCGTTCAATTTGTCTAAACTATCTATGTACTCGTAGCAAAAGAACCCTTTCGTTTCCTTAATGTTATATGCCGCCAGATACTTACTATAGCTAAACCCTGGCGCGATGTAGTTGACGATATCTAAAAACTTTAATTCTCGCGTAGCTATACACATGAAATTGTTATCTCTTTTGACTATAAACTGGAAGGGGCCATCTTGGTTTTCTTCGTCGTCTTCCTCTGCTTCTGTCTCTTCTACATCTGTTTCCATCTCCTCTACCTCTTCTGCTTCTAGATCTAATGCTTTTGTATCTTTTTTCTTACCCTTGGAGACGAAGTATTTAATGAGGTAAGGTTTTACGACGTTCAAATCGTACTTTCCAGAGTTGAAGCCTATCACCGGAAGCTGCCGCAAGTACGCCTCAAGTTTTTGCTCTAACCCCTCTGCTATATTCTTTGATAAGTCTTTTACGTGCCTGATCACGTCTGCGAAATGCACGCTCAAGATCCTATACGATTTACCGGCAATTTCATCGAGGTACTCTATCATTTCACCGACTAACTTTTGGGAATCCCCCTCCGTGACAAAACATCTAGCCTTCTCGTACCCTGGCACGTTGGAAGCTATTGAAAAAGAAAGCGGCGAATGTTTGGTCTTGTACGTGGTATTTCCACTTTTCGTGCTGGGAAGATCTGCCTTTTCAAAATAGCACTCGTAGTCATAGGTTGCCCTATACGGATAGACGTACTTTGTATCTACCGGGATACCGTGAGAGGCGATTAATTCCCAGATGGATTCCGGAGGGTTATAGACACCGCCTCTAAATACGTCTCTCCTCTTATCCCCCGCACACGTCCTTTCGTGTCGCGCTAGGCGCCCATACTTTTTCCATAACTTGCCGCATTTTGGGCAGGAAAAAGACCTAGCAGCTCTATTTATGTCAGAAATGAACATGTAATGATCCTTGTAGAAAAGAACCCTTAAAGTGATGCCATATTTAGAACTACCTCGGAGTTTAGGCATAAGAGTTTCTTTTTCGTCAAACTCGAAGACGTCGATATTTATCCCAAAACATTTTTCTAAATCTGGAATTTGGGCTAAAGTAACCCCGGGACATGGGTTAGCTAGAGGGATATTCTGCTCGGTGCACCACTTTTGGAAAAGAATGTCTGTGGATGTGTTCAGACTGTGTACAGAAGCGTTTTTCATAAGAGCCAGGCAACGAAAAAAGCATAAGTTATCTGTATATGAGTGTGAGTGATTTTCATCCTTCACCAATGTACATATTGCTTTATTATTACTAATATGCGGAGGTAGTTCCTCATCTAAACAGCACCCAATAGAATGGTCATGTATGTGAAAAATATAAAAGGCGGTCGACGGAATACTCTCTACCGTGTATTTGGTGTTTGGTCTGTTTAGAAGGCTAAAGTTAAAAGGATCAGATTCTTGCAAAAGAGATAGAAACATATCAAAATCATGTTTATTGTTAATGAGTACTGGCTTTTCTAATACGCAGGCATTGTTTAGAGAAGAGTGGAAGAATCGGAGTTCCTGTGTGTCTTTTTGTTTGAGAATTGTGTTGTAACTAAAATTTATTTTAAATCTAATTTTCTGTTTGTTGAAAATGGGTACAAGAATTTCTCTCCAGTTCTGTATGCTGCCAGTATGTGTGTGGAAAAAAGTGTATATTGAAATATGTTTATTCTTGCTGCTATGTGTCCTGATGGTTGGCCAATGGTCCTCGTAAATTTTCCTAACATCTGCTGGTAAACTCTCTAAAATGTCTAATTCTGTTACTCTTCTGTTGTCTGTGGCACCTGACGCTCTAATTTGCAGTGATGAGGTGGCTGGAATAATATCTACAGATTCGTTCACCCCTCTTTTAACGGCGGTTGTAATGTCTGTATGTAAGGAAGTATCTGCAGACGGATTATGTGTCTTCATGTGTCGTAGTAAATTATCTGATCTGTTGAAAAAAAGACCACAATCTGGGCACGCTTTCCTTTTTGAAACATGCACGGTGTTTCTGTGCCGACTTAACTTATCTCTTCTGCAGTATGTTTGGCTACAGTCTGGACAATTGTAACGAATTGGTGCAGCTGGTACTTTTCTTTTCGAGGCACTCTCTAGTACCTCACTCGCTGGCCTTTTACGACTCGTAGTAGGGCTGGTCAACCGCGTAGTGGGCGAGTCAGATGAATATGGAACAGTGAATGATGCAGTTTCTGGTTCGGCCTGTGTTAGAAACGCCTCAGGTGTAGTACTTATGGTAGTTGTATCAGTCACTTTTGCTGCTCTATGTAGTTCTGCATGTCGCATTAAATTGTCATACCTCTTGAAACAGCTACCGCAGTCAGGGCATGCGTAAGTACATGCATTGTGTATAGTTTTTCGGTGTCGCTTCAGTACATCCCGTCTGCTGAAAGTTTTGTCGCAGTCTGGGCAGAGGTATTGCAGAGCTGCGGGTGAAGACATTTTCAACCTGTGAAAATAAATAAACAATGTTTGTGTGTGTCTGAACTACACAACAATACTATAGATAGTAATTACATATAAAACTTATTTCGGCACATATTTCCGAAAACTGGTCACTTTCTTGCTTATCGAACACTGTTCTCTTTTACTTTACTCGTTATCGAAAACTGGCCACTTTTATAACACGTTATCGAAAACTGGTAGCTTTCCCGCTTATAGAAAACTGCTTTCTGGCTGAATTTATTTACTATAACACAAATCACTGACGAGTAGTTGTTATATCCTTCGTCTCTGAGATTGAAATGACGAAAACGTAAGAAAATGTGGTGAAATTCTCCTCAGAACCAGTTCTAACCAGTTCGACGATGATGACGTAATCAACCTCTACGCATGCGCAAGTAAACGCTGCCTATAACAATACCCCACAGAGATGCACTTGTGTGTATACGAGAACGCTGTGATAATGCCTCAGGTCGATCAATCGGCCCTCGTCAGAGATCTTGTAGTCCACTGGCCTGGAGAAGAAAGCATATTCATATTTATGCTGCCGCACTGAGCGAGTATGTTGTGGAATTTTCGAAAAGGCACGAGATTCTGTTCAAGATTATTTGCGAAAACATTGACCAATATAACATTTGTTATTTTTGTGTGTATCGTCGACGAAGTTTTCAGCGACAGAGACATAAACCGGGAGAGAGCCATTGCCAGTTTTGTACTAGCCTGCTACATAACTTAAGCTCTTCCGGATTTCGTTTGCAATGTTGACACGGATATAATGCATTTCAGACGAACATTCTCGGATTTTGTTGAAACATACATGTCGAACGCGCTGTGACCTTGACTGAATGACGTGGGAAGATATGCGTTCTTCCTTGCCAACAACGATAAATTCCTAAAATGGAATAGCTTCTCGATCGTCGTCATATGTTTTATTTTATCGATACATTTGGAATATAAAATATTAAATTATCGTGGTTTTTCTTTTCTTTATTACACTCATCGTGATCTCTTTTACAACATTTACATTATATGGTTTATATATATCGCGTTTATATAATATTAAATTTAAAAAAAAAAAATATTAAAAAAACTTTCCGCGTGGTGGGTGTGATACCCCTCCCTACACTAACTAGTACTTTTTTCTGAAACGTGTATACTTGGAAGGAGGGAGTAATAATGCGATTTTGTTGTGGCCGAAATAAGTAGAGAATGATGATTAACAACTATTGCCTTTTGTTATTTGGCAATACAAAATTTGTTAAACCGGCTAGTGAGAAAAACGAGCTAGGTCTTGACGCATGTTATTAGAGGACATACGTTAACGATTCAATAGATACTTCAGCTTATGCCTGAACAAAACAGAAATACAAAAAAAAGGAAACGTGAAATACATATCTCTCCATGTAGACAATGTTCAATATGTATAAAAAGATACAGAGAAATAATAAAGTAATTGAACTATAATTCTATAATGATTAATCATCTATGGAAAGATAAAAAATTGCTATTTTTGCTGTATCCCTACACATGCCGACATAAGTGTGTTCGTATCTTTATCCCTCCTCCCTCTGCCTTGTGTGTTTTTCTCTTAGTCCATAAGTCTTCAGATCGCTTTATGCTTCAGATCGTTTCGCTCACAGGACAGTAAGCGTGGCATATATTCGTTGAAAATTGTCAAGAACATGGTATTGGCCGTGTAATATATAAAATATGGTTCGTTCATATATAGTGATGTCCTTTAATCAATAGAAGATTACCATTCTGCTATATTTAACTTTATTGCTAAAATAATTTCATGCTTTTGTGTGAGATGCGAAAAAAGGGTATTGATTTCATATTGTCTTGCTCTATCTCCAAGAGAACGTTTTACATTGTGTTAAGTAAAACTTAACGAGGGAATCGAATGCTCAACAGTGCAGTGGACGATAGTGAAAATTTCTTCACCCTCTAACTCTAATGTCATCTAAAGCTGTTTTTTCCTGTGCTAATGTGATATATTTCGTTGACATAATGGATACTGTCAAGTTCTACTTACAATAACGCGTTGACGTTTGTTAGTATGACACAATAGTTAGAAATATGATGCCGGCGATGGTTTTCATTGTGTATACCGGATAGATGGAGTTCGTTAGTTTATGGGAGTATCTAAGAGAGGACAACTCTAAAATCAACTGCTGCCTTGTAGGTCAGGCTATTTAGTCAAATGTTAGTGGAGAACACCATCATAAATAAACCGGTAGATAGCCAGGAGAAACAACTTCTGCAAATATTCCTAAATTATGTGATGTTTCGACACGACTTAGATGAGGGGAGGTCCTGGTAGACTAGGCCATAAATAATAATATGGTGTTAGAGAACACATTCTTTACCAATCACCCAAGACATCTATGGACATTCAAAAGTCCAGATAACAGGACACGCAATGAAATAGATTACATCGTAATAAATAAAAGATTCAGAAACTCATTGAAGTCTGTTAAGACATGTCCACGTGATTATTGCAACAGTGACCCTGTTCCAGTAGTGGAAAAGATTAATATTAGGGTAAAGAGAGTTATAAAATTACAGGGACAGATAACACACTTAATGTGAATATGCTGACAGAGAACACAGTATAACATAACAATTCAACATAGGTACAATGCGATAGAAGAAAAAAAAAATAGAAACCATTGAAGAACAGTGGACGATGTTAAAAGAATCATCGCAGTTAAACAGCTAAAGAGACCCAAGAAACATCACAATAGGAAAGACTAGATGACATACGATATTTTAAACAGGATGAAGCAAGGACGACAGATGACGAACAACATTGACGAATACATCAAGATGAACAAAGAAATTAAACATAAGTGCAACAAGGCTGAAGAGAATTAAACGCACAGTGCAGTGAAATAGAAAGATATTATCATAGAAATACGAGTGATACACATTTACAAATAACGTAATTAACAGGCAGAGGGCAGGCTCGCATGACTAGGTGTCTGAATTCTAAGCAGGGACACATAATAATAGGAGAAAATGAAATCATTCACAGATGGGAAGAATATATTACAGAACTGTAAGAAGATAACAGACATGATACTAACTTTAAATTATAATAATAAAGGACCATGTATATTAAAATATAAAGGAAGCTATACATCACTTGAAAGACAACAAATCATCGGGTCTGGAGAAGATTACAAAAGACGTCCCTGTGAGATTATGGCATTGAAGTTATCACCACAATGCTAAATGACATCTACAACAGTGGCTATATTCCTTCAGATTTTGCTACAATCAATTTTTCATAGCCCTACCAAAGCATGATTCTACTGCGAATAATAATGAGGCGTATACGAGGAAAAATAAAACCAGACATAGAAGACGAACAATGCGGATTCGTAGAAGGAAAAGACACATGAAATGCCCCATATCTAGTAAGAACATTAATGGAGAGGGTCATATAAGTACAAAAAGACTTTTATCTGTGCTTCATAGATTACAGCACAGCCTTTGACAAGGTGAAACATTCAGAGATCATAACATTGCTAGAAAATCTTAACGTTGATGGGAAAGATCTAATATTAGTAAGAAATATGTATTGGAAACAAACAGCTGCGATGAGAGTTAACAACACTATAGATCGATTTCAAAAGATAGAAAGAGGTGTCAGGCCAGGTTGTGTAATGTCACGGGACCTTTTCTCCCTGTATACAGAATACATTAAGCGAACTAAAGAAGATATGCCAGGAATACAAGTGGGAGGCTGCAATATAAATAACTAGAGATATGATGATGACACAGTATTGATCGCAGGAAACGAACACGAACTACGTGCTCTAATAAATAAAGTAGTGACAGAAAGTAATAACAAAGGTCTCAGTTTAAACAAGAAGACAAAAGATATAATGTTTGTATCGAAGAGACATACATCAACAAGATGCAACATAATAATTATGACACAAAATTATCACAAGTTGAAAAAGTGAAATATTTTGGCACCCTGGTAACATCAGAAGTAAGATGCTGAAGTGCGATAAAGAGCCGAACAGCACAGGCCATATCAGCATTCCATAAATTGAGAACCATTTATGCAATGGACGACTATCATTGCAGACCCGAATTCGAATGCTGAGATGTTATATCGAACCATTTCTTTTTTATGGTTGTGAAGCATGAACTGTAAACAGACAGGACAGTGGGATATTAGAGGCTACAGAAATGTGGTTTCTGAGAAGAAGGATGAAAATACCATGGGCAGCCAAGAAAACTAATGTAGATGTTCTCATTGATGCTGAAGTAAAGAGACAGGTTATCGCAAAAACTAGAGGCAGACAATCAAAATGTATATGGTATGTGCTGAGAAGAACACAGCTTGAACACATAATATCCACTGGAAAGATCACGGGGGGAAGGGATAGGGGACGACATATGCAGAAGTTACTAGATTGATTTGTATTGTGGCACGGTAGAAGCTCACCACCAGAGCTAATTGATATCACCAGATACAGAGAGTCGTGGAGATACATGATCGCCTATGCCATTCGACATTGCACTTGATTGATTGATTAAAACATGTATTGAAATTTACTTGGAAACAGAATGCACACGTGATAGAATAAGGAGACCTTAGAAGTAATATCTTAGCATCCGACTAGTGATAGATAAATATATAGAACCCCAAAAAAGAATCTACATTTGCTAAATAAACTACAGCAAGGTCTGTGACAGAGTTCAACATGAAAAATTAATAAAATGTCTTCAAGAAATAGGCATAGATGGAAATATATACCGGGAACAAGATTGCATCAATAAGGTGTGAAAACAGCTACTTACCATACATAGAAATAAGAAGAGGGGTAAGACAGGGATGACTTTTATCACCAAGTCTATTTAATATCTACACAGATAAAATCTTTAAAAATATAGAAGAAATACCAGGACTCAAGATTAATGGGAAAATAATAAACAACCCGAGATATGAAGATGACACTGTTCTTTTAGCACAAAGTGAACATGAACTACAAAGACTAATAGATCAAGTCAATGAATCAAGTAATGAATATGGACTGGATATAAACATCCCACACACACACAAAAAAAACCACAACAAATACCATGATAATCAGCAAAGACACAGACGAACAGGAGATAAACATAAACATATAGGGAGTGTGACTACAACAAGTAAAACATCAATATCTTGGACACATAGTCACAAATGATGGCAGATGTGAAACAGAAGTTAAAAGGAGAATAGGAATTGCTAAAAGTACCTTCAATGACATGAGGAAATTATTAATATCTAAACAAATTAAAAACAAGTTAAAAATGAGAATTATAAAATGCTACATCTATTCCATATTAATGTATGGCTCAGAAACATGGACACTAAATAAACAATTAGAAGACAAAATTGATGCCTTTGAGATGTGGGTATATAGAAGAATAGGGAGAACATCATGGAAAGAGAAGAAAACAAAGAAGTTCTAAAACACTTATAATGAATAAAGAATTACTAAGAGAAATAAAGATCACGCAAATAAAATACTTTGGGCACATTAAAAGACTTTATTGAAGGCCTTACTTGAGGATAAAGTAGAAAAGTAACATCACAAGCTGGGCAGGTTACAATCTAGCAGAGTGCACCACGAACACAGGATACAGCGGATGTTGGAGGCCTGATGTAGCCAACCTTCGTTGCGGAGACGGCACTTGATGATGATAAGATAATATGCTGTATTTAGCTTATTATTATTATTTTATTTTCGATAACGCAGAGCCAGCTCTTTGTGAGCATATGAAGAGACAATACCACAGAAGACACTGTACGCAATTGATGTTGTCAAAGACTGTACAGAATTAGATGTCCTAACTCTGTCATGAATAACAAAATATAACACGGTCAAAATAATGTATTTTTTTTTTGTTGTATACTATATTAATTAACCTGTTTGTATATTCGCTACTATTACCACCACTAAAAATACTACAATTTTTTTTTTTTTTTTTTTTTTTTTTTTTTTTTTTTTTTTTTTTTTTTTTTTTTTTTTTTTTTTTTTTTTTTATAGTAACAATACAGCACCCACCATTATTATTTATGTTACAACTACCGCTATTACTATTACTAAAACAAACCAAAATCTCTTTTAGTCTAGCGTACCTCTTGAGGTAAAAATCGATGAAGGTCGATCAAAAGACTTGTCAGTATTCTTCTTTGTTAACCTGATCTTGGGTAAAAATCAATGATGCGTACTGAAGAATATAAATCTACCTGAGGCGGAACACTATTACCGGGTTTTTGTAAATATTATTGCTCGGCATTACACGAATAAACAAACTACAAACTTAGTTTCAAAATTATTATTACATATGGACAGATGTTCTAACTTGTAACATATAAAAAACACAAGTTAATACTTTTACATATAAGAAATTTTCTTCTACCACTGTGGAGAGAACATTCATTGTAAATCTGAAAATGTACAACTTGCTAAGAACACCTGAGACAATCGATTGAGACCTGAGTCGCCACACCGAAACTTAGTCTACATATGGCATATTTTGTAAGGTCTTTTGTTATTAATTGAAACTTTAATGTCTATTACACATACATAAATATTAGGAATATATAACATTACTTACCTCTATTAGAAGATATACAACTTGAGGAAGATCTAGATGAGCAACGACGTCTGCTCTCAATGGCACAACTGCTTGTAATGCGAGATGGTACAAAACAAAGTGAACCGATTTTTTCCAGCCACGCCTCGATGAGCACGACCGTGTGTATAATCAATAAGATAGATATATTACTGATGCATGATTCATACTTTTTACATAGTAACATCACCTCTTTCTATTTAATGGTGTATGTGGATACATATTGTTATAGTAAACTGTAATAAACATATATTGAATAAATATGACACTAAATGATAATTATATTTCGTATTTTGTCATTTATTTTTGATAAGTTAACCGGTGAGAATGATTTGGATTATGATATATCACTCATAATATAATTTATTCATAGTGACCCCCACACACCTTACACCCACTATCGAATGGATATCCGTACTAAAATTTCGATCTCCTCCACCATAAATAATGCGGCATTGTTTGGTCATCTACCGTGCATAATCGATCACCTACTATTACCCATCCCTGCTTATTGTTCGCTTTATTGATTCCCACCTCAACGAGTTGAGGTGGAGCTATATAAATATCATTTGAGGGGTTGTTATATAACTTCAATTGAGGGGGAGGGTTGTCTGGACCCTGCTATACTACTATTGACCATCCCACCTAATAGTTGCTTGAGCTTAGTACATGCAGAGTTATCTTCATCCCCGACGGCAGAATGCTGCGATGGGGCCTTATTTTACTTTAATTATAACTATTTGGCTTCAATACTTGACCAAAAAGTACATATAACTACTTTGTTTCAATACTTGACCACAAAGTACATATAACTACTTGGTTTCAATGCTTGAACACACAGTACATATAACTACTTGGTTTCAATACTTGATCACAAAGTACATATAACTACTTGGTTTCAATGCTTGAACACACAGTACATATAACTACTTGGTTTCAATATTTGACCACACAGTACATATAACTACTTGGTTTCAATACTTGATCACAAAGTACATATAACTACTTGGTTTCAATACTTGATCACAAAGTACATATAACTACTTGGTTTCAATGCTTGAACACACAGTACATATAACTACTTGGTTTCAATATTTGACCACACAGTACATATAACTACTTGGTTTCAATACTTGACCACACAGTACATATAACTACTTGGCTTCAATACTTGACCACAAAGTACATATAACTACTTGGTTTCAATGCTTGACCACAAAGTACATATAACTACTTGGTTTCAATACTTGACCACACAGTACATATAACTACTTGGTTTCAATACTTGACCACAAAGTACATATAACTACTTGGTTTCAATACTTGACCACAAAGTACATATAACTACTTGGTTACAATACTTGACAACAAAGTACATATAACTACTTGGCTTCAATATTTGACCACACAGTACATATAACTACTTGGTTTCAATACTTGACAACAAAGTACATATAACTACTTGGATTCAATACTTAAGCACAGTAGGCCTACATATAACTACCTGGCTTCAATACTTGACCACACAGTAGGCCTACATATAACTACTTGGCTTCAATACTTGACCACACAGTACATATAACTACTTGGTTTCAGTAAGGCCATTACCTAAGGATAGATAACATTTTTTCACGATAGATAAAAATGGAAACGAAATTTGTTAGTCTCGGTTTATGTCTCTTCTTACTGTCTGTGCTCATTCTTTTATATTTTTGCTTTGTTTTATAAAATGTTAATTATATTTGTGTTCTTATCCGTCTGTTTTTGAACTGCAAAACTTTTGTATTTCTCGTATATAAATTCACGTTTTGGAAAAATGTCTTACTGCAGTCTCACCAATAATCGATTTAACAACATCCTAACAACCCACAGAAGTTTAGGCGATATCGCACGCACAGAAAATAAAATAAGACATTTTTATTTTCAAGTGCCTTTTTACTGAATAACTTACATTCTTATAAATTAAAAACACATGACGCATTCAATCAGTCAGTCAATCAATCAATGTGAAATATTTCATACGGTAAATAAATAACATTGTAAGGAGAATAAAAGAGTAAATCCGTCAATGAGTCGATGTTAAACATTTTCTATAATTAATAAATCATCCTCCGGGGAAAATAAGAAAGTAAATCAGCCAATTAGTCGATGTTAAACATTTTCAATAATTAATAAATTAGCCAATTAGTCGATGTTAAACATTTTCTATGATTAATAAATCAGCCAATGAATGTTAATTGTCTCTTACAGCTGATAACATCTCATGCTATTCGAGTTCAGACGCCACCTCGTCACATACCTGGAGTTGTCGAAGTTACACTTTCATACAAGTCCAAGCAATTTTGTAAAGGCGCACCTGGTAGATTTGTTTACACAGGTAAGTGTTTCAAATACTTTTGCGGATAATGTCAATAGAAATATGACTCAGATGACATGTAAATGACATGCATGTATAACTGAAGAAAAAAAATACCGTAGAATGTAGTTTGTTTTCCTGAACGACAACTTCAACAGACTTCAATATAAAACTATTGCAAAAGAATTGATGTGTTTATGTAGAATGCTTCCAGTATCAGAGTTCGGATCAAGAATTAAAAAAAAACATGAGGGAGTAGACTTCTTGATTAGAAACTGGCTTCACAGCACATGGGGCATTCCAATAAGTGCTCCAACCCCTCTGTTCCAGCAGCCATCTGACTCGATGGTATTTCAAGTCAAATGGCACTGAAACAGACGTCGACATCAGGACACAACTCTGTCCCTTGCGACAGGTTTCTTTGTTGTTCCATCCACCCACGCCGTGTCCGTAACTAGTTCAAGCACAACGTCCGCCTGCCGGAACAACATGGTAACTGTTATCAAAGTTTACGACTACGGGATTGTATAGATGACGTACCATGAAGCTTCTATAAGAAGATAACCTCAATATAAAGACATGTCATCTACTAAGGTTTTCTGTTGCATGGGTGGTTTATCTAGTGAGCCATTGGTGAGACCCACAGACGCAACCGCATGCGCAGGGAGTAGACATAGCAACGAAAATATAGATATCTCGATGTGCCTGCAAACATATTTGTTACAGAGTTTCAAACACATTTACCAAGTGCTGTCTGGGTTTCCCGTTCATGAATCAGTTTTCACTAGTATAGCTACACTGCGGTGGCGTGGTACAAAGCACGCCTGTGACGGACAATGTACCAGGTTCTAATTCCGCCACAGGCAACTGTGCATAATGACTGTTCAGAACGCAATGACAAACTACTGAACGTATTTATATTACCTAGAAAATCACAACAACCAAAAAATACTGGGTTCTGGCTATGTTCTGAATTGGATAGGCTACCAATTTTTTGTATAGCTAGACAGTGATTCTCGCCTATATGTCATAGGGTCTAGTAGTAAAATAAGCCTTCTAAAATTATACAGTTAACTACTCCCTTGATTTACATTGGTTGTCACACATAGTATAATCATAGAGACCAATTAAAACTACGGGAATGCTCTAATGAGTCATTAACAAGGCTTGCTTTCTCATTAGGCAGCCTTATATCGTCGATGGTCATAGTTGTACAATTTATAAGCATCGTATTTATCAAATCATTTTACTGAATAGCCATGTGTGCATATCTCAATCAGAATCACTTACCTTGGCTTATCCGAATTTTGTGGTGATTTTCATTGGCTAGCGGCACAAATTATACGTAAAGTGATTAATACTCTAGAAATACACAAAAGATACAGTAAAGCATACCAAGCCCTATGACAAGTGACACCCATCTTCAGAAAAAATGTAGATTTAAACACCAAAATAAGACTATTAAAAACAATTATTATATCAACGCTGTGTTACCAATGCCAAACATGGACAACGATATCACAAGATAAACGTAAACTTTTGACAGCTTAAATGACATGCTTGCGCAGAATCCGAGGAATATCGTTAAGAGACAGAGTGAGAAATGAGGACATTAGACAAAGAACCGGTACCACTCCAATCTTGGAATATATTAAGAAACAACAGATCAAATGGTTTGCACACATCAGTAGACTACCATCAGACAGCATATCACAGCAAGCTATGCTACACAGATACAGTGAAGGCAGACCTAAAGGCCGACCACGAAAACGATGGACCACCGAAATAAAAGAGGCGACAAACTCCACATTATACTCAGCACACACAATGGTCATCGTCAGAAAACTCTTCTATCTCTGACGCTGAAATGCAACAAAAGTTTTAGCGAATAGATAGTGATCAATAAACAGTCGCATCACCCAAGATTAGTGACGCTGTGTGAAAATACTCGCAAGACCTTTCTGGAAACGGATTTCGTATTTCCTGTAATGGAAATCCCGGTAATATTTGTTGAAAATCGACTGCTTTTGTGACGCCATATGAAGTCCTCTTGTATCTAGATGTTTATGGTATAAAACTAGTACACAAATTTATCAGAGTAAGTAGGATCATATGTATTGACTAAGTGAATAGACTCCTTCGAGTTAAGTTCTTTAGTTAAATTGCTATTATTGAGATACAGTAGATACGAAGCCAGCAGACACCCACTCTAAACGAGAACAACAGAGTTAGCAGAGACTATAGAAACAACTTTAGGTAAGGCTCACAACCATTCCAGAGAAATCTTCTCTCCTGACCATACAGGTACAACTGCGTTATGTACATAAAAAATAAAGCACCTCATATATAAAAATGAGAAATGTCTCAATCACTTCTGACTTTTCTTATAAAATCACCAGTCATATTATACGTTTATGAGAAATAAATATACATTTATGACTGAACTTTTATTTTATAACTGACTACTGCGACTCACAACAGGAATAATTCAAGAGCAACTGACGCCTGCGACCCACAACAAGAATAATTCAAGAGTAACTGACGCCTGCGACCCACAACAGGAATAATCCAAGAGCAACTGCCGCCTGCGACCCACAACAGGAATAATTCAAGAGTAACTGACGCCTGCGACCCACAACAGGAATAATCCAAGAGCAACTGACGCATGCGACCAAAACATGAATAATCCAAGAGCAATTGACGCCTGTGACTCACAATAGGAATAATCCAAGAGCAACTGACGCCTGTGACTCACAATAGGAATAATCCAAGAGCAAACTATTGTTGTCGTAAACTCTCAAGATAAATGCTTCATCTTCAGCTTTGGATAACTGGACTGTTCAGAAAACAATGACAACATAGTAAAAACAAGTACAGTTTATCTGCTCCATAGAATTGTATAATCCATTATTAGGTTCGTATTTTTCTGGAGCACCGGTATACCTAGGAATTATGTGGTCAGCATCTCTTCTTCATTTTTACTATTGAAGAAGATCTGGCACCGTCACAGTTGGTGATTTAAAAAAAAATATTTCCATTTGCGCTGGATTTTGAACCTTGGATCACTCGACTAAAAAAACTAGTGTACTAACCACAAGACTACCATAACTCTCCAGTGGAAAACTACTGAAATTAAATATGGCTAAATATCACTTCAACATTAAAAAATTTGGATGGAAGACTGCATTACAAATATGATATGTTATTAACCAACATTTTAAACAAACATATGTAAAATATGACACTATCTTCAATGTAGGTGTAAGCGTTCACATTTGTTATATTTCATCAATCACATATTGCATTTCGGAAAGCCGCAAAATGTACATTCATCTTAATCTAAATTTCGTGCTCCTGTCCCCAGCATTGACAGAACCAACCATTGACTACGGGTTTCAGAGATTGATGAAACTTGTTCCTCGTCATCCAGGAGATCCCGAGAGATTACCGAAAGTAAGGCACAATCTTCACTGACTTTATTAGCTAATATTTTCATTGTGAATTCCAAAATATTCGTTTTATCAGTTTATGTTTTCATTGTGCATTCCAAACTACTTATTTTATCAGTTTATGTTTTGAGTGTTGAGACTTTCCATGTTTGGAATAAAGCTGAGTTGCCAAATTGTTGAAAAATATCTTTTGACTAATAAGATTTCATGTCAGGTAAACTATTTTTTTTTTATTAATAAGATTTTAGGTAACATATGTTCGAAAATAACAAAATTTTCGAACTTTTAATACGAATCCCATTGCACAAAAGGATTCAAGAATTCTCATAATTGCTGTGGATCTGAACAAACAAAAATAAAACACACATATATATTTTGGTAACTTGTGTATGTGACATAGAATATTTATATATTGTTCTTGTTGCTCATCCGGCATAAGTGATGATGACCATTTGTTATATCCACGTAAGAAATTTAGTTAGAGATATGTCCATGCCTATAAGTTCGTAGATGGTTAATAAGCCTTATTCGAGCCATAAATGTACTTGGAAGTCCATGCATTGGATGATCATTCGTGCGTAAATTCCATACTCCTAGAGTCAATGGGAAAATATTTTCTTTTCGGGTGAATATCATGGATGTGAAAATCACCTGCACTGGGGATTTTGATGTAAATGAACAGAATGTGTGCAAAGCGTCAACCTCATTCTCTTGTCGGACTTCATTTAAAACAAGTGGCAAGACGAATCGAAGCCACTGGAAGCTAAATTAAATAACTTTTTTAGAGTTACATTTATAAGATATTCGCTGAGTGTACATCTTTCAACATATCGACTGTGTTCCCTAGTCATTAACTTCTCGTGTTTACCTGAATTGTACTCAACTCATGACATGATTTGTGAGGTTATGAAAGAGGTCAAGGCAAAATAACATTTTTAACAATAAACTGTGACAGGTTCATAAGAATCCCGTGAAACTGAACACAAAACTCTCAGAACATGTTATTGACTGCCCATAAAAGAATGGTAGGAATGAGATTTTCCTCGATGACAAAAGATGTTCTTTACGATGGAAGGTGGAATAATACGAGGTGGACAGAAGAAGACATGGCTGGGTATATCAAGGACTGGACAGGGGGAGTTTGCAAACTGATCAGGATGGTAGAGGATAGAGATGTATGGAGATCTTTCTGCACCAAATTTCTCTTTGTGTTACCCTTACGACCACAACTGACTATGGGTTTTATTATTATTATTTCCTGCTTTATGTATGCTAATTAACTAATAATTGTCGTAATTTAAGCTATCTTTCTGCTAATTAAATGTAAATATTCACATATCTTATACTTGTAAATGTTGATTACATTTAACAAGTACTACTATTGTATGCTCTGTTTCTGACAAAACAATGTAAACATTATTTTAAGGTTCGGACTCTTTTAATGTTTATTAAAAGGTCTGTTTTGTTGCATAATTGCAGGAAATCATATTGAAAAGGGCAGCAGATCTAGCAGAAGCCTTATACAGTATGCCCAGAAATCATAACCAATTGTCGTTAGCTTCGTCCCGGTCCCCAGCCATGCATAATCCAGCAATGTCCAGTTTTAACGCGTATCCAAGTCAGCTTGCAGTCAGTGTCGGTGACACAGGGGTTAACGGGCAGTGGGATGATGGTAAGTTTCTTTCATTCATAACAATCAATCAATCAACTGCCATGCCGAGTAGGGTAGGCGAATATGTTTCTTCACAATTCTCTGTCTCTTGTGTTGTTAAAAAGTTCAATTGGTGACATATTTCTGCGCAACAGTGACAACCCATCCAGAAATGTATCTCTCTGTCTTCCTCTGTCTCTTCTCCCCTTGATCTTTTCGACGTTTACTAAATGTTCAAATTTTGTTTTTCTCATCACATGCCCTAAAAATCTGGACTTTCTGCTTCTAATTTTTGCTATAAATTGTCTTTTTACTCAGCATCTCTTAGGACAGATTAGACTAGGGGTCGGGAACCCATGGCTCGCGAGCCAGATGTGGATCTATTGATGGCTACATCTGGCTCGCAGACAAATGTTCGATTATAAAAAAATGTTTATTTAGACACCTGTGACCTACATATTAATTGCATATCAATATGTCATTCTACAAATGAGCTAAAGTCTACTGAAGCTCAGCATCAGAAGTCGCATTAATGGTAAGAAATACTCATTATTGATTAGCAACATTATAACAATGTTATTAAACAAGAAGTCAGAGACATAATTATTGTACTTTTAGTGTTGAAATTACACAAAATGCACACATTTACTCGAATTTTTAGTTTTAAACATAATGTATGGCACTCACAGAATTACTTTTCAAAGTATGTGGTGTCCATGGCTCTCTCAGACAGAAAGGCTCCCAACCCCTGGATTAGAGAATATATTAGAAAACGGTTTAACCATTTGGAGACGCTGAAACAACATTGTGACAGGTCTAGCAAGCCGACAGTGTAGAACTAAAACGATCGTAGAAACATGGAGAGTTCTCAGAAGACATATTAAAACGTAAACAACCCACTGAATGTGGAAAAAAAAATATCTGTGGATTAAGAAACAAAGTAGAAGATCTTATAGAGGAAATGAAGAAACCAAATATTTCAATTTTCGACATGGCAGATACCAGAATTAAAGGTATTGAATGTAAATAATTGCATCTAAGCTACATATTACTATATGTCGAAATTGACCATAACACACGCGCTAAACATGAGGTTGGATTTATCCATCAAAGCCCCTGGACCCGATAACATACAAGTCGAATTAATAAAAGCAGCAGCAGATACAGGAATAAAATGGTTACATTGGATTTTTAATATAATATGGAGCAGGCAAGAAAGAGCAAAAAATGAATAAACGCTGTAATAATACCTGTTTGGAAGAAAAATGCAACAAAAGAGATTATACAAAGTACACAGGTATTTTTCTTCCAAGCCACACTGGAAAAATTTTCAACAGAATTCTAGAAAAAAGATTACGAACATTTATAATTTATAGAACCACAGCTTAGCTACACTCAAATGGGATTCCGTAAGAGCAAAAGCTGTACAGATGCCATTTTTTTAAACACTGAGACAACTAGCATTGAAAAAAAAAAACAATTGAAAACAACAAAGAATTGTATATTGCGTTTGTCGACCAAGAAAAATCCTTTGATAGAGTAGACAGACAACTATCTATCTGTCCATTCACTAAACCCTTTGTTACATTTAAGCATCAGGGGTAGAAGTGTTTTCTGGAGATGGTCCTCGTATGTGCTGAGTATATTGTGGAATTTGTCGTCTCTTATAATTCGGTGGTCCATCGTTTTCGTGGTCGGCCACTAGGTCTGTCTTCACTGTATCTGCGTAGCATAGCTTGCTGTGGTATGCTGTCTGATGGTAGTCTGCTGATGTGTGCAAAACATTTGATCTGTTGTCTCTTAATATATTCCAATATTAAGGTTGTGCCGGTTCTTTGTCTAATGTCCTCATTTCTCACTCTGTCTCTTAACAATATTCCTAGGATTCTGCGTAAGCATTTCAGCTGTCACAAGTTTACGTTTATCTTGTGCTATCGTTGTCCATGTTTGGCATTGGTAACACAGCGTTGATATAATAATTGTTTTGAATAGTTTTATTTTGGTGTTTAAATCTTCATTTTTTTTCTGAAGTTTGGTGTCATTTGTCCTATGGCTTGGTATACTTTACTACATCTATTGTGTATTTCTTTACTACTCTTGCCGTCTGCTGTTATATTACTTCCTAGGTATATGAATTCTGTCACTTGTTTAAGTCTGTTGTTACCAATATATATATGTATTGGTGTTTATTTCTGTTCTTTCTATCTTCATTACTTTGGTCTTTTCTATATTTTTCTTCATGTTAAAGGTATGACATATTTGATGTAATCTATCTATTTGTCTTTGTAGTTGCTCTTCCGATGATGCTACTAGTGCTTGGTCGTCTGCAAATAGCAATTCGTTTAAGTTATCCTTCATATTGTTTTCTTCCATTGTTTTGTCTACTTTGCAGATGTGATCTATGTATGTTATGAACGATAGGGAATAGCACACATCTCTATCTCACTCCCGATAATTTTGAAACTATCTGATGTACCTGTGCTCGTTATTACTGCGCATTGATTATTGGCGTATATGCTCTGACATAGGCTTATCATTTCTTGGGGAACTCCATATGTCTGCAGTGTATATCCATAGTTGTGCTCATTCCACTCTGTCAAAAGCTTTTTCTTGGTCCACGAAAGCCAAATATAAGTCTTGGTTATGTTCTGTTGCTCTTTCTGAAAGTTGTTTGAGGGCGAAGATTGCATCTGTACAGCTTTTATGTTTCCTAAAGTTCATTTGTGTGTTGTTGAGCTGTGGTTCTATATACGCACGCATCATTCTCTCTAGTATCTTGCTAAATTTTTTCTCGTTGCTTAAGGGTGATATTCCTCTATACTTAGTGCAGTCTCTCTTACTGCCCTTTTTTTCTTCTAGATTGGAACAATCACCACTGTATTCTACTCCTGTAGTGTCTTTTGTGTCTTCCATATCACATTGAACAGAATGTGTAGTCACTTTAAGCTGTCGCTGTTAGCAGTTTTATTTGTAACTATAGGTATGCCTCCTATTCCTGTTTCTTTGTTATTTGGTGCATGTTTAACTGCTTTTTCAATTTCGGATTTCAGGATGTTTGGTTCTAGGTCTTCTTCTATTGTATTTATTGTTGTAATCACTTCTTATTAAGCTTAACAGCTGAGTGAAGTAATATTTCCATCTTACCATGATGGTAACCCATGAAAATATTTTTGGGACATATTTAGTATGTTGCCGTGTTCTTCGTTAATTATTTCTGTTGGTTCGTGTCTTTTTTTTACTTCTCATATCCTATACTTTCTTGTAGAACATCTCTGGTGCGTTTTGTCTGTCCTTGTTAGGCCTTTCTGTATATATATATTCTTGCCATGATTTAATTTTTGCAATTTTGATAATTTTCTTTACGTCATTCTTTTTTATGTAATCTTATGCAAAGTACCTTCATGCGTTGTGTTTGTTGCCCATTTATTTTATTTCTGTTATTTATCTTTCGTTGCGTTCTTTGCCTCTTCTGTCCACCAATCTGTTACACCCAGGATATGCTACGTGATGATGTTGAAGCTTCTTTTTCTCTACAAAACTGAGGGGGTGGGGGGGGGATCGCGTGGTTTTTGTGTGTATTTCTTCGGAGCAATTTCTCATATGCAGATAACACCAACTCCCGGCAGTATGCAATGCTTTGAGAAGTGGCTTCCAAACAAGATCCTGTCTACTATTATTTGCTATCATTGCACTTTCTAGAGCTGTCTTAACATTAATGCTATAATTTCCATTGCAGTTACCACTTTCACACCCTTAGTCCCACGTACATTAAACGCTTCATGAAAGTAATATCTGTAGTAAGTTTGTCGTAGAGATGTGAACGCAAGTTGTGTCGTCCCTACTTGTTGTTTTTGATTGATATGTGTTTGTGATCCGTTATAAAGGTGTTTCGGTCGAAACGTCGATTTGTGTGTGTGCCTATGTGTTTTTCGTACAATTAGCAAAACTTTATTACCTTGTTTCAAGTTTTACCTATTGGACTTCAATTTTGCGCAGTGAGTACATATTCATGAAAGTAGTAGCTCTGCTAAAACAATCTATGCAACGTTAGGTGAGAAAACTAAACAGAATCTACAGGCCTGAACAAGTGAATCTCAACAAAGTAAACAGAAGCGAACATATCAAGATAATTTTGACTAAGAAAGAGAACTGCTATCTAAAATCACACAGCCGCAATCACAATCAGTAACTCCACATCCTACATCCGCAGAGCAATAGCAAAGACATATGAGCACATATTAGAGAAATGTCTGAATGTAACTGTTCACCGAACTGATCAACAGGATTATCTCTCCGCACATCAAACCAATGTATGGGTAGCTAACAACAAAATAAAACACACCGCTATAAAATATTAATAGCGCACTAGATGCATAGTAATTGACACCAGAAATTCTGTAGCGTGTCATCAATTTTTGCAGTAACACAGACGCGTCATCAATTTTTGTGTAGAAACAGTTTGTCCGTCATCAATACTTTCCTAGTAACTTAGTTTTCCTAGTAATGGTAGTCTACTGATGTGTGCAAACCATTTGATCTGTTGTTTCTTAATATATTCCAAAATTGGAGTGGTACCGGTTCTTTGTCTAATGTCCTCATTTCTCACTCTCTCTTAACGATATTCCTCGGATTCTGCGCAAGCATGTCATTTAAGCTGTCAAACGTTTACGTTTATCTTGTGATATCATTGTCCATGTTTGGCTTTGGTAACACAGCGTTGATATAATAATTGTTTTGAATAGTCTTATTTTGGTTTTTAAATCTACATTTTTTCTGAAGATGGGTGTCACTTGTCATAGATCTTGGTATGCTTTACTGTATCTTTTGTGTATTTCTAGAATATTAATCACTTTACGTATAATGCGGCATCAGTTGTGTAATAACAGGAACCTAAACGAAAATAAAACATAATTCTCTATACAAAATCAATATCAAACTCCATGCATAGTGATTGCTCGCATTAGAAAAATGCTACTCTACTACTACTATGGTAACTGTTCTATTAATTATAGTAGCTATTATTTACGTCTTACCTATTGATGTCTTCAGTGTTGAGAACATATATAATACATTATAATAAATATCTACAGCTGTGTACAGCAGATCACAGAGCTCCAGTGTGTCACCAAGAGGTTATGGCTCTAACGGATCCACGCCTCACAGTGTCAATGGTGGATACGGCACAACCTCCATGAATGGATATCATACTGGTCATGGACCTTTAGGAAATATGGGTATGTTATTGAATGTGAGAGTGTATATGTGTGCAGTCGTGAAATGTGTACAAATGGTGAGTATGCGTGTATTCATCAGAATGATATCGTCTGGCGGTGATAGTAATCATGAATCGTAACGAAAACTTAGTGCTGATTGCTCAACTGTGGGCACTGGGCCGTAGACATCTGGTGAGGGAAGATTTTCCTTAAAAGAAGTTGTCACTTCCTTTCTGGGTCGGTTGGATAATGTTTTCCGGGGGGGGGGGGAGAAGTGGTAACCACTCAGGGGAAAGGCTTACCATTTTTTGCGGGTTTCATTTTTCATTTTTCTACGGTAGAAGTGAGTCATTCACCCCACCCCCTCCACCTCTTACGTGTCTACTGGTTAGTCGTGATAATACTTTCTCTATAATTGTTTTCTATCTCTCTGATTCTTCTCCCTTTTCTTTCTTTCCATTAACACAATAAATTCCAGGCTATTTCTCTATTGGCATGTCCGAAAAATGATTATTGTCTTTTTTTGATGTTCACAATTAGAGTCATGTGACTGCTAACGTAACGACTATATTTGTAGAGAAGAAAATATGACTTATGTTGTACAACTAATTCTGACACTGAAGCAATTTATACTAATGTTGAACAATTGCACTAATTATATTGCATCTAAAATTATGTATTATGTATTATGTATAAATTATGTAAAATTATGTTTTCATATACTTAATTATGTTTCTTTTGAAGGGGCTTGCTTCACATGAGGAGATGTAGGGACAGTGTGTGAATTTGGTTCCAAAAAAGGGGGAAGGTGGACGGTGATAGAGCTTTATGGAACACTGAACCAATTACACAACAGAAAAATATATCACTTACAAATTTTTTTTTTATGCATAGTAAGCCGACACTGATCTGATCGTGTTGTGAAAACTTTCATGTCCAGCTCAAGTCAGCTTCTGACTGATCTTGCAAACCTACAGGAGTATATATGTGCTAATCCCCGACACGCGGCCGTGGACGGAAACGAACGAGCCGACCAATTAGCTAGCCTCGCCACCACAACAGACGGTCAGCCTTTGGACCGAGCAGACATACTCATTGCTTTTCGTGAATTCTCACGATAAGGGGATTTTGAGATGAATGAGCATGAGTCAATATCGAGAATGAGCGAATTACGAGTGAGGATGGGTGTGGCCCGTAGAGAACCCGTGACAAAGATTCCAAAAAGAGCAGTAAACTAACAGAGAACCGGAACCATCAGCCGCTATACCCTGAGAGATTTACTGAAGCGGAGATATGAGCACTTATGGACGTGTCCGGTGTGCTAAGAAGATTTTTAACATACCTAATACTTAATACCTAATGTGTACTAATATTTTCCCTCGGGAGCTTATTCAAGTTGTTTTTTTCAATAGGATATTGATGAATCACTAACGGAGCAAGTCTAGAGATGGAAGAAGATGAAGATATCATTCAAATAAACGATATGATAGCCAAAAACAATTATGTAAATGATTGATATTTGCAGACGATCATAGTTTAATGTATGATGACTAAACACAATCACAGAGACACTTAAACGAACTAAACTGAGCTTGTTAAAAATGCAACATGGAAATTAATACATCAAAGAACAGAAACTATGAACATCTGTAGACTACCTGGCGTCTTAAGCATACAGATTAACGAAAACAATCTAAGAAAAGTACAAGAATTTAAATACCTGGGAAGCATTTTCACTAAGGACGGCAAACTGGACAGAGAAATTGAAACAGGATGATAGAAAGCCAACGCAGTCTCATACAAATTGACACCACTGTTCAAACACCCTTACATCGATTTGGCTGCTAAAAATATAATTATAAACAGTATATTTATACCATCTTTGTGTTATGAATGTCAATCATGATCACTGTCCAAGACACAGAAGAGAAAGATTGCAACATGTGAGATGAAATGTCTAAGGAAGATCGTTGGGGTCAAAAGAACTGACCGGATAAGAAACGATGACATCTGAAATTTTTATGAACTGTACTAAGCATCAAATATATAGAAAGACAACAGATTATGTTATCGATCACCGTATGAGAATGGAACCAGGTCGCTTTCCAGCTGTAGCCTATAAAAGAAGAATATCTGGGCACAGAGCGAGAGGAAAACCTAGAGGCAGATGGGATTGATAACATCAGAGACACACTACAACAACATGGTATTGCAACACCAAATGCAACACATTTGGCATTAGAAAGAAGACTTAGACTCCCCATGATACTTCGCGGCATTTGTGACTAGGGCAAGATAAGACAAGACAAGTAAGACAATAGATACACTCATAGTTATATTAATTGAGCCCTATCTGAAACCTGGTCAAAAATAGATTATCCGAACTAGTTAGTGGCTAGCGAGTCTGTTGGACACTAGAAGCATTTTAATTGTATTAAAAGGGGAAAAAAAGATATAAAACACTGCAGTAACAGCAAACGTTGTCTTAAACGTGCAGTAAAACCTGACGAATTGCCTTGTAAATTAAATGTGGCGCCAACAGGATAAATAATTCTTACTTTTACCATGTGTTTTAATTGTTTTTATTGACACACATTTTAATATATGAGTACTTTTTAACAAATGAATTGGAATTCTGGCTTGGAGTTTTCGTACATCATACGTCTATTCTCGTAATTAATGTTCTTCAAAATGACAGTGTGTGGAAAATCGTTTTCCAATGAGACGTTAAAGCTATCGAGATTAAGTGACCATTTCACTATGATAAATGTTACAAATATTTAACGTATTTTAACTAATTAAGTGAAAAAAGGTAAAAAAAAAAGCAGAAGAAAACTACAGAATATGCTTGCTTCTTCTTCATGGAATAACGAAGGTTGTGTTTTGTCTTCATACAATATAGCTTTGCGAATAGAAAAATCTGGAAAATTGCGCACCATTTGAGAGGAATTTATCATAGCTGCCACTAACAAACTTTTAATAACAGTATTACATCAATCCTCAGATGTTGTCTTATACCATATCCCTTTCAGTAAAAGCATAATTATGTGACGTGTTAATGAGAACACGAACGATGTGGAAAACAACTTTGTTGCTGATTGAACAATACAGAATTTAACTTGCAACTGTATGAGTCTACACTCCCTGGAAATGAATTCTTGCTTCTCGCATGTGTTCGCTTTTTTGAAGCTGGCAATCAAGAAATGCTTTTTTTTGCAAGAACGAAAGAAACAAATTTAAAAGGAGAATTGGTACTTTACAATGTTCCCGAATTTGTTCGTCTCAAAGGCAAACATAAGACAAATATACTCTCTTGTGCAACAGTTTGTGGACCGTTCATGACTGGGATTTTGTTGCATATATAAACCAGGTTGTGTCCAGTGTTATAAAAACTCATGTTTTATTCATTACCAATTACCGTACTTATTCTGAGCGAGCTAAACACCAAATTTCATATGTATTGTCTTGAGTGGTTTAAAAATCAAGGGTTCAATTCACTCGATTAGTCCGGAGCTCTAGCCACTGATAAAGTCATCAGTCCTAGTTTTTCAATAAGCCAACATTCCCCTTGAGTTCTATAGATCTGTTAAATCATGAAAATGAATAACATTAGAACATATAGCTAAAATAGAACTCGTCAATCGTTAGACAGTCATTCGTAGAAGGCATCTGGTTTCTTTTTGTTTATCTGTAGGTCTTGATCACTACCTGAGGGACGAGGCCAGCAGGATTGGAGCAGGTAGGCATATTTTCCTTTGTTGATAGGTAACAATTGTTATTGTGTTTTCCCAACTTGTTCTGTGTTCGCTTTTCATATTTCGATATCATTGATTTTTATGAGGGGAACAGTCTATCAATTTTGTTTCTTGCTTTTAAAGATGGCTTCATTGCCACGTTAATGCAATGTGTCCATCTGTGTACTTTTTAACTATTAAACCATTGATTTGGAACCTGTTTCACAATACTGCAAATAAAACAGAAGTTTTGGAGAAGAAATTAAACTAATTTGAAAGTAAATGTCTTGGAAAGTTCTTAAATATTGGTTGGAAAGAATTTAAATCAAACAAGTAAATAAGGGAAGACACCAAACAGCAATATGCTTCTACAACAATAAGAACAAAAAACAATGAACATATATCAGACATGTACTTTGAAAGAAATGGAAATAGCACCCCACAACATTTTGTACCCATAAAAATCGGTACCAGATACAATAAAAAATACACTAAGACTATATGAGAAACGCTCACAGAACAACCATCAAAGAGGGTATGACTACGGATCTCAAAAACATGTATGGACTACACACGCACTGGTAGCATCACATCGCTCAAACTGGAGAGCACTAGTTCCTGCCTAGGCACAGTATTCTCCCTCAAAGAACATTGATAAATCCCAACACTGGGGACATTTCTATAAATACACACCTCGCCGGTCCATCAGACAATGACCGTCTGTGTAATAGAAGACCTCTGCACATAATTAATTATGACCTTATTTGTTACGTTTTTGATTATTGTCGTGATTTTCGTTGCTCACTATTTATACACTTGGAGCCACATGCCAAAAATAGCCACGGTCGACCAACGAAATTCACGGAAACAATGAAAATGGGCATTTCAGTTCACGTTTACATTTTCTGCTGAAAAGTCTTATTGTTCTGACGAAGGTCACAATACGATATCTAAGGGTGAATAAGCTGGAATAAATGTCTGCAATAGAAGCCTTCATTCGCTCCTTTTTAAAAAATTATTGTGATTTCCGTTGGTCACTATTTATATACCTGGAGTTGCATGCCAAAAATAGCCAAGGCAACTCCAAGTATATAAATAGTGACTATTGAAAAAAACGACAATAATAAAAAAAACGTAACGAATGGAGTCCTACTTATGTACAGAGGTACTCTATATACTGTATTTGGTCATGGATTAGTGTACCAGTAGTGATTCTTAGGTACGTGTAATTAAATGTAGACATTAATCACCAGAACAAAACCGACTAGCCTTTGAAAATAAACTATGATTAAATCACGACACCCGTCTTTATACAAAACCTATTGACTAAAGTCTTCTTAATGACTTGGCTGTTCCCATGCTTTTCATTGATCACTATGGTTATACTTTGTGCGACAACTAATTGAAATTGAGTCACTTTAAGTGGTTATATTTTCTATTAGCCCGCAGGTCTCATATCGCAGACGGTGCTGGTTGATCTCAGATTCAACTCTTACTCACTGTCAAGAGACTGTCCATAAATTACGTAAAGAATTAGAGGGAGGGAGTATGTCATAGTTTGATAGTTGTTGACTCGGTTGGGGTGGGGGTAGGGGAGGTGACACAAGTCTACAGCACTGTTTCATACATCAATTAGAATGTTTTAATTCTTTTTTCTTTTTAAAGTAAGATCTTTTGTAAAATTAATGCATTTATTTTTTACTTTTTACAGCTAAAATATAAGCAAATTTTGACATAAATAAGCAGGGAGTTTTATTCTTCTTCTGCGTTCATTCTCAAACTCCTGCTGGGTGTCTTCTGTAGTAGGACCATGATCAATTATAGATCTCCAGCAGGATGTATTCCAGAGAATGGACATGCGTTGTGTCGCGTTTTATTTGCGCCAATATCCCACCACATCCGTCTTCGGCTGGATCAGGGAGTCTGAATTCTTGACAGTTGCTGACAAGGAAGGGGGTGGATAAAAATGACAAACATTTGTAGATGTAATGTATCCTAGTTCAGACTTATAATATATAATATAGATAGGTTATTATAATAATTTAACAGTTTACCGGCACGGCAAGTAGGCCTAAGTGATAGTAGCAGAATGTATTAAGAATTTAGTTATATTATTTCTTAATGTCCTAACAAAATAGCTCACTTGCTTTAATTTTAGCAGCAGTATCCCTTTTAATACTTTCCATTGTTTTCTTTCAGGCATGGGCGGAATCGTAAGTTCTCCATTCTCAAGTGTAAATCCTTTTGGTCTCCCAACATGCGGCTCACAATCCGCCTACGGTGCATCAATTGTATCTCCAGCTAAATAGGGATTGTTTCGTGTTTGTTATTAAATTTAGACATGAATTACTGGAATACAACGACTAGCCTTTGAACGTTGCCTATGGCCATTCTACATTAGACTATTTAGTAGAAGGGCATATACAAGCTAAGTGGAAATCCAACCTTCTTACTGACTCATTTGACTATTCCCGTGATTTTCAATGGTCACTATGGGTATACTTTGTGTAAACTCCAATGGAAATCAAGGGAATAGTTAAATTAGGCATTAAGAAGGCTAAATTTCCAATTAGCCAGTGTTTTTTTTACTGTAGGCCGTCATGCTGTGGATAATCGACAAATGTGAGACCTATGAGGTTTGTCCGATTAGCTCGGATTGGATTCGACTTGTTTCTCGCTTTTCATTGACTGCCAACACAAAATATATGTAAAGTGACAGATGAACAGTCAACCCAGGTGAATGACTTACCATGAAGAACTATCCCCAATGAAGGACTCGGCTAACATGGTCAATAACAGCTCTTGTTAATGTGCAGGACAACAATAATATATCTGTAAGAAGACATATATTGGTGCACGTTTTTGTGTTTTCATATGTACGACCAATATCTTATGTGGAAATATTTAAGAAGAAAGTGCTACATTTGAGTTTGAACAATATAAACTACTGAAAATTTTAACACTTGTCTAAGTACAATTTTGTGCGGTTCTCAACTTTCTTGGCCCGTAGACTTTTTTGTGTATTTCTTCTGTGGTTCCTCCTGGTACCGAAACAAATAAGACATTGGCTTTCCTTGCAAGTCATACAGACCTTCCAAGCTTTATCGCTATAACTTTTGATATTTATCGTTCAAGTAGATACCTAGCTGTGCCTCCATCCGTGGGCGAGTATGTGGCCTCTAATTTCACAATTTTCCTCCGCGGCCATCATGGATGCCATATGAGCCATGTTGAAAACTACTGAGTTAGTCGGCAAAGCAGCTACCACTGAAGAACTCAAATAAGTGTGAATGTACATAGTTCACATGAACCAATTCTTAAAGATCCCATTCAAAGTATTGCGCATGTGTCGAGAGTTGAAGAACCATGGGTATACAAGAAAGTTCTGGTAACACTTTTTCATTACATAATGAAAAAAATACGAGGGCTCATAATTCCTGAGTCTTTAAACATGCTGTATTGTAGGTTCTGAAAGGAAAACATAAAGACTGTGACCTTCCATGCATGCTTTAATATGCGACTAAGAAGGATTAGACATGGGTTTGTTATCCACCTCCGTAAACGTTAAGTGACTCAAAGTAATGCTTACGTGTGGCAGCAAAGCTCTAAAACCATGAATAAAGATGCTCCTTCTTCAAGAAATCTTCGTGTTAATATAAAAGTTTGGGGGTGAACGAAGAAGAAAATCAAGGACTGTAAGCTCTTACACTTCCAGAGGCGGCTATCCATAAACAACGTAAACAATTAGGAGGGGAATAGGAGAGGGAGTTATATTTGACATCCTTTTGAAAAAAGTTGAAGTCAACAAAACTGTTTGTATACAGAAATGAAATTAATTTTTATAATTTGAAACATTTTTTCTGCAAAACAATTAGGTTAGGTATGGGATAAATGTATTGATAAAGTCAAGCGTGTCAGATGATGTAGTTAACTAGCAAAACTGTATTACCCTATTCCTGGATCTACTTGTTGGATTTCAGTTTTGCGCATATGTACATATTATATATATATAATGTTTATATATAATATATATATATATATATATATATATATATATATATATATATATATATATATATATATATATATATATATATATATATATATATATATATATATATGAGAGACTGAAGGTCGGAACAGTTATACTTATCAATATATGTAAATATTACTAGTGTGCATGCAGAGTGAAAGATTTATGAGGTCAGTGTGTAAGAGGATGGTTAAAGAAGACAAAGTACTGATGTAAAAATGTTTCTATTTGAGCCGTTGAAAAAATCATCTTTACGCGATGTTTTCTAACTGTTTTTAGATAATAAATATGTTAAATTAAATATATTGTGAGTTTGAACAAAAAAATTGATTAAAATGAGTTTAAGTTTGTTTTTGTTAGTTCTTGCCTAAAACTTTTAAAATCTGAATGGTAAATCTTTTAAAATAAAATTAGTAACAACAACACAATAGAAATAATAACAAAAACAACAATAAGAACAATAATAATAATAATAATAATAATAATAATGATAATAACAGCAGCAATATCAATAATACCAACAATAATAGGAAGTGCAGCTATAGCACAATAACAATAATACCATCAACAGTAGCTAGAACAGCAATAACACAATACAAACAATACCATCAACAGTAACAAGAACAGAAAAAACACAATAACAATAATACCAACATCATCAGAAACACCAATAATACAATTAACTACCATGTGCTCAATAAACAGCGAGTTTGATGCCGAACTGTGACGTCCTGATTACGGCTGCAGTTTTGAAGATCTCTGGGGATTATCGTTTGAAGCTATAGGTCAGTGTTTCCCAACGTTGGGCCCAAGCCACACAGGTGGTAATTTGATTGTTCAGGGAGGGGGGGGGTGGAATTCAGGTGGGAATAATGCAATATTTGCGTATAAAAATATGTATATGTTACATTGGGGGAACATCAGAATTTTAGAAATACGTATGTGAGACATAGTAAAAAAAGGTTGGGAAACACTGTTATAGAGTAACGGGCCTGTGAGTGATACTTTAGGCACGAGAGGTGATGTACCGTTGTGGAGGAACTGGTACACATGAAGAAACCCGAGTGTAATCAACTAAATCCTATAAAACGTGAGCTCAGGTGCCAAAGTAAGTAGTTGTAAATTGTAAAAAAAAAAAAGAAAAAAAAAAAACAAGAAACAAGCTAACATTTATTCAGTAGCAATATAGATATTCCTCGATCTTGCCAGAGCGTGAACGCTGGTACCCGTTTCTTGGTGGCTAGGTGAAGAAAGGGGATATTTTTTTCAAGCCACTAGAAACCATGGTCATCTGATCGACGAGTAAATAGACCAGAGAATACACTATTTCAAGTACTTGGTCAGTGGTACAAACATTCAGGCATCTGTAAAGAAATCCTCTTGTAATCAATCAGTTTGTGGCGACGGATATTTATTTAGCGAAAGACTTGGATAATACAGTACCTTTGCACCCTATGTCATTGAAGACTTCTTGGAGTAATATGGTGATACGTTTTCACATTAATCGACAAAATGAAAATGCTACTTTACTTTTGCATGGTATCTGACAAAAGTAACATAACATTATATGTTTCTATGCCAATTGTTCCAAATTTGATGCCGTAAAAAATGCAAAACGAGCTATTAAAATTTTTAACTGAATTTAATGAACCAAAATAGATTGCACATTCAAATATAATTCCTCAGACTACAGCATCACAGATACTTTTTGTGCTGTAATGAATAGTCTAATTTTCTAGGGATAAAAACTAGCATATTTCAAGTCTGTTTTCAGTGACGCGAAACATATCCAGATGTGATACACAGACGCTGTTAAAGTTAGATAATGTATTCGGTGATCAGCGAGAAGCGTACACTGTCAGCAGCTATCAATCCTCATATCAAGCTCCTTTACACGGTCCGCTGGGCCATTGTTGTACCGGCAGTGAGTGGCTTTATCGATCCGTTACCTCCTTTGTCTTTCAGACATTCAGAACTCATTTTCAATCCCAGACCCGCTAGGATACCATCTGTCAGATTTAAACACAATACTAGTTCCGCTTCTCACTCTTAAAAGACATACAATTCCCGGCAGATTTATGGAGTTTCTTCCATCCAGGTTCCTTTGATCAAGAATGTGATTCTGAATACAGAAAGCTAGGCTGATATATTTTAGATTCTTGATCTTACTAGAGGAGTATCCTACAAATTAATTAGTGGGGAATTTTCTGTTTATCACTCTCTGCTGGGCGTCCAAATATCGGGTGTTAGTGTGCGGGTATTAATGTTGACACACTGATACAGAAAAGAAAGTACTACCCGTTAGGATTCACGCCTTCTTCTAGCACCAGCCCTCATTCCCTTGCCCGTATAAACCTGTCATCGTTGATAGCCAGTGCCCATTTGAAACTTCACAATCTCTTTTATGTTTCAACCTGTGACGTTTACTCAAACCTATAATTATAATCGATATCGTGTGCACGTTGCGCGTAGTTAGACTAACAGCTTCACGTGCATACACTAGCCAGATGTCAGCTGTTTCGGTCCCTGTTGTTCCACCGCCGTCACGGTCGCTAGATCTTTGATCGAGAGAATAGCTAGCCTCGGGTCTATGACAGCGTGATGTCTTATTTAACACTTTGCATTTGTTCAATGTACGGATGTCATCGCTAAGAGTGGTTGAGTTAATTCTATGTCCGTTATCTGTAAACATCTTCACACATCGCACGTGCTTTCTTACTTTTAACAATCTTGTCTATGCTCGCTTACTCCAGGTTGACATTTATATTGTCTTTCTCATTAACTTCGACATTTCTCTTCAAGTAAATATCCTTTTATGAAGAATCATCGCATATTAAATGGATTCTTCTATACAGTACACAGGGTCATAAATACGGCTTTAGTTTAAAAATATGGCGGAAAGGGGTAAGGGGTAACTGCCTAAAAAAAAAGATCGTTTTCTCATTATCGTAGGATTTTTTTTACATTTATATGGGGAAAACCATTTTTAAGGGGGAGAGGGTGCGGGTTGCATGGCTTTTTTTCTGGCTTCAGAAACAAAATTTCATCTTCTGAGGGGGGGGGGGGTTTAAACCGCTGCTACCACTCACTACCATTCTCATGTGTACGATGTGACGCTGTATTTGTTAAGTCAAATAGGAAACAGATCAGACACCCGCTACTCATTGTCTCAGTTGTTTTAATGGTAGGACCTCATTATCTGTTGTATCTCATTAGTCAAAATGTAGCAAAAGCAGTGCAGAAAACAAACGTGTGTAGTGAAATATATCGCATCCAAGCTGTAAACCATGACACAATACATTTCGTTACACAGTCAACATCCGGCTGACCAGTAATAATTTGATAACGAGCACAAAATAGAAGTTGATATAGAATAATTATATTTCCATCTTGTAAACAGAAAACAAAAAAGAGGAATCAATTTCGTATGTATAAATGAGCGTTTACACTTGTATATTATGCACATTCAAACTGCAAAAAATATAAATTTTACAATTTTCATATGAAGATAAAACATTTCTATTAAATTATGTTGCTAAAAGTGTGTTGTTTTTTAAAATCAATAGCAAAAATAATGTAGCTTTAATATTCTTACTTTATAAAAATTTGAAAAACACCTGCCTCAACCTATTACTGATTCTATCTATTATATCAACCTATATCTGCCTCAATCTATTACTGATTATATCTATTATATCAACCTATATCTGCCTCAATCTATTACTACACATTGGTCAAATGGCATGAGCCCAACCACCGCTGGATTAGCAATTACTGCATATCCACAGCAAAAAAACAAAACAATCTCATTATTTCTATTGCAAGAGATGGAGCAACACAGGGACAAAAAGACAAAGAAATCACTACCAAGAAAAAAAATACCCTTATAAAAGCTATCAGGAAAGTCGACCACTCAAAAGACAATTATCACTGTCTCAACAAATCTGAGCAAGTTATCTCTCGCCTCATAACAGGACACAACAAACTAAACAGTCACACTAAATAGACTAAGATTGGTTCCATCACCTCTGTGTCCATGTAGACAGACATCACAGACCACTGAACATATCCTACACGGCTGCAATACACTACACCATTTAAGGGAAGAATACTGGCTCACAGAGACGGATATCCACAGAAAGCTGCATTGGAGACCTGGGGAGCTTTCAAATACAACGTTTATTAAGAAAACCAGACTTGCTGTATAAGACATATCGAGCAGCGAACGAAAATAATACAATTATTTCTATTTCTGTGCGACCATATTCTTATACCTTTCTGAAGGGTGGACGTCTTTTAGCAATGTTTTATTAATTTGTAAATTACTATGAAAATTTGGACAAGACATATCTCTGAAGTTATATTACAGAAATAAGAGACCCCTGACAGACACTTGTTTCTTTTATTTGTCAACTGAGTCATCATACAAGAGATAAGTCGTTCCAAATTTTCATTGTGGGGAGGAATAGAGAAGAATAATTATTGAGCAACTTTTAACATTTAAACTATGACATAACAAGTCTATATTATTTGAACTTTCAAAATAGCTTGTTCGTTTTTGATGTGACAACAATTCAACAAATTTGGTTATCATTTTCATATTTTTCTACGATTATTTTAAAATTAATAATTTGATCAAATCACTTATCATAATAAATTGGAATATACACACATACACGCACACCCGCACGGACACGCACGCACACACACGCACACACATATACACACACACGTGTGTGTGTGTGTGTTTGCTTGTGTTTAAAATGTGACTTTATGAATAAAACAAAAAATAAATTAGGATTCACGTTTTGACAAGAATGCCTTTATCAAGTCAAGAGCATACACAGAAAACGGGAACATGAATTTAACATATAGAAAAAAGATGCCCGAATCTATATCTTACAATACAGGAGAATCATAAATAAATTATAACGCAACAGAAATATCTTACATTACATATTATGATAGGGTACCATACGTAACAAATGTACAAATAAGAGTCCATCTATCTATCTATCTATCTATCTATCTATCTATCTATCTATCTATCTATCTATCTATCTATCTATCTATCTATCTATCTATCTATCTATCTATCTATCTATCTATCTATCTATCTATCTATCTATCTATCTATCTATCTATCTATCTATCTATCTATCTATCTATCTATCTATCTATCTATCTATCTATCTACCTATCTATCTATCTATCTATCTATCTATCTATCTATCTTTCTATCTATCTTTCTATCTATCTATCTATCTATCTATCTATCTATCTATCTATCTATCTATCTATCTATCTATCTATCTATCTATCTATCTATCTATCTATCTATCTATCTATCTATCTATCTATCTATCTATCTATCTATCTATCTATCTATCTATCTATCTATCTATCTATCTATCTATCTATCTATCTATCTATCTATCTATCTATCTATCTATCTATCTATCTATCTATCTATCTATCTATCTATCTATCTATCTATCTATCTATCTATCTATCTATCTATCTATCTATCTATCTATCTATCTATCTATCTATCTATCTATCTATCTATCTATCTATCTATCTATCTATCTATCTATCTATCTATCTATCTATCTATCTATCTATCTATCTATCTATCTATCTATCTATCTATCTATCTATCTATCTATCTATCTATCTATCTATCTATCTATCTATCTATCTATCTATCTATCTATCTATCTATCTATCTATCTATCTATCTATCTATCTATCTATCTATCTATCTATCTATCTATCTATCTATCTATCTATCTATCTATCTATCTATCTATCTATCTATCTATCTATCTATCTATCTATCTATCTATCTATCTATCTATCTATCTATCTATCTATACGCCGTGGCCCTTGTTTGCCTTGCGGCGTTAGGGATGGAAGAGTTCTCTGGATGGCCTTCTTGTGTGCTGTTTGTAAGCTTGTTCCTGTAGCTTTTTTGATTTCTGTGATCCATCTTTTACATGGTCTGTCTCTGGCTTTATAACCGTTATGTCTATGTGTCATGGCCATTTGCGGCATGCTATCTGTTGGTAGTCTGGAAGCGTGTGAAAACCACTTGATCTGTTGTCTTTTGATGTGTTCCAATACTGGTATTGTTTTGGTTATCTGTCTGATGTTATCGTTTCTAATTCTATCTCTTAATGATACTCCGAGTATTCTTCGTAGACATGCCATTTCTGTTGTCACTATTTTTCTTTCGTCGTGTGCTGTCATTGTCCAGGTTTGACCCTGGTAGAACAATGATGGAATAATAATAATATTATATAATAGAACTTTAGTGTCCATTCACTAATAGAGTATGAATAGAGTAGCAAATAAGAATATTAAAAGTAAAATATTAAAATAATAAAATATTAAAGTTAATGAAAAATACTATCTGAATAGAAATATTTGTACATCATTTTTGCAAAACAAGCAGAAAAGTATCAACATGACCATGAGATAAAAGCATCATCCCATGGAACTTGGAGGATAAAATATTGATGATCACATGGATGGTCGTCTATGAGCACATTTGCTGCTGTGCAACTTATATTGTGTCGCAAAGTTTATCATCACAGCCACAATTCCCAGAGAAGATGGTTTGTTTTGTAATAAAATTTGTGCCACATTTCTACAATACTATTCAAATCAATTCATTAAAAAAAATTATCATTATTAAAATCACCTTGCACAATTCGATAATAAAAAGTGGAGAATAGAAATGGCTGAAAGCACTTTCAATGAGATGAAGAAAACCATATTAACATTCAAAAATATCACGAACTAAAGATTAGAACTGTAAAATGCTACATCTATTCTACATGAATGCATAGTTCTGAAATATGGATAAAAACACATAAAGTGAGAGATGAAAACATACATTGATTTTGCCGATGTTTTTGATAGAAGAGAAAAATAATAGCAATACTGTAGCCTGACGTACATATCGCAAGATGCGACAAAGGTGGTGTTAGGGTTGGGGTTGTATGACCCAACTAAAGTAGACCAAAGTGCACAAATATCACGATGACGCATCTTTTAAGTCAAAATGCACATATATCATTTTCAAACTGTAAACTATGACATAACGCATTTGTTTGTCACATTATAAACTATGACATAACACATGTCTTTGTCACATTATAAACTATGATAAAATGCATACTGTTTTCACATTGTAAACTATGACATAACGCATACCTTTCCCCAGATTACATCCTGCTAATTGGGGGGGGGGTGTTTTTATCCTATCAGGTGGGGTTTACATTGCTAAACTTATTTGGAATTTTCTTTATGAATAAAGTCTAAAGCTCTGACCATCAAAATCGACCACCATACAAAGTAAAAGGTTGAAACTCTAACGGGTAGCCAATCAAAACTGACCACCATACAAGGGTAAAGTCTGAAGCTCTCACCTGTAGCCCATCAAAACAGACCACCATACAACTATACAAAGGTAAGGTATGTAGCTCTCACGGGTAGCCCATCAAAGCCGACCATCACACAAGAGTAAAGTCTGAAGCTCTCACGGGTATCCTATCAAAAACTACGACCATACAAGGGTAACATCTCACAGGTATCCCATAAAAACCGACCACCATACAAGGTGAGTACTTCTATTTCTCACTGCATTCTGTGCTAACCCATCTATGTATACTCAGACCCATATGTCTTGTGGATATTCCTTGTCCAGGAACCTTAGGGTGACTGTCCTTCGCTGCACACTGTTCTTTTCGTCCTCGCTTAGTATTACTTTCACGTGGGTCTAAATATATTTTGGCATTCCATGCCTTTCACTCCAAGGGATTTGTTCTGGTACAAAACTTAAGGGGCTGTCAACTTCAGGTAGGTCTGTAAGTTGTCTATAGAGCAGTTTAACTCGGTGGATAAAGCTGCTTCTTTTCAGTCGCCCCATCGCTAGATTTTGGAATCTTTCCTTCATTGAATTTCCTGACATGCACTTAAACTTTTTTGCTTGTATTAGCACCGTTGTGTCTCTGCGTTCGCCAAGTGTGTGTATTCTTCCCATTTTCTGCATCTCTACTATGGGTGTTGAGTTCATTGCTCCCAGCATTATCCTGAGCGCATAGTTTTTCACTTTATCTAGCTCTTGTAATGTGGTGGTTGATGCAGGACACCACGCAGCTGAATCATATTCCAGGTGTGGTCTTATGCCTTGCTGGTACACATTACGGAATATATTCCCACTGGCTACACATGGGGTTCCACTTAGTTTTCTCAGGATAGCTAACTTCCTCCTGGCTTTCGTTGTTGCTTTGTTTATGTGTTGTTTCCATGCCAGCTTATCATCACAAGTAACTCTGAGGTATGTGGGTTGTTCGTTGTCTTTCAAAAGTTATCCATCTATCTTGATAACACCGGCTTTTTGTTTTGGTGAGAGGGTAAAGAGTGTAGTGCTGCACTTATCTGTGTTAACGCTGACGCACCATCTATTTGCCCATAAGGTTAAGGCATCAATTGCACTTTGTATTTGTTTAATGGCGACTGTCACATGTTCTTCCGTGCACCAGGTCACCAGGTCGTCAGCATACATTGCCACTTCGATCCCGTGTGGTAGTTCGACAACTAGGTCATTGATATAAACCAAAAAAAGTGTGGGTGACAGGACTCCTTTCTGAGGGACTCCATGGCGCACTTTTTGATTTTCTTGCTTGCGACCATCCAAATGTACACTGGCTCTTCCATTATGCAGGTAAGCTTTTACTCATTTGTACATTCTTGAGCTAACCCTGCAATTTCGCAATTTCTTTAAGAGTCCTTCTTTCCAAACCTTGTCAAATGCTTTCTTGAGGTCTATCCATGCTGCTAGTACCAGTTTCTTACCTTGGAAGGCGTCCTCAATCTCTTGGGAGAGGTAGGTTGCCTGATCTTCAGTAGAGTAGCACTGTCTGAAGCCTGCTTGATGTGATACCAGAACATTTTCCCTTTAAGGTACCACTGTATCCTTAGATTGATAATGCGTCCATTATTTTGCATAAACAGCTTGTGAGGCTGATAGCCTGTAGTTGTAGACTGTGCTGCCATCTTTTCCTGATTTGAGGAGTGTTATCATTATTGCTTCCCACCATGCCTGTGGAACATTACCTGTGGTCCAGCTTGTATTGAAGATCTGCAGTAGCTTAGTTCTTGCTGCAGTTCCCAGGTTTTAATCATTTCATTGGACACTCCATCAGCTCCTAGGGACTTTTTCATTTTCAGTTTAGATATTGCATGCTCCAGTTCTTTCATTGTGATTAGTCCTCCATGACTTCCGGTACAGGTTTGCCTTGTCCAATGTTTTGCTAGTTCTCTCGATCCTCTTGTTGTTTGTCTCGTCTAACTTTGACGTTATTGTCTTTAGCAAAGGAATCTGCAAAGTAATCAGCTGCATGTTTACCTGTTAAAATGCTTCTATCTTTGTAAAGTGTGATCCTTGTATTTCTCCCTGTACTTTCATAATTTAGTTGTTTTACCAGTTTCCATAATTTCCCAGTGTCTCTTTCGGGGTTCAGAGACTGTTTTTTTTCTTTCCAGCTGCTCCGTATGTCTTGTAACTTGCCTCTTTGAAATTTAGCATTTGTGTGCTGATATTTGTTGTGGCTACAATGGTTTTCGTCAACGACGATGGAGTGGTGAACCACTCTATCACCGTGACATTCGCACTTATTCATTCATAAAATATTGGTTATGGACGGTATGCGATGAATTGGTTATGGACTGTATGGTGCCATACACGCTTGCGCTCCCATACGGTGATCCGGGTTGGCAAGCACATTGGCAATGTGAGGCATATTAAGGTAAGCAATTTAATTAATTTCGTCCCGACGGGATCCTAACGAATCTAGTATTTGAAATATAATGAATTTTTAATCAGATAATATGAAACAATGCTGCCACCAGATTCTCTTTAATAAGTTAACTTTGTCATGATGTGTGTTTTTTTCAGTAAATGTAAAGGTAGATCCACAGCAGCAACCTACCGTCGAGGATGAAGATAACTCTTTATGTAATAAGCCACAGCAACTATTAGGTGATGTGGCCAGTTCCCTTCCTTGCTTTTTTAAGTGTTTCATAATATATAGCTGTAGTGTTACTCATTGATATGATGTCACCTGGTACAGTCTACTACATTCCACTGCCCCTTTAACATTCTATCTGGGATACCACAAAACAAACTAAAATCTGTCCTTATTATTTTATTTTTCGCGCACCAAATATTGTGCCGTCTTTGTATGTTAAAAAAAAAAAAAACTAAATTCCACAGCAGATTGAGACTCCTATCTACTTTCCAGAGTTTCATTTGAAGCGATGTTGTAGCCACATCAACGTTATTTGTGTATATGATTCTCCAATCTCGCAGTGGTTCCCCGGAGAGTGTGTATACAAAAAAGCTGTTTATCGCTTTATTAACGTGTTTATCCCTTGGGATACGGCGTAGTGACACCGGACTACGCTCAAACAATATTCACCGTCATCACTTAGATTCTCCGCAAGGTCTTCTTAGTGCTAAATTGATATCCATTTGTTTCAATGAAATAGTTAGTGGACTTCATCAATAGCAAATTGATTTTGTATAGCACTGACTCTCCCGTGGAGCTGCTTGTTCATGGCAATACTGTATTTTATGAATCTGTTCCAATCCTGGTGTGATATTGATGAACACACAGCGGTGTGCAAATAGTATCTTGGTACTAGAGGGAGTGGGGGTTGTAGCTTTAATTCCGAACATATTAAACGTGAATTGACTATTTGTGACTTCCATATCGCTAGCATGTAGCGCAGCCAAACCATGACCGTCTGGTGTACTGAAGACATCTGCACAGAAAGTAAACACGCCTTCATTCGTTAAATTTTTAATTTTTTTCGTGATTTTCGTTGGTCACTATTTTTATATGTGGACGTGCATGCCAAAAATAGCCAAGGCAATTCCAATATACAAATAGTGACCAACGAGAAACACGACAATAATAAAAAACGTAACGAAGGAAGGCGTGTTTACTTTCTGTGCAGAGGTCTTCTATACTGAGTACGATCATGAGCCAAAGAGAGCTCAATTGTCTTCCAATTAGTTGATTCGTGTTTTTGATTGGATCTATCTATCGCTTGCCTTTTCTCTGCTTTTGCTGTAAGGCGTGGTATGACCATCGGTTTTATGACCATAACAAGTTTGGGCGCCTGATTTGCAATACTATTGTGACGTTTGACATTTCAGAACGTTGTTAATTCCCTAAATCCACCTTCTTCTTGATCTTCTTCTGCCTCTTGCTGGTTTCATTGGTATGTTATAGATAAGCTGCTGGCAAGTATGGGTTCATTCTCATTAAGTGACCGAACCAAATAAATCTCTGTTTTCAATATATTTGACCACAAATTGTGTTGAAGTTGTTTGTGTATTTCCTTCCTTCCTAACATGATCTCTTCTTGTTCTATTTGATGCTTTTCTTAGACATCTCATTTCACACGTAGTAAGCTTTCTCTCTTGTATTTTTGGTTAGTGTCCATGTCTGACATTTAGAACACAATGTTGGTATGAAGACTCCATTTTTGATGTGCCTTTTGGTTTCCATTGAGATAGACTTGTTTTTCAAGACTAGTGTGAGTTTATAATTTGCAAGTTTATTTTTATTTAATTCTTGACTAGATCTCTCCCTTTCCTTCTATTGCGTCACAAAATATACGCAAGATCAGATAGTTACTGGTTAAAAAGTGACTAGGCAGCTGGGCCACGAATTTTTCCATGTCTCCAGCACACAGTGTCTTCCAACAATTTCCATCTTCAGCTGAGGATTAGCAAGGAAAAATACTCCTATCTATTAATTGATGTCTATCCATGTCTTTATTTGCCCTCCTCTCATTCTCCCCACTTTGACGGTTACCTTCAGTATTGTTTTTGACAAGAAATCATGTCTGCATACATGTCCAAACCTTGATGTGACATTGGCCTATCTGAAGGAGTGTATGGAGACATGTTTGAGACAGGCTACTACTTTTATTGAGAGACTAATGAAGAAGAAGAAACATAATATATAACTAGAACATATTTTCCTCCTTTTTCTTATTTACTTTAGTTTACACATTCAATTATTTTCTATTTGGTCGTTGATTCGATATTGCGATGTTTGTACGAAGGATGCGATATCTCCACGTGTCTGCACATTAGTTTTCGTTATATACTTCTCTGGATTTTGTTTCTAGTGGCCGACTTTTTCCACTTTATGACAAGTGTCTTTGATGTGTTCACAACAGTTAGTCCGTTGTCTATAAGGCAGTTTCTTTGTATTTACAAATCTTTGTAGTTAGGGCTACAATGCAATTTTTTTGGAGACTAGACGGCAGTAATGTAGGTCTATAGAAGGCAGTAAATTTCGTGTTTACACAGCATTAATTTTGGTGTCTACAAGGCAGTGTTTTTTATGTATACAATGCAGTGCTGTCGACAACGTATTTGGTGTCTCTTAAGTAATAACTATTATGTCTACAAAGCAGTGCACTTGGTGTCTCTTAAACAAATCTTTGATGTCTACAAGGGTTTCTTCTGTACACTAAGCTATAAACTATATAATCTTAAACAGTAATATTACTAACAAATTAGCACGCAAAGCATTAACAACAAAATACTATTGTTGCAAATGTCATTATTTTTTATTAACCTCAAGTAAGCGATGTGAATTTGGAATCTATATATACTCTTGCTAGCAAATGTAAACATGAAGCAAATATTACTTTGGAAAGCTGTTGTACATGTAATCATGTTTATCAAATAACATTTACTATAATTAAATTAATTTTCAAAGTAACAAAAACTAAATATTGATTGTGACCAAAGAATTCCAAAACAATCTTAGAAATACGCTGCTTGTTCTATACGAATCATTGGTCATGGAGACGAGGTCTTAACAATTTTGACAGATGGTGACAGGTGTACTGTGCCTAACCAGATCCGGGTTTAATTATTGGGGCCACAAATATCAAACGCTTTCTACCAGTTATCGTAACCTTCTTCACGCCCCACCACAAATGCTGGCTATCACATTTAAGAAAGAAGAATTAATAATGTCTTAGATATAGCAAATCCCACTAGAAGAAATGTTTCTTATACAGACAATCTTATTGTCTCTATCATCGGGAGATTTGACAAACTGTAATCAATAATCTAAAACAGAATAAGATGTGGAAAACACTGACTTAATTGCAGACAATTTATTTTGTTACCGTTGAAAAAATATAGTTTCTAGTTAGTAATTCTTATTTGTATTATATTTGATACTATGATTTGGCGATGTGTTCTTGGTTTTCAGTCTTAGTATCTGCAAGCACACACGTGTGTGTCACTAACTGTAAGTCTAATACGCTATACGTTATTTGAATATGTTGTGTGATTTGCTTTTCATTCGTGTGAAATTTTAGTACATTGGTTCTCAACTATTATTCGCCCGTGGATCAGTTTCGAGAACAAATTGCCTTCAAGAAAAAAGATAAAATTTCTTTCAGACGTGATATTATATATCTGGTTCAATGTTATCCAATAAAGTTTCTTTTCTTGCGCAACTTCCTTTTCCCAATTTCTTATTTATGCCCAACCAGCAAAATGATGTGGTCTCAGGAGTGGTGGTCTCATGTGGCCCACTTTAAGCACCGTTGCTCTAGTACAACTTTCATCGCACGATTAGATTAAAGTTTTTAATATACCCGTACATAGCTATTTATAGACAACTAAATTGTAGAAGATAGGGACAACCACATATTATAAACGCTGTAACGATGGACTATATTGGAGAGGTCAAACTGCAAAGAATAGAATCGGTGTATCTTTCTAGTATATTCTTTGCCTCAATGCGTCAATAATTTCATCACATATTTCTTGATTTGAACCAGTCACTATTAGAAAATTGTTACATCAGTTTCCGCATTGGAAAATATTCCCAGTCTCGAGGATACAGAGATAGGAATTGTGAGGTCAGTCCCCGGCTAGATAAGCACACCTATTAAATGTAGTCCGGCTCTGTTGCGAAGTGGTACAGGGCGCGTCTGTGACGGCCAAGGTACCGAGTTCGATCCCACCACAGGCAATTGAGCATCCGGACCGTTGAGAAAGCAATTGCAAACTACTAAATGCCTTTATATTGCTTAGATAATCACTACAGCCAAAAAATGCTGGGTTGGTGACTACGTCCTGAATAGGATAAGCTACAAATTTGTTTAAAAAAAATAAATAAATAAATAAAGCATGGAAATACATGTAGGCATTAAATATAAATTAAACCCAACTCACCTTAAAGTATTATTACAAAAATCTCCAAAAACTAGTAAAGAGCATTTTATCAAAGAAAAGGCCATTTATTTGCGTCAATTATCCGACACATCCGTCTTCGGCTGAAATGATATCTGATAAGGGGCATGTCTTATGATAAATGCTAAAAATAATAACGAAAATTAGTAGAGTGTAGGGGGAGGTGGGTGAGCTAGATGAAGTGTGTTCCTTGTCAATTATACAGTGTTATTTGCAATCTCAGTTGTGAAGAGAAGCAGCAAATAGTACCATGAGAAACAATAGACACTTACAATAGACCAGCTATCTAATAATAGCCACTTACAATAGACCAGCTGTCTAACAATAGACACTTACAATAGACCAGCTGTCTAACAATAGACACTTACAATAGACCATCTGTCTAACAATAGACACAATAGACCAGCTGTCTAACAATAGACACTTACAATAGACCAGCTGTCTAACAATAGACACTTACAATAGACCAGCTGTCTAACAATAGACACTTACAATAGACCAGCTGTCTAACAATAGACACAATAGACCAGCTGTCTAACAATAGACACTTACAATAGACCAGCTGTCTAACAATAGACACTTACAATAGACCAGCTGTCTAACAATAGACACAATAGACCAGCTGTCTAACAATAGACACTTACAATAGACCAGCTGTCTAACAATAGACACTTACAATAGACCAGCTGTCTAACAATAGACACTTACAATAGACCAGCTGTCTAACAATAGACACTTACAATAGACCAGCTGTCTAACAATAGACACAATAGACCAGCTGTCTAACAATAGACACAATAGACCAGCTGTCTAACAATAGACACAATAGACCAGCTGTCTAACAATAGACACAATAGACCAGCTGTCTAACAATAGACACTTACAATAGACCAGCTGTCTAACAATAGACACTTACAATAGACCAGCTGTCTAACAATAGACACAATAGACCAGCTGTCTAACAATAGACACAATAGACCAGCTGTCTAACAATAGACACTTACAATAGACCAGCTGTCTAACAATAGACACTTACAATAGACCAGCTGTCTAACAATAGACACTTACAATAGACCAGCTGTCTAACAATAGACACTTACAATAGACCAGCTGTCTAACAATAGACACAATAGACCAGCTGTCTAACAATAGACACAATAGACCAGCTGTCTAACAATAGACACAATAGACCAGCTGTCTAACAATAGACACTTACAATAGACCTCCTGTCTAACAATAAACACTGCTGAACATTGGCTAACTATGGTTTACCAAGTAGATATTTAAATGTAATGAAGGCGTATTTTGAGAGCTCAAAATGCTGTGTTAGAGCAAACTAGTGTAAAGCTGCCTGGTTTAAAATAAAAACAGGAGTAAAATGTGTTCAATAAAGTCAACATTACATTTTAGCTTGACTATGAATTGGTTATGAAAAGCTACGCACAAATTGTTAACAACATTTTTTTATAAAATGGAAAAATTATAGGACTCTTGAGTGATTTTGACTGTGCAGGGTACTCGGTTTTATTAAGTCATACTCTAATAAAACAAAAGAAATGGTGAATCGACTTTTTCCTATTTCAGAACAAATAGGTCTTCAAGTTAACGTCACAAAGATCATGATTTTTACTAACTTTAAATTTTTATATCACTCTCAAGGAAAAAAACAATTTCGAAAGTTGATAACATTTCCTACTCGTGCAGAAAAATTACATAAGATGGAGATACAACAAGAGAGATTTCTACTAGAGGATTGCTTTGATTCAACCGTCAAACAAACATATGGAAATAGAAAATAATAAGTGAATATACCAAAGTACGACCGTTTAACCTCAATGTAATAGTTATACCAAAGTACAACAGTTTAACCTCAATGTAAGTTATACCAAAGTACGACCGTTTAACCTCAATGTAATAGTTATACCAAAGTACGACCGTTTAACCTCAATGTAATAGTTATACCACAGTACAACTGTTTAACCTCAATGTAATAGTTATACCAAAGTACGACCGTTTAACCTCAATGTAAGTTATACCAAAGTACAACAGTTTAACCTCAATGTAATAGTTATACCAAAGTACAACAGTTTAACCTCAATGTAAGTTATACCAAAGTACAACAGTTTAACCTCAATGTAAGTTATACCAAAGTACGACCGTTTAACCTCAATGTAATAGTTATACCAAAGTACAACAGTTTAACCTCAATGTAAGTTATACCAAAGTACAACAGTTTAACCTCAATGTAAGTTATACCAAAGTACAACAGTTTAACCTCAATGTAAGTTATACCAAAGTACAACAGTTTAACCTCAATGTAAGTTATACCAAAGTACAACAGTTTAACCTCAATGTAATAGTTATACCAAAGTACAACCGTTTAACCTCAATGTAATAGTTATACCAAAGTACAACCGTTTAACCTCAATGTAATAGTTATACCAAAGTACAACCGTTTAACCTCAATGTAATAGTTTCAACAAAGTACAACTGTTTAACCTAAATGTAATAGTTGTATTAAGGTATAGATGCGAAAGCTGTATAGCTACAAAAAGATTGGAGAAGAAATTAAATTAATTTCAAAATAAATATCTTAGAAAACTCTTAAATATTGACTAAGGAAAATTTAAGTTTAAAACAAGCAAATAAGAGAAGACACTAAACATAATATGTTTCTATAACAATAAGAAAACACGTGGTCTTATATCTGACATGTGTTTAGAATAAATGAAAATAGATTGCCACTATCTATTTATGTTTCGTTTCCATTACAGAGCGTTGTCTTAACTACCACTCTGTATGTCTATTGATTCTGTGCAAGTTGCCTATCTTATTCTAGTGTCATATTCAGAAGTCCTCGATGTCATGTGCCCAGTGTAGTCGTGGTCTGCCTCTTGCTATTTTTCCTGGAACTTTTCCCTCCATGATTAATTTTTTTTGAACAATTGTTGTCTCTTTATATGTCCGAAATATTTTATCTTGTATTTTTTTATAGTTAAGAGGAAACAGTCTTCTACGTTCAAGTCTTTACATAAATCTGCCTTGTTTAGTCCTTCTGTACATGATATTCTTAAGACATATTTTTTAGTATCAATTCAAATTTTCTTCTCCGTTGCAGATATTATTGCCCTAGTCTCACAACCATATGTTGCCAATGGAGCTTCTTAATAGTTGTAACTAGTTTTCCAGTTTGCAATTTACCATAGATTTTTCACCTGTGATGTTTTTTTGTAGATCCATTTCAAATCTTTTTCTGACCTCCACAGAGAAATGTCCAGCGGTGTTGATGGTTGACTTGAGATGCTCAAATTTGCTGACATTTTCTAGTTTTTGTTACCTCTAATATTTTATGGTAGTATGTCCTGATTTAACTTAATTGGACTTTGTTGTCTGCTGGTTGAAAGAGGCACGCCTCTCCAAAAGAGAGGTAAACTCATTAACTACCTACTACCAGTTTTTTCTTCGTCAATGACTAGTGTAGATATGAGTTCATTTCTGCTGATAGCATTGTTTTGGGGTTTTTTTTTTTGGGGGGGGGGAATTGATTAAAGGATTTGACAAGATTGCCACTACAAGCGTTAAATTTAAAGGAAAGAAAGGAAGACCGAGAAAAACTCTTCGTAGAACAACCATCAAAGAAGGTATGGCTATGGGCCTCAACAACATACAAGAATTACAAACAGTAGTATCACATTGCTCAAACTGGTCTCTGCCCTGTGTACATTATTCAGTGCTGAAGGAGCATGGATAGATAGAATAAACGCTACGTAACTTTGGGAACCAAGTTCTTTTGAAGAATACGAACACAAAGCTGGCATATTTTTTAATCAAGCTCAACACTGAGGGTGTTACGAACCCAACAAATTGCGACAAGTTTCCTAATAATATGTTGAAATTACATGGGACATGTTCTTAGAATGGATGAAAGCAAACTTCCTAAACCTTTTTTATATGGAAGACAGGGTGAAAGAATAATATTCTTCTATTATTGGTTTAGTGTTCACCAAATTATACTTGGTGAACAATAAACAGAGAAAACTCAATAGTGGGTATAAGAGAGAAGAACGAGTACATCAACTTGCAATGGGGCGTTCACCATAGAGATACATTATTACTACCCTATGTTGATCTTTGGCAAAAATGAATACACTAACTAACCAATAATAGAAGAATATCTTTTCATGTGTTTAATACACAATTGTTAAATATTTTCTTTTTAAATTAAATTTTGAAATTGCTATAAAATAGTAAAATGCGATTTAAATAAGAAAAGATGTGAGATTATGTAGCGAGTTTCTAGTTAACACACTATTTTATGATTAGCACATTATTTTCTGTTTAGCACAGAATTTTGCTTGCAGGTTTTCGATACCGGAATTGTGTGTTCTATTTTCTAACACTATTCTTAGATATGGAATTTTCTGCAACCTCACACTCGTTCAATTTTTAATGTAGCTGGTTTGAAGTTATTAAATTCTTTCACTAGCAGGTTGTTCGTTGGCAGAAACGTGTGTGTAATTTGTTTTTTTTTAAACAATATTCTTAGTTACAGATTTATGTTTGTTTCTGTGAGCAAGTTTTTATGAATGCAAAATGCGTATTCTTTATATCAGGACCATAAAAAATAATGGAACTTGCTGTATCGGTCACAAAAATGTTTGTGGCACATAATGAAAATATACATAGTCCCCATTGAGAAAAGTCACCGCACACAACTTTTCGCTACAGTCAGTTTTTATTATTTCAAGAAAGGCTCGTAAGGGATAGAGGATTAGCTTCATTGTACTTGGTTTTCCCATATGTACTCTGTTCCTCTCAACGAAGCGGCACTCCGCCTGCCGAGAGTATCACTCATAACACGTAACTCGGGGGCTGCGAGCGATAATCCCAAAGAATGAAAAAAAAATCCACTTTGCAAACAGGAAGTTTTGAGCAAGATTCACTCCCACGACCACATTGCTTTATATTAAATAATTCAATACTGTCTTTTAAATCTTTGTTCTCATTTCTCCGTATAGATAAATTATTTCAGAGATGTAAGTGACGTTTGTTTTGCTTCAAATGTTGCTAGCATATCCTATGCAGAACGTAGCGATCAGCAAAGCAAGCTTTAGTGGTAGTTTTTTCGTTTTAGGCAATATTGACGTTTATTAGGTTACCATTGCTCTCTGAACTGTCAGTATTCACAACTGGATGCGGTAAAAATTAAACCAGATACCCTGAAAGTCCAAGACGCATTTAAGACCTCTTAGCCAGAACGCCGTAACAAATAATTATACAGAAGTTATAAAAGTAATATTAATATGAACACAAAGGGGGTTTGAAATTATGTACATAAATGTTGAAATAAATGAGTTTTATTTTGTCTCAGGAATCGAGGCGTTAGATGTGTATAACTGCTCTTGCAAATCCTTGTCCAAATTTGTGATGGATATTGCTTGAGTTGATGAGAGAGAACATTAATATTTAATGAGAACAGTCACTGCTTTGATGAACTTCCCGCATATTTCGGATCATCTCACACCAATTCTAGTGGCAGTACAGGAGCATCACACAAAGCTGCCGTGTCATCTCAACCAGCTCTTTGCGACACCACCGAGCGAGGAGCACAATAGCAGAACTACATTGCCATCTGTTTTATAGCTGAACGTCAAAACTGTTTGCTGGACAGAATGAGAGCTTTGCCAGAGATTTAATCAAGATCGGCTTTGTTTCATAACTTTAAATCTTCTAATGGGCTTTGGTTACGTCTTAGTTACACTCTGCTGTCTTGGAAAAGCAGTCGATCATAGAAAATAGTCATTTCATGTCTAATATGGAGCATGGAACATAGTGTTTATAAAGAGACTGCCTGCGAATGTAAAGTCAATACAATGAGTCATATGACTCTTATGTGACATATTGTGCAGTACTCGTCAGAGACTGTAAATAATGGATTTCGTAATGTAAACGTATGTTCTGATCAAGCTATAACAATTAAGCAAATAAATATCTTGACACGCATAGCGAATTAAACAAAAAACAGTTTGGTCAAGAGAGTTCCCCATTTGACCCCACACCCTTTAATCGTATCAATCTTAACAATATGTATGGAATATGGCAGTATTATCTGCTCTCATGTTGCGCACCGGTAAAATCAGACGAGAGTCCGGACTAAAAAAGCGAAACATCAATATTGGGATTAGGGCCGTAGATTTGTCTTCGGTAATTCTTCTTCTTCTGCGTTCGTTCTCAAACTCCTGCAGATTAGCAGGATGTAGTCCGGAGAACGGAACGCGCTGTGTCATGGTTTAACAGCATTGCTGCGATATTAGCGCCTTTCTACCTGACACATCAGACTTCAGCATTGTTGGGGTCACTGACCCTATATGGGATGGAACAGCCAACTCAATCCCATAACCTCCTTAATCGCCTTTTACGACATGCGTGGAAGGTAAACAATGTTACTATTCTTTACTCCCCTTTCGGGCCCCGGCAACTCAAGGGCGGTCTTCGGTAATGGGAGGGTTTTACTTAGAAAATGTCATTCCTTCGTTTGTGTAGAGTTTTCAATGACCTTCTGTTTTAGAAAAAAATTATTAGTTATGGGGAGGAGGTGGGGGCATACCTTTTTCGACTTTCTTCCTAGTACTAACTACTGTATTGTGTTCTGACGTCCTAGGATGGGGTGGGAACCCCTCCTCCAAATACGCCCTTATCTACTTTCTTGATTTGGATGGAGACATGAGAATATCGCGGCTTAGTCACATGTCACGGAATCATCAAGATCTAAAACAATGCCACAAGAATATTATGTGTCCATCCCATCGACAATACTATGAGACCTAACTGCAAAATGTAAACAGGCCCTCATTTGGTACGTTTTTTATTATTGTCACACATTCTATTGCAAATTGTCTATTTTTGGCCTGCGGTTCCAAGTATATAAATATTGACCAACGGAACACACGAGAATAATAGAGAGAAAAAAACCAAAGAGTGCATAATTAATTCAGAGAACATGTCTTCTACTGGCGATCAGTCGCGGGTAAACTATTCTACTGAATCCTAAAGAAGAATGCGAGCTAATAGGTATCTTGTTGCCTTAGAGTGACATGGTTGAAATGTGGAAGAAGAAGAAGAGTCTACGTGAAATGTACAACAGGAAATAGATTACACAATCATGGCTTAACTATACATATTTCTTCTTCTACTGCATTCGTTCTCAAACTCCTGCATAACAGCAGGATGTAGTCTGGAGAACAGGATGTGCTGTGTCGTGGTTTATATCTTAGCTGCGATATCAGCGCCTTTCGGACTGATACACTTGACTTCGACATAGCTTCTGTGTGAATTTAACCATTTATGCGATAGGACAGCTAACGCCACCAAAACCGTCTTAATCGCCTTTTACGATATGCTTAGAATGTAGAAATGGCGCTATTCTTTGCTCTCTTCTCGGGCCCCGACAAAACACTGGTGATACATCTGTCTATTCATATTTAACATATATAATAATTAATATTTTAAACAACGGAAAACAAAAAGAAAGATTGTTGAAGAAAGATACTCTAACATTTTGTCATTATTTGTGTATCTTGGTGTTCGTACTACTATGGAACCATATACCGGAATCAACTTCTAATAATACACAGTCCAACTGTTGGGTCTAAATACCAATCATCACTTCTCCGCGTTACATCTTAGCACCCATCTCACACAATATTTAAGTCCCTTAGTGAAGTCTGTTTATGCAAAACATTTCTTGTATTCTGTTTCACGAAACACACCAGATGACATTGACGATAAATATGTATACGCAGAAATGCTGAATAATTTCTTCAAGATGTGCTAAGCTGCTTCAATTTTGAAAAGCATCAGTGTTGTTCAGCTCTGTATACGCATGCGCACGTAACTGCATATTCTCTTTTACGTTTGTCTTGTCCTACAGTTTCCATCTACATACACTTGTCCTACAGTCCTCATCCGCATACACTTGTCCTACAGTCTATGTCTGCATACATAGTTCGCCCGCGTGAGCAACGAACAGTAGCGAAATGGTCAGGAACAGACGACTATATGTGGCTGTGGACCAAGATGTGCTTAAGATTTTTGTCGCTCCTATAGGCAACCAGAGGCACGTCATGGAAAGCGGCACCTGTGTTAGGATCAGACTGGAGACTGGAATAATGTTTAAGCAGAATGCGCCGGACAGTGTAGTTATGGGGATGAAAGGTAAGGACAAGTTTAACTCTATCAGATGAACTATGGGAATTAGTCACGGCATCGAGGCGAGATAACTGACGTATACGGAGCCAAGCCGATGAAAGGATGATATCAGGGAACGAACGTCTACGGAAGAACTCAATAATCTCTGAGAATTTGTCGAGAAAGTCGTCGCCATCGCTATAGACATGTGTGTGTGTGTCGTTGTCATTTCTACTTGTTGTCTTTTGATGTTATGTGCTTATCTTGATAAAGGCCTTTTGGACGAAACGTCGATTATGTTCTGTGTATTGTTATTTGTATGACTATATCATGCGTAGTGTTGTGTGTATTATTATTTCACGTGAGCAACTGACTGTAATAGTGTGTTAGTCGTCGTTCAGTAAGACTGCATTACCTGTTTCCTACATAAGTATTATTTTCATAAAGTTTTACAGAAGTATTACCTTTTATTGATAATCATGTTATCCAACCATGTTAAAATAGTTTTTATCCCACGAACCATGTTAAACTATTTTTTTATCACACAAACCATGTTAAACTAGTTTTTATCCCACCAACCATGTTAAGCTATTTTTTATCCCACCAACCATGTTAAACTATTTTTATCCCACCAACCACGTTAAACTAGTTTTTATCCCACCAACCATGTTAAACTTTTGTTCCCCACCAACCGTGTTAAGCTACTTTTTCTCCACCAATCATGTCAAGCTATTTTTTATTCCACCAACCACTTTAAGTTATTTTTTTATCCCACCAACTATGTTAAGCTATTTTTCCCCACAACCATGTTAAGCTATTTTTTATTCCACCAACCACTTTAAGTTATTTTTTTATCCCACCAACTATGTTAAGCTATTTTTCCCCACAACCATGTTAAGCTATTTTTTATCCCACCAACCATTTTAAGTTATTTTTTATCCCACCAACCATTTTAAGTTATTTTTTATCCCACCAAGCATGTTAAGCTATTTTTCCCCACCAACCATGTTAAACTATTATTTCTCCACCAATCATGTTAAACTATTATTTCCCCACCCACCATGTTAAACTATTATTTCCCCACCAACACGTTAAGCTATTTTTTTCCCCATGAACCATGTTAAGCTATTTTTTTATCCCACCTACCATGTTAAGTAAGTTTTTTATCCCACCTATCATGTTAAGAATCTTACAGAGACGGCTTAGGTGCATGGAAAAAATATACGGGCTGTTCATATATATGTCAATAAATTGGGGGAGAGGGTGTTTGGAAAAACTTTGACAGTCGTTGGTCAGGGGGAAGGGGGATTAATAAAAGTTAACGTCAACAATGCCGTGTTATACACAAATCAAATTGTTTAAATGTGAACATTTATTTTAAACATATAAATCACAATTTTTGTTGAAGGGAGGGGTTGAGGGGAGAAGAGTGAAGGAATGTAAAAAATTTTACATAGTAAAATAATTTCAAGCTGTGAGATCAGTCATTGTTGACTGTTGTTGATGTCGGGGAAGGCTAGATTAAAATATTTGCAGCAAAATTGTTGGCTAATTTATGAACAGCTCCCATATTTGTGTATGTTTGTGTATGCGTGTGTGTGTGTTATTTGAAGGATTATTTTTGGGTATGATGATTGTCGTTTTCGCAAAAACTGACATATCTATATGTATCCGCTCAGTTTTTGCAAAAACTGACATATCTATATGTATCCGCTCAGTTTTTGCAAAAACTGACATATCTATATGTATCCGCTCAGTATTTGCAAAAACTGACATATCTATATGTATCCGCTCAGTTTTTGCAAAAACTGACATATCTATATGTATCCGCTCAGTTTTTGCAAAAACTGACATATCTATATGTATCCGCTCAGTTTTTGCAAAAACTGACATATCTATATGTATCCGCTCAGGCTCCGTTGTAGTAGATATCTCAGGGTATGGACGCTGCTGGTTCAGATTTTATTTTCTGTGCATTTACATGTATGTGTGTGTACGTGTGTGTGTGAGTATTTATATTTATATAGATGCGTGTATTTGTGTATTAGATGTACTCATATTTTTACCGACCAAACCACTTGAGAGCCATGAGAAGAAAAGTACATTATCTGTCCAGCTTAGTGCAAGACCCTGTGGGACCAGTCTGAACGAGGACATGCTCTCAAGGAATGTGGACAAAAACAGAGAAGACCAGTTATTTTGAAGACGATGAAAGCACCCTAATTTGTTTCAAACGCCACATAACGGACTAGCCAAGAAAGGATAACGCAATTGCAGCTTTCTTTCGGTCGCAGAGGGAGGAAACTGTCTCAGAGTGAAAACCCGATTTAGCTCCCTTGGCGGACAGTAATTGTACTTGATTCCTCTTGTTCGGAAGCCGGATTTCAAGATTACCATGAGTCTCAGGAGTCCTTAAGAAATCTCAGATCTAAAAATCAACATTACAATCGACATTACGGGGGAACGGCCAGATATTATAACCTTCTGATAGATTGTGAATATTAATAAATGCATCCTGAACCGGCTAGTTGTGAGGTTTTGTTCTCTCACGCTGTACTGTAGGAGAGACTATGAAAAATGATGGGTAGGAGTAATTAGACTCGACGTTTCTGCACTTGGTATACACCGGGATGCGCGCAACCTTTCATTTCATCATTTGTCGTCATTCCTATATTTTCGCTGAACCACATCCTCGGATCATCTAATTCATTATATTTTATGATGAAAATATTTGAACTAAATTTAACTAATATTCCAGATTGAAAGTAGTATACCTCACCACAAGAAGTCATTTTTTTTTCATTTTAAAAATATTACTAATTCATTTAGTGCACTTTTAGTCATTTAATGCACTTTTAGTCATTTAATGCACTTTTAGTCATTTAATGCACTTAGTCATTAATGCACTTTTCTCAAATTGTGTAATTTTTCTCAGTTGATTGTACACTTTCTCAAATTGTGTAATTTTTCTCAGTTGATTATATACCTTTCCAAAATGGTGTCATTGTCCTCAGTTGATTGTATACTTTAAAAAAAAAAACACTTCTTTCAACAATATTGTCATCTCTTAGGTATCCATCTTACAAACACTGTAGTAACTGATTCCATGCTCATGTCTAATTCACTGTCAGATAGTGTTTTATTACGTCTATTGTATTTTGGAATTCGACGATGTTTTTTGTTGACTCACACTTACATTTAACCACTTATTGTATTAACAGTACTCTTCGTTTATAAATTCTTGCCCACAAAAAAAAATCATAAGCCAAAAATTATAATACTGACTTTAATAACATTTTACATATGGCAACAATTTATGAAACACGTATGTTATATGAAACGCGTTACATTTAATTGTTTACTATATAATAACTTTAGTATGAATCTTGTATACATCATATATAGAAGTGGGTTTAATACAAGGAGAAGTGTCTACATTCCATCTTTTTAACATTATGCGCAGTTTCATTTAGCTTTCAGATTTCACTAGCTGTCACTAAACTCAGATTTAAAAGTCGTTAGATCTGCTGTCGGATACATCGGCATGTGCGCTATGCTCTGAGAGCACCCCTCCCCCAGGGTCAACCAAGAAGAGCGGGAGAGGGAACTCTCAGTGCGTAGCGTGCAGATCGATGTATCTTTCATCATTGCTATCTACTGTAAAATTGGTTTTTATCGATGTTTGATTGCGTTAAATAATGTAATTTGCTTCGTTAAAATGTAGGCACTTCTTCTTGTATTGTGCTGGTTACAACAATAACAGGACAATTCGTGTTGTCATTGCAGTGCTTCCGTATTAGATGTAATACTTTTTCTAATCATTTAGTGCCATAAATGTACATCTAGTACTGGCACTATATGTGTGTGCTTTACATTAATTAATTTTTTTTTTAAATTGTGTGCTCATATTTTTCTTTTTCCTCTCATTTCGTTAATGTTTTTTAAAATAGCTTTCATTAAAAATAGATTTTCTTACAATGCTTTTTGTGTGCTAACGTTACAAAGCCAAATTGGAAGATATATAATAATATAACATTAGACGTGAGCTTAGTGCGTTGCAACTCAATATCAGCCATGAAAGAGAAAGTAGAGAAACGATAGGCAAATGATGTTTGATCCTCGTCACCCCGTTTGACCAACGGAATTCGAGTAAAGGTGAATTTTAAAAAAAAACTATTATAGTTCATTTCAAAATTCTTACCTCTGAAAAACAGCCGTAACAGAAACTATTGTACCGATTTCAATGAAACTGTACATATGGAGAATATGTTGTAAAAACGTTATACGTGAATTTCTCTCATGGAAATTTGTTTTTCAATATTTAATCAAGGGAGGATATAAAAGAATTGGCACACAATTATTGGCATAACTTTTGGAGAGCTTCATAGATAGGCTATGCGTGTATGTAGAATCATGTTGTACTATTTTATTTTCAGTCATCCAAACATCATAGGTGGTCTATGTATATGTGTGTGTGTGTGCGTGCGTGCGTGTGTGTGTGTGTGTGTGTGTGTGTGTGCGTGTGTGTGTTTGTGTGTGTGTGTGTGTGTGTGTAGAATCCTGTTGTACTATTTTCTTGGCAAACATCCACTCACATAAAAACCTACAACCATTTTGTGGTATTAATGTTAGTCACTTTGTACCATATACCCCCACATAACGTCATTGACTCTAAATGTACGCGTACGATATGTCAGATTATATATATATAGGCCTATATATGCATCTCTACAGATTATAACCAAGCAACTTCAACTCTTCTTAGTCTTCTTTAGACCATATGCGGTAGGTCACATTGTTTATATTTTGCAATATCTGTTCTCATTTCAAGGGTCGCTAACAGAGGGAACATTAAACTAATATTATGCTGTTATTTAGCTTTGACACCAATGATAGACAACTCTTTTATTTTAGCTTTGAGACCAATGAAAGACAATTCTTTTATTTAACTTGGAGACTATTGTTAGACAACTCTATTTGGATCTGCGGGATGGATTAAACATTTTCAATGCAGGGGCCAAAACCTTTTTTTCAGTATATCCAAGTACCAAGCAGCATTATCTCACAATCAGTATCATTTCATTTCTCAGGTTTCGATACGTTTACTAGTTTGCAATAAGACTGTTAATTCAGTAAAAATTGCTTAGCTTGCCGGATTTGACATGCGGTCTGTAGTTTGCCTACCACTGTCTTAGACAGAGGACGAAGAAAAAAGACTAAACATGATATAGCAGAATTATACATTTAAAAATTGAGCTCATAAAATCTGCAATTTCCCATTAGTTTTTTTTTAATTACCGTTAAAAATATCACACCATAATCTTGTGGTGTGGCACCGATAGAACACGTTTTAATTTACAAATATTGTGTTGTGGTACCATTAGAACACGTTTTAATTCACAAATCGGTGATAAAAGCTTGTATGAAACACCCAATATGGAAAAAATCAGACGACAGAAGTCTTCAGACAAATGAATAATATTATTTCATTTTAAAGTCAATGTCCAATTTTCTTCTTCCGATCACCGCAAGAAGCATCACATTCAATGCCACAGCAAGCGTTCATGAGCTTTTAGTCTTGCCTTAAGTAAACAGCAAACGTCCAATGCTGGCTGAGATCAAGCAGGAAAAAATCTCATTACAACTATTTCATTGACAATTACTGGAAATTTCGCGTCCCATTTCAAATGAAAACAATCGAGCAAGGTCTGCTGTGTGTTCATGTTTAAACGCGTTTACTCTATCGTTTCGCAGATGCTATAAAGAAATGCTGTGAGTAATAGTACAGCGTTGGCGGAATGATGAAGATTAACGTTACACTGTTCGACACTACAACAATACGCTCTGAGAGAGAGGGAGGAAATTATCATTCACTATCATGAAAGGTACAATGAAATGAATGAAAGTATAAAAATCAAGAAAGACCAGAGAACGCTCGGCATGCTTGAACGCACAAGGCGGATTGTTTGCAGAACTATTACAAGGTCTAAATTACCCGGGAGTTTTGACTTCACTTGTTGGAAGTAATGAAATCTGGGATGTTTATCGATATGTCGCAGTCATTCAAACAATGAAAGCGAACCTGGAAGTGATAACTGAATTCTATTAACAATCTCTGACGTTTACTTGCTGGCGGCTATGGCTGAATTTCGTTCAGTTAATCAGTCATATGTTACTCTTGTCTGTAAACAGATGTTTTCTTTCGCGCCACGTGTGTTAGTTAGTCGAAATATCACCCGCACTGTCAAGCTAACCATCGGTCCATGAATGATGGAATCTTCCCCTAAAAATATATCACTTCTCGTGTAGCGACTGATCACATTTACTATGTACATGATTTACACGACTTCTTTGGTTACCTGCATGACGCCATGACCCGTCTCCATATAGAAGACATGTGCGCAGAATTAATTAAGAATTTTTCATTACGTTTTTGATTATTGTCGTGAATTTTCATTGGTCACTATTTATATACTTGGATTCGTCTTGACTATTTTTGGTATGCGACTCCATGTATATAAATAGTGACCAACACATCATGACAATAATCAAATACGTAACTATTGAAGTCATAATTAATTATGTGCACGTGTCTTCTATATTGGAGACCGTCATGATAGCTATATTGATTAGTCACAACCTTCTTGACATGGTGTGCCTGCTCAGGGTTGCAGATTCACAAGCATATGTTACATCAGTCACTCGTCCTATCTCTCTACGAGCACCTAGAACATCATCTTGGTCCACTGCTTGTCCGGTTCCCATGATCGCAATGCCAGCAACCGTGTCTGCGCGTTCATTTCCTTGGAAACAGGCACGACCAGGCACAAATACCACATTGATGCTTGCTAGATTAGATAGATTCATCGACTCCAGCCACTGACTGCGTGCACAGTAATTCTCAAACGCTTTTAACATGCTCATTGAGACAACGAGACTACACAAGTGACTAACTTCCCCATTGCCCTGGTTGCCGTTATGATTTCCGTGGTCATGCTACTTGTAGTCGCAGCAGCTGCACCATTGTCTTCACTTACAATTCTCGCTTTAAGCTGTGCGGTGAGCGCCCATGAGCTGCACGCATTCCGAACAACATAACAATCTGTATAAATTACTGTCTCCCTCAAACAAGTTCTCATCAATGACTGAGCTGACTCTTCCACCACCAAAGGGTCCTGTATCCTACGCTTCTGATGTGTACTGAAAATGCATTGCGTAGTTCTGATGACACTTTCTCCCATTCTGCACACAAATCTGTATTATCTGGTGGACATACATGGCGAGTAATATCCTCCGTTTTATAATATCCAAGGTTTTCCTCTTTTAAGCCCGGTTCCTGTAGTTCTGCTAATTTCTCCATCCAGAGAATGATTTTTATGCACTAACTTGAAAGAAAGCACGTGTTTACAGAACCTTGTTCTAACCTACATGGCTAGAAAAGGTAGCGCATCGCTGCACATGCTGTGTCTTTGTGCCTCGTTCAGTACTGTCTCCAGTTTTTCCATTTCCGAACATTTATTTAATACACATTTTAAAAAAGAAAGAAAGAAGAAGAACCAAAAGAAACGAATATTTAAACAATAATGTAGCGACTGACTGCGTTACTTTTTTTTATTCATGTCAGCAGTCAGCCAAAAAAAACTGTCATTGAGTTGGTAAAGAGAAAACAATAGTCAGTCTCGTCAAACAAAAGGTTTTTACCACTACACCACCACGACGACATATTTATGTGCCTAAAATATTATTTATATAAAAATCTAGTAACCATTGATATGATTGGTTAAACTTATTCCTCTGACTGTTACACAACAAAGGTCAAATAATTTAGTAAACAAAAAGTACGTTTTTTTCATTTCAATAGATGTTTACTTTGTTTTTTACAGGTTCACCATTCTTTCTTCTTTCCTATGGTAACGTCGCGTATATATCTGTCTATGAGCATATCGTAGAATATTTTTATATCAGCCATTCTGCTGTGTTCTAAAATTGAAATCCAACGATCGTTTATCAAGGCGAGTGAGGTTGTAACGTATGAATTTAAGGTAAAGATTGTGTTCTGTCGCTGGGAGACTACTGCATCAATACTCAATTGAAATGGATTTCGGACAGTAACTATCAACTTTTAAGATTTCTCATACCGAATACGAGCGACATTATGATCCAATGAGTCAACGTATCGAACTTCATCAGAATTTGTCATGCCGTTAGATTTCTATACTCTGTAGACACAATCACAGATACGTAGCTTCTCCATATCTCTAGGTACACACACACGCACGAACACACACACACACATATGTGTGTGTGTATGTATGCGTGCCTGTGTGTGTGTGTGTGTGTGTGTGTGTGTCTACCTTCAATTTTTAACGTGATTCAATCCCTGGACCAACAATAATAGTACTTCCTTCGACAGGTGGTACTCGTTATCTCAGGTACGAAGTTGTGGTGACTCCAAGTATATACATAATCATCAAAGCAAAGAACGACAATAATATAAAAAAGTAACGAATAAAGGTCTAATTAATTATGTGCACAGATCTTCTATAGGGAAGATGATCAGGCCTAAAGCGATAATCAACAGATCCCAGTTAAAACTTGGCAAACAAGATGTTGCGAGCAGATTGGAACCCACCACCTCTTGAGCACACATCGAACGGGCTCCACTACACCAGGGAGATTCCCATTTCACGATTTGTTTACTAACATTTCAAGTGTGTTAAGCTCAGGCATGAATCATACATAAAACAATATTCAGAAATGTTGTATATTACTAATTTCATGCGTGTCATGCCTATTTGTCTACAGTATGTCGTAGGGTTGGGAAAATGTGAGCGGGACAGGGGTAAAAAAATTTTCCATACAAAAATAGAATTCATAAATAAACTAAATATATTTGAAAACTGAATATTTCATTTAGAAAACTTGACTGAAGTTGAACTGAGAGAAATTCACACTATAAAAATGCGCATAAATGACTTTTTGAACAATTTGATAATGGAGAAAACATTTTTTTTCCAAATGTAAATGTGTCATGTGACGTATTCTCCCCAGAACGTTTTCTCCTCAATGAACTTCCTTAACCCTTCTCTGTCTTGGGCCATGCGGCTTACATTTTCCAACGACGTATTCATGTTATCTTTAATGTCGTCAGTCTGTCCTTTCTCCTCTGTTCAGGTGCTCTTCCCAATGTCATTAAGGGTTTGAGTACAAACGGTTTGTGTCAGCATCTACGTCTGTGTGGAGCAGCAGCACAGAATATATACATCACACTGGACTATTCAAGCTTAGCTGTCCATATAGCAACAGTCTTACAATAATTGTTTCTACGTACCAAATAATGCATTGACTCGGGATGGCATTATGACAAAAAAACCCGTTCTATACATGCCCAATATTGGACTGGAAGCATAGCTAGTGATTAATCGCCGCAGCAGTAGAAGAAGAAGAGGGTTAAGTCTCGGAGTTTGTTACATAAAAAGGGGGAAACTCATTATTTCAACATGTTTAGTTGCGTTACTCCAATATTAAAGTTACAGTAATTACCTTTTATATTAATTACCGCAGTAACCACCGGAAAGATCAATGGGAGAAGAGACAGAGAAAGACAAAGAAAGACATTTCTGGTTGACTTGTTACTGTGGCACACAAAAATGTCACCAGCGAACTTATTAACATTACAAGAGACAGAGAGTTGTGGAGATGCATGATCGCCGAAGTTACTGGTGATGGCACTTGATTGATTGAATTACCTTTTTCTTTCCAATTCCCTTTAATTAATTTTTTTTTTTAAACACTAGCAGAACGGTAACTCATTCTGGTCAATCTATATTGACGCTTGTCATCTCCCCTGTTATGTGTCTTTTTCTCTTTGTAAAGACACGATAATACTTCCGTTACAAAATAGAATTGTCGATTTTCACTTCCCAGATCGACATGTCGTTATTTAATGGCTGCAGTATGGCAATGAATGACCTTGTATTCCAAGCATTCACTTCTGGTTCCCGTGTCTGCACAATTACAACTACCGGTGCTGGCTCTTTGGTCCACCCTACTGATGACTTCCGAACAATAGACGGAAAAAAATAGATCGATAAGTTCTATCGTGTGAAGTTTCTATCAGAACTTCAATATCGTCCGGTAATTTTTTACCCATCAGTCCGCTTTCAGAACCAACAATTACCAATTCTCATACATTTAACGTTTCTACTGGGGCGAAAGAACATATTAGAAAATACCTTTTACTGTTTAGGCAATGCTTTATTTGCGATTGGAGAGTGTGACAGTGAAATAGTCGTTCTCTAATGATTTTCGACTTGTGTTGTTTCAATACGACGTTAGCAATCACGTGCAGGTGATGCTTCAGTTACCTTGCAGGTAGCAATATTAGGAATTTAATTATGTTTGCGGAGGAAAAGAAGAGTATGTACATCAATTGTTAGATGTTATTGTGACATGGACAGATGGGGGAATATCATTATTATGTATTAATAAGCTAGTGAACAATGAATTTGAGCGAATGAGCAGTATGGAATGTGTTTTTTAAAGATGCACGTGTATACCTATAGGCTA